>JAGSMR010000128.1:0-342500 GCA_029286605.1 Sericinus montela | reverse complement strand
TAGCTGAATGAATCAGAATGAAATTGAGCACAGTACGAATTACAGTCAGTACTTTTTAATCCGAAATAATATACGGTTCCCATAGGAGAGATCCGTAACATGACAATGATTAATAGTTTTTGAATTGTTTTATTGGAAGTCCTTAGAGAGACATACAAGCTACTCGGAGGCTACTGTTTACTCAAACTAAAGAATTTAAATGAACTTTTAAATTAAAACTCCTAATAAAATAAGAAAACAATAAGATCTTGAAAGACGATTGGCGTACACATCGGTTTTCATAGTGTCCACAGCTCCGAGGTCCCGGGTTCGATTCCCGATCGGGTCGATTTAGATATTTGTGGTATCTTTCGTTGCGTCTGATGGCATAACACAAGTGCTTAAGCTGCTTACTTTGGGATCAAGGCAATGTGTGTAGTTCCTGTCAATGTATGTATTATTCTGTGTATTTTTGTATGCATTTATTCGACCACGGAGGTAGTCACGGGCTCGAGATATTAATGATTACATCTACGAGCATGTACGTATCATTATTTATCTATTGTTCAAATTTCATTATTTTATCAAATGGTCTTCCTTCACCGAAATTTCCTATTAAATTCAGCATTAAAATTGCTTTTATAATTTTAGTAGTGCCCAGGGATCGAATTTGGGTCACTTGCAAATAAAGCAAGCGCCCCACTTTACTTCCACTTCTACTACTTTTGAGTTTTGATTTATAAAGTTAAATCAAGATGGTGGTAGGTGGTAGGCAATCATCAAGATGGTGGTAGGCTCTCGTTACCTCAAATTGGCTTCGTTGATAATGGCTCGAAAGACCTTACTTGTCTTGACATCTGCCTATCCCAGTATTGGAACTAAACGTGCAAGTATAAGATTTTAGTATCTGATGTCATAAGGACGATCATATCTATGTAAAGGTTTATTAAACTTAGCTGTTTTATTCAATTTACTCAATAAACCTCAGGTCGTTTTTACATCATTGCCAAAGACTCCTATCACGACTTAATGGATGCCGTTTTTTTAGGTTGTATAAAGTTTTACGGTCATGTCTATTATAAAAAAGTTAGAAAGCTCCATTAACCCTTATCACTGTTACCTTCAACATGATATATCAAGTAAATCAAAGATGTGAGTTACTAAAGTTACCGGTTAACAAGAATAATATGGAACTGTGGTTAAAGTTAACTGTAGTTAATGTATATGTAAACGTGAACACACGTAATAATATTTAAACAAATAATGATGTAATATTTAAATAAGAACCTAAATAACAACATTATTTTTAGTAAGAATATAGATATCCACTAAATAAGTTCATTAGTACTACCTATTAAGGTTCAAGAAATTCTTTAAGGTGAAACTTTATGAAACGGGTTATTACAAATGAATAAATTAATTATTAATCCTAAATTTCAATTAATTTTTAAACAATAAATCACAGAGATCTTAACTAGTTCGAATTCCAGTTCAATATTTTCATTTCCTTTTAAAAATAAAATATCTTTTAAAATAAGATATCCATTTCCATCCTTTTCCATCATCATTACATCCATCGTCATTACAAAGCGGTGGTAATTAAAAAAAATAATGATATGTGTGATAAATTTTGCTTATATCGATGAATATATAATTGTATTTTATTTGTCGATCCTCTTACTAGAAAGGCCTATGTGTCGAAGTGTGACTTAAAGGTACATTAAAGTAAGTTAGGTGAAATTAATTATATAAATATCCCTTAAAATGCATAACATACTCTCCAAGAAGTTAGTGTATAATGTTATATTTGACGTCATAAGTCGTACAGTCCTTCCTGGTTAATGTATGGGCATTTACCCTTCGCAAAGTTTAAATTACTAACTTGCAACTAGCCCAAAGATATCATTGGTAACCGAGAAAGTTAGTAACTAACTTAAACTAATTTCATAATTATAAATTTACTTGGACATTTATATAGAAAGGGAACTCTGCGTGATAGAATCCGCATCGAAAACCGCTTCGAATAGTTCTTTGAGGTAAGATTTGGGGAAGACTCTTGATAGGCTATAAAGAAGAAAAAAAAATATTTTGATATATAAATGGCGTATATTGAACTAGGTTATAAACCGTCAAAACCTTCTTAGGTCTTGCTGAATTAGGTTAGAGCTGACTTGAGACGAGTAGTTTATAGAGATCATTACTTAATGATTTAGGGTGCTTTCTTACATTGCACTCGCCTTTACGAGGTTACCCCTATACCAGAATTTTTATATAAGGTATATACTGATATTACATATGCATTGTAATGGACAACATCACATACATTTCTCTAATCCCAAAGTAAGTAGCTATAGTACTTGTGTTACGAAATCAGAAACAACGTAGGTATAACAAACACCTGGGCATGAGACAATGAATTAACAGTGTTTATCTATATTGAACCGTTCGGGAATCGAACCCGGAACTTCAGAACTGGCAACACCATGAAAACCGATGTATGCCACTCGTCCACGTCTTCATGTTAATTATTGTTACATGGATATAACGTAAAGCTGCTCAATTCCTTCGAAATGAAATAAAATTATTTGAATAACGTGGCATCTACAATAGGGTTGCCTTCTCGAATCTTATTTAAATTAAAAGGTATCACATTGTACCCTGTGGTTCCCTTCAGGCAGTTTCGAGATTAAAAATTAATAAGGTTTACTTGTAGCTTCGGGCTAACAGGGCTACAAAATATGTTAAAATTCGGGAATCTGATTAAAGCCATGCCGCTACAAAGTGTGGTGGAATTATAATGAAGAATAAGAAATTGGATATACTTAATCGTAAAACCTTAATTTGAAAGCAACTAAACTACTCGGCGCTAGTGAATGTGTTCATAACGGCTGTGTTATAGTTTAATTTAAAAAATATTCTACGTTTGATTTTAGCAGTATTTTTTAGTAAAAACAATTCTTCTAGTTACAATTAATAAGTGGAAATGTTATCTGAACATATTGTTACGTTAATCTGTGAAACCTAGTAAATCAGTGAAACTCAGTTAAAACCGTACATAAGTTTATTCAAAATAAGTTATAAATTAATTGTATTGTGTTCAACATACAATTATTTAGATAAAACAGTGTGACAGTGCAAAACGTTAACGTAAAAAGTGTAATAATATTTTTAGAAATTGTTTAAATTTGTGTTTATAAAACTTTTGTGAATGGATTACAATATACCCTACGTTATCAGCTGTTAATATTATGAATAACAATCATTGAAGCGACTAGTCACCTATTTTAACACTTCATTCATCGATTAAGCTGGTCTAACGATACAACACTGATCACATAGATGAAACTGATAACTGTCAACTGATAACATAGATGAAATACAAGGGTTATTACAAAAATTCAAGATTTAGAAACACAACTATGTAGTGCACTTGAAGAAATATCTCAGTTATCGCTTGAGAATAATAGTCTAAAAAGAATGAATGAAACGTTGTTAAAGAAAAATGAATTATTTCAGAAGATTACTTTTAGCCCAACTAAGTACAGAACCCCCTCAAAGTACCCCTCAAGTACACCTCAAAAGTCAGGAACTCGTACATCTACATATCGAAAAAATATGCCTCTAACACGTCAATTAAATAAGCAAACTCAGACATAAGAAGTAACATCCACGGGTAATCTCTGTAAAAACTCTACAAATTCTTTACGTAATAAAACTAAACAATCCCATATTGAATACAAATTGACCAAAGAAAAACCCAAAGTATGTATTATTAGCAACAATAATAAAAATAAGGTGCTAAGTATCATACAAGATACCGTTCAGGAGCAATACACCTTTTGTCACTATTTAACCTCAAATGGTGACATAAAAATACTCTGAAAGGTTTAAATACCAAACTATCCGGTTACACTATGGGTGACTATTGTATTATATTAATTGGGGATCAAGAATTTTATGATAGAAATATTTATAACAGGGCACTAGTTACTTACATCAGAAAAGAATTAAAAAACATTACATACACAAATGTCATATTATGTACTCTAACCTTATATAATACGGCAATTTTAAGAATATATTAAATAACTCTATTCAAGATTTCAATCAGTTATTGTATGAAGATGTTTGTTTACATAGATATGCTCATATTCTAGACGCAAATCGTAACTTGAGATATGACTACAGCATGTTTCATAAACCTTCGGGCAAAGTAAATAATAATGGACTTTTTCGAATGTAAAATGTTTAACGTACTACATCAAAATATAGCGGGACTTTTAAACAAATCGGACCTAATATGCATTTGTTTAGAAGAATTATATAAAAAAATAAAACAATAGATGTAGTATGTATTACAGAGCACTTTATCATGGAGGGTTATCAAAAATATTTAGTAGTACCAAACTATAGACTAGCAGCTTGTTACTGTAGAAAGGAAAGTAAGCGTGGCGGCGCCTGCATCTTAATACGAAATGAATACAAGTACAGCAAGAACTAAAACGTATTTCCAAATTTTCAATATCTGGTGTATTTCAATGTTACGGAATAGAGTTCACACAATACAACATTGCAATTATGTGTGTGTATAGAGTGCCAAAATTAAATAATTTATCTAGGTTTCTTTACAAATTTGAGAAGGCGTTAAATGAATTATCAAAAAAGAATTAAGAGTTTATCTTAGTAGCTGGAGACTTTAATATGGATTTCCTAAAAAGTAACAATATGACTCAAGATTTCGAATGTTTGCTCTTAAATTATAATTTAACGCTTGTGTTGAGACAACCCACTAGACTTAAAAGTCAAACCTGTATTGACAATTTCGCACATAGCTGTAAACAGACATGTGCTACTGATGTTATAGAGTTTGCGTTATCAGACCACACAGCCCAAATTAATTCATATCCAATAAAAACTATTTCTACGTTGAAATACTGGCGTATTAAGCGCCGTAACTATTCACAGGATAACTTAAATAAATTTTTAAATAATTAAAAAAAATATATCTTTTAGTGATATTTTTGATTCACACGATTCTAACAATGCATACAATAGTTTTATTGAGGACTTTAAATTATTATATGACCTTTGTTTTCCGTATAAAATTATAACCTTAAAAACTAACAATAAAGTAACAATGGCTGTCACGTGGTATAAAATTGTGTAGTAAAATCAAAAGAAATTTACTATGGGAAATGAGATTATAACCGTCAGAAAAAAATAAAAAAAAATCCATAAATATTCCAAAATAATCATAAAATACAAACGGCATCAAACAAGTCTAAAGCAACCTGGAGTATTATTAATAGCGTAAAACAAAAACTTCCAAAAGACCCCATTAAAAAAATAGTATTAAATAAAAATAACAAAATAACATACCCGAACGAGAAAAAAAGAACCAAAAATTCAGAAAGCACTGTGACGACTTTCATAACGACTAAAAAAGAGTCATTTTTTCTCAAACCATGCATACCAAATGATGTTTTACAAATAATAAAATCTCTAAAAAATTCAAACAGCGTAGGATTTGACGGAGTATGTACTAAAATAATAAAATGTGCTGCTAATATATAAATGACTTACCTCGTGTTACAAATCAACCTATAACATTGTTTGCTGATGACAGTACTGTAACAATTAAATGTGAAAATACTGACAATTATAAAAATGACACTTTAACAACTTTAAATTTAATTATTAATTGGTTAAAAAAACAATAATTTAAAAATAAACTTAAGTAAAACTAAAATAATTCATTTTCGACAACGCAATACAGCTGCTTCCAATTATCCTGACGTTACCTATGACAATAATAAAATCGAAGACGTTGACATGACTAAATTCCTAGGACTTAACATAGATAGTAAATTAAATTTGAAATATCATATTGAATATTTGTCTAAAAAAATAAATAGTGCTGCTTATGCTTTGTATAAAATTGCTCCCAAGATAAGTATTGAGACACTACTTATAACATACCATGGTCTCATAGTCTCTAATATTAGATATGGAATTATCTTTTGGGGGAATTCAACGGACGCAAATATTATATTTAAGTCACAAAAAAGGAGCATTCGAGCAATGTTTAAGGTCAATGCACAAGAATCTTGTTTGCCATATTATAAAAAATATAAATTGCTGACGTTCCCATCGCTGTATATATATGAAAGTGTAATGTTTGTAAAAAATAATCCTACATTATTTCCAAAAGTTTCAGATATAATTATTCGCAATAGACGAGATAAACATAAAGTCTACGTATAAAAGCCAAAAACAACACTAATGTCCAAAAGTGTATGTTGTATGGCACAAAGTTGAAGACTGTTGTCTAAAAAAACTCTTAACTGAGAAATGTTATTATTCTATTGACGATTTCCTTAGACATAATATACCTTTCTAGTGTAAATGTATAAATTGTAATTGATATTTCTTGACATTTGTTATTTAATTATTAGTATTATTCACAATTATTATAATTTACTTAAATTATGTTCAACTAAATATTATGTTTATATAAATTCAAAATTTTTTCTATTAAATTTATTATATTCTTTTTTATATTGTAATTTTGTAAACTTTTGCATGTCTCAATAAGGCAGAATGTACAGGGATATATTTTATAAAATATTAAGAACTAATGTTACCTACATTCTGGCAAATAAATTATTGATTGATTGATTGGTTGATTTGAGCTAATGAAACACCTTTCACACATTTTACCAATATTGCGATAGACAGAGGTTTAGACAGAAGTTTTTTTGGGACAACGTGACAGATGCTGAGCCTAAAGTCATCTTAGTGACCAAACCTTAGTACTTAGGCAGATAAGTATTGACATAGATACATTTAAACATTTATCTAATTGTATACATAAAAAGTCACGATAGCTGAGTGGTTGGGTGAATCAAGTCGAGAGACTCGAGTTCGATTCACAGGTTGCAGGCTCGTACCAATGGTTTTGTTTCATCATAAAAACGTTGGCTTAGACATGAAGACGGCGACGGGCTCCCCACGGCAACTGTCACGTTATCCCAAAAATGTGACCGAAAAGAATTAATTGTTGAGACCTATGTGTACCCGTGTATTGGAAATGCCGTGAAGTATACATAAAAACATCCATGACTTGATTAAATACTCATATTATATAAACAAATGTTTACCTTTCATCAGTCATCTATTATTGCCATTATATATTAAATTGTTTTTAACTATTTTGGAATTATTGAGATATGAAAAGCTCTCCTGAATTTGAAATAAAATGATTTTAGTATAGTATCTTCATTCGAATTCCGACCAACGAAACCACTCTGGTGTCTTTGATTCAATAAACATTTTTCCTTTGTAATTTTTGCTCTATAGTACACAATATACGAAACGAAAATAATCGTACATAAGTTTTTTTCAAAAACTTATGTTCGATTTATATCGATGGCTTGGACATAAAGACGGCGACGAGCGCATCACCTATCACGTTGTCCTAATAATATCTTCAGTGGAAGATGGGTCAAAGCAACTTAATTGCCTAGACCTCTGTCTTCCCCTGTATTGGGAATAGCATGAAGATATTTATTTATTTAATTTATATAAGGAAAAGTAAGTAAGTAAACGGGAAGTAAAAGCACTGGCTACTTTTTCTTCTTGTTTGATTTATGTTTTCACTTGATAGAATTCCAGATTAGAATTCAAGTTGAGAGACCCGAGTTCGATCCCCTGGTGGTGGACCCAAGTGTTTTTTTCATAACTTATGTATAATTTATACCGTTGGTTGGTTGGTTGGTGTCAGGTTCAACATGTACTTATACGGCGTCAAGTACACTACCGGTCACGTTGTCACAAAGAATTTCTTCGGTGAAAGGGTAAGATTTGATTGTCTAGACTCCAGTAGTGGGAATGGCATGAAGAATTTTTTTTATGTTTCTCAGACGGGCTGTTTTCCTTCACCTAGCTCGTTGTATGTTCAGCAGTTAAAATTTATTTTAACAATTTGATTAGTTCCGGCCCGAGGATAGAACCTGAACAACTCGTGTCTAGAGAATAACCCTAACATCTCTATCAACGGCTCGCATTATATATGCATATATCAACGTTTATTTTTTTATAAATTGTTAAACATGCATAAAGTTTTACCGTTTCGAATAAATAAACATTTACATGTTTTTTTTTAATTTTTGATGAATGTATAAAATTGAATCGCCAGAGAGCATAAAAATTCAGTTAACCAAACTTTCACAAATTACGTGACTGAATAATGTAATAGTCAATGGCGTAAGATGAGATTCATGACTTGGCTGGAATGAAATTGTGTAAGGTGGATCCCTCTCCGCTTATTTTTCGATCTCGTTAACCTTTCCCGATTCCACTGACTGATTTTCTATAATCCTTTTAGCTAGTTTGTTTTTTATTCAAAGCTCTCGCATTTTTTTATATGACTATGTCAAAATATTCTTAGCTACTTACCTCCGTGGACGAATGGCGAACGCATCGGTTGTCATGGTATCGCTAAGGTAAACGTTCTGGGTACGATTCCCGGAGAACTATTTTTCCTACATAATTTTTTTACTTTCCTTTTTTTATTTCCCCTCGCTCAATCTTGTTATGGAAATTCAAACGTGAATCGTATACTATAACTCATTAGTAGCTATGAGTTATACCGTTATAACGTCACAGAGAACTGTGCACTGCTGTTGTTTCTATCATTATCATCATCTTATTTATTTATTTACTTCAACACCTCCAAGTCTAAGGCAGGTGATATATATAGTATCCCGACCGATTTCAGCTACAGCAACTTGGACTATTGCGGGCGTCGTTCGTATGCTCGCAGGTAACTGACGTAACCGATTTTTGCGCTGAATGTGCGAGCACGTAATTGTACGTGATGGTTGCAGGTGATCGAGCCTTGAGCACGTCACGTATGTCATCCAGCTCGTTCACACGTACTCCCTCATACTCTATTATCTATCCTCCTCTATTCTCTCCGAGTATCCTCTATTCCTTAGAGTATAAGGGAGTATGAAGGCTGGTGATAGGGCTTGATCGTCATGCTTGCCAAGCGGGTCGCACGGTCGAATGCAGCGCTACTTAGAAGACTCATCACCGGTACACTTAATTTTGATCTGGTATTTCTCTTCTACGTTATTCCCAAGAGAGGGGTAGACAGAGCTATAAACAATTAAGACCTTTTGACCCACCTTCTACCGAAGATATTTATGTGACAGTTGGTAAGCCCGTCGCCGTTTTACGCCCAAGCCAACGATATAAATCGTACATACGAGTTAGTTTTTAAAAAAAAAACCATTGCCACGAACCTGCCACCCAAGGATCAAACTCGGGTCTATTATCCTCTGGGTTCTCAGAGCTGGTGACTCCATGTATACCGCCGATGGCTAGGGCGACAGGCAGAGGAAAGAAAAATTATTATTATTATTATTTATTTGACATAAACACTATGAAACAAGCATATTGAACTCTAATACAAAGTTTAAATTACCAAGCTGCAAATTTGTTCCAGGCATACGACCTCCTCAACAACTTTGTAAGTTTTCAAACAATAACTGGTATGGTTTTGAGACAGTCTTGTCTATTGTCATAATACCAATTTATTCTATACACATCTGATGAATAAATGAATAAATAAACTCGATGGCTCATTTACTTTGCAAGCATTAAATGACCAAGTAATGTAATATAAGAAAAATCGCATATCTTTGATTTTTTCTTTGATTAAACAATTATCGAAAATAATTCAACTTACTAACATTTCGAATCACTTGATACTCAGTTGCATTTACAATTCAAAACAAAGAAGCATTACATTAAAAAAAACAGCTTTTTCAAACCAATTTTAAAGGCTTGTAAATGAAACGATTTTTTCGAAGCATTTATAGCTAATGCATTATTTTAATCAATTCTCATTCATTTTACACTGACTCTTAAATTAAAATAGGATTTTATACAAAAATAGCAAAAAATATTACTTGTGGTTTTTCCAAAAGGTTTTTTCCGTATTTAAAATTTAAAACTGCTCTTGAATGTAGTGTCTTGCTAGTAATGGTGGCATCAAACCCTTGCTTTCTGAAGCAAGTACTCTGACTCGACGTAAGGTAAGCTGAAAGTATTGTTTAAAAAACCAAAGACCAAGTTAAGTTCGTTATACGTTTTGTACGCAGTGTTTATTACCAAATTAAATCTGTTAAAGCATACTTTATTTACTTCTATATATTTTTTGAAAAAATTGCAGCCATTATTCAAATGCTAAACAAATTTAGTGGTATAGAGGAGAAATATAAGCAATTCATCCAATAAAGCTCCTACATTTGCGAAATAAAAACGTAACAATAGAATTTACATTTAAATGGATTCGGAAAGTAACAGAATCCATTTAAAATAAAAAAGCGTATCGAAAAATATGTTGGGCCAATCACACTAGCGAAATTATTTTACTACTGAAATAAAAGTGTTAAAGAAATTTTATATTGTAAAATTACATATAGATTACGACAAAAAGTTACTTATTTTACAAATAAAAAGGGAAATTTGTTTAATTTTTACAAAAATTGTTTAATATTCACACAAATGTTTGGTCCTAGCGGGATTCGAAACGGCTTCACCGCACGGCACCCTAAGCTTCAAAGCTTCGAAGGCAGGATTATTACCAACTAGGCTATCAGGTCGTCTGTAAGAAAAGACAAATAAAATAAAAATAGATATATATCTTCACGCCATTCCCTATACACGGGTAAACAGAGGTCTAGACAATAAAGTTGCTTAGACCCACCTTCCACCGAAGACATTTTTGGGATATCGTGACAGGTGGAGAGACCGTCGCCGTCTTTATGTCCAAGCCAACGACTTAAATCGTACATAAGCTTTTGGAAAAATTCATTGGTACGAGCCTGCCACTTGGGGATCGACTCGGGTCTCTTGACTCGAATTCCGATGACCCAACCACTCGGCTGTTGTAAGTTTTTAAGTTATAAGTGATAAAGATAATGATAATGATAATTTATTTGTTAAAATATGTGCAAAGAAAGCTGTTACATAATATTTAGGAGTAATGTCCAACATGTCTTTGCCTTGTGTGGCGTAAAAATACTAATGATTTCAAAATTAGAACGTCTTGTTAGA
This sequence comes from Sericinus montela, assembly GCA_029286605.1. NCBI lineage: Eukaryota > Metazoa > Arthropoda > Insecta > Lepidoptera > Papilionidae > Sericinus > Sericinus montela. Next base: position 331,394 of record JAGSMR010000128.1, on the reverse strand, counting down.
ATATCTTGTCTTACAAATTCATGTCAATAAATTAATTAATTCATGTGAATAAAAAAATACAGACAATCAAATTGTCAAAAGTAATAAGTTAAATATTAAAAAATAAACAGTTTAATGGATTATCGTATGTCATTCTTGAAATCGAAAATCTTAAATGTCATTCTTCAATTGTCAAAATCTTCATTAAATTTATCATTTAAATCGTTAATATGGTTATAACATTTTTCAATCAGTAATATTCGGAGTCTTTGCTTGAAATTTTTCATTTTTAATTCTTTTATTATTTTTTTTAAATTTTGTTATAAATAATTGGAGCCATGCAAAAAACACTCTAATGTATAACCGCAGTTCTGGCTCTGCGAATGCATAGTCTTGTATTGTCACGTCGATTGCGATTGAGAACATCTGATAACATCTGAAATTTATTTGAATTACTCTTTACAAACACAACAGTCTCAAGTATGTAAAGTGAAGTAAGCATAAGTATTTTATTTTCTATAAAATAAGGTCGGCAACTTTAAATTTTTCTTAACCTAAATATTGACCTGATGCATCGTTTTTGTGCTTTAAAAGCTAATTCTTTATAAGTTGAATTTCCCCAAAAAATGATGCCATATCTCGGTTCTGAATCCGCCATGCCATAATATGCCGTTAATAACGAATCAAAGTTTAATAATGAAGACAATTTATGAAGTGCGTAAGCAGACGTATTTATTTTCTTAGACAGCTCTTCAACATGCTTTTTCCAATTCAGCTTCCGGTCGATGATTAAGCCTAGAAATTTCGTAGTGTCAGTTTCATTAATTAGTTGATTTTCATACATTATTTTCAGGTTTGTATTTGAAGGTAATTGATGCATTAAATAATAAATGCATTAAATTCGTTTTCCCTAAATTAATCCGTAAGTTATTGTTTTTTAACCATTCAATAATTAAATAAAGTGTACTATTGATGTCATTGTGATATAAATTTTTATTTTTGCATTCCATTGTCACTGTACTGTCATCAGCAAAAAGTGTCATTTGAGGATTTGTAGCATTAACAAGGTCATTGATATAAATAATGAATAATAGGGCCTAAAACACTGCCCTGTGGTGCTCCGTAACGTATAGTTCGTTCATCAGATTTATATGCATATTCCCGTTTATTGCGATAATTTACTCGATGGATTTCAGTGTACTGCTTTCTGTTGTCAAGATATGATGTTATCAAATCTAATACTCTACCTCGTATACCATAATAATTTAGTTTTTTTGTCAAAATATCATGGTCAACACAATCAAATGCCTGAGTCATATGGCAGTATAAAGCACAAATTGGATTTTTATTGTCAACGTTTGTAATAATAACATTTAAGAAATCATAAATTGCCATATTGATTGTCATCTTATGCCTAAAACCTTTTTGTCCGTTGGTTAAAACGTTATATTTTTCAATAAAGGAATAAATTTTCTGATGCAGGAATTTTAGTGGTATACTATTTCTATGCGTAGCTACAATGTGGGTCTATAATCCGTTTCTGTAGGTGTATAATCCGTTTCTGTTCAGTTTTTTGCACTAATCTCTTTAAAAAAATATTTTAGTTAAAGCTTTTCTACGGCTGATGAATGTCACCGGTTCTTTTTTTTTATTTTACTTTATTTACTTGTTCGTGCAAAAAATATTTATGGTTACATTCTGTCTTAAAGGGTATGAACAAAGTGTGGTATTACTGATCACTGAATCTTAGTTTTCGAAGGTGTCAACATATTACTTACTTTTATTCGCTTTTAAATGTTCAAGGGGGCACTAGGTCATAATCCAGCTTGTTCTCCACTTGTAGTAGTGGTGAGGCTTCTCCGAGTGTGATCTGTGAAGTTATAATTTTCAGAGACTTGTGGTTTCAAGCTCCACCCAGAGTTCAAAATTTTTAAATTGAAATATTTCTGTTAAAAATTAAATAAATTACAGTAAATTAAATGATAATTAAAAAAAATAACCTTATTCTCATTTTGTTACGGGGATTATCTTCTAAACGGTAGCCCATAGACAAAAAGGTGATATTACGGAGAGCACAATGCCCGGGGCTGTAACAAGCAGTAAAACATTCAAAGCCTCTTTAACCCTTATAATATTACCGGAGCTTGTTCTTATAAGCGGCCGCATAATATAGCTAAAGTTGCGTATTATATACTTACTTTTTTTTCTTTATTAAAAGTTTTATTTACTCGTAAATGACTGTCGAGTCTAGAGACCCAAGTTCGATCTCCAGGAGGTCGGCTCATACCAATGGGTTTTTCAAAACTTATGTATGACTTGTATAGTTTGCTTGGACATAAATACGGCGGCGATAGCCTCACCACTAGTCACGTTGTCCCAAAAATGTCTGGTGAAAGGTGGGTCGAAAGGACTGAATTGCAAAGACATCTGTCCACCCCATCTTGGAAATAGCGTGAAGATGTTTATTTATTTTTTACTTACTAACTTAATTGTCTATGAAAGTTGACTGTAGTAGAAAGGCCTCCGCCCTTTGGAGCGTTTGCCATAAGGCGATCGCAGTACCAAACCCCCGAAATATTAGACGATGCTACCTGTTATCGGCCTGCTGTTTGTTGGTTGCCAATTGTATTTTCAAAAATTTTCTAAAGGACATTTTTAAGTAATTTTCCATAGGTAGAGGTTTGATGATGAATTCCTTTGAGTCCACATTCCACCGCAGCTTATTTAGCACTACGTGACCGGAGCCTGTCGCTGTCTTAATATCCAAGCTATCGGAATAGTATATTGGCAAAAATATTTATTTGCATAGATAAATATTTCTGTATATACATATAAGCATCCATGATTTTTTAAGCAATTTCTATCGAGTTTTTATGCTGATCTTGTTATTAAATTAATAAGAAAAAGTATCCCGTCTGTGTCAGTTGTCAATTCAAATCCAGGATTTGAATACAATTTATATTCATCACACAAATATTTAGTGTCGAAGACAGGGCCACTACCAACTGAGTTATCGAATCGTCGTTGCACAATGATAATAATGATAGATTCCTTCTCTACCTAGGAGTTGTCTGGGTCAGTACCACACTCGTACTTATTTATTTATTTATTTATATTCACGCACAATCCCTGACGGGGTAGCCAGAGAGAACAGATCGCCAAGTGTCACGATCCTTTCTTTCGCTTCTTTCAGATTCATCATCTTCTTCATACATGCACGTCTAGGTATCCGAGTACTCTTGACTCTCCCCTCTTCGAGCAATTTGCTCACATGGTCTTCGAAAGTTTGTCTCGGTCTACCTCGACACCTTTTAATATTAACTTTCGCGCTATATGTTTTCTTCACCATTCGGTCTTCACTCATTCGCTGCCCAAACCATCGAAGCACGCCCTTATCCATTTTTGAGACAAGGTCATCTTTCAAACCTGCCATATTGCGAATCTCTTCGTTTCGCTTTCGGTCGGCCATGGTAAGGCCGCACATTTTACGAAGAGATCGCATCTCCACTGTATTCAACCTGCTTCTATGCTTCTTCTGGCACACCCAGGTTTCGATGCCATATAACAAAGTCGGTAACAACACTGCGTTATGTATTGCTAGGCGTGCACTTTTCACAACGCATTGCCTTTTGATTAACGCAGTCAGGGCACCATTGACTTTGTTCCCGGCAGCGACACGTCTGTCCACATTTAAATCACATCTTCCATCCCGGCTAAACGCACTCTTCAAGTATACAATTTCATTCACCTGTTCTAGACATTCCTGATTTACCCAAATTTCGCACTTCATTCTTTCTTCGTCCCTTTCAAATACCAGAACCTTAGTTTTATTAACATTCAAACGGAGACCATTAATTTCACATTCTTCTTTGATACACGTGACTAATGCCTGCAGTTCTGCCTCTGATGGTGCAATAAGCACTGCATCATCAGCATATAGCAGATAATTTACTTTTATGTCACCCAATTTCACACCCAAACAGCTATCTTTCAGCTTCTGTAAACAGCTGTCGAAATACAGTATGAACAGCCAATGACACAACCCTGTTTTACGCCCGTTTGGATGCTAAACATGGGTGACAGGTCATGCCCTACCCGCACACAGGCTTTACAGTCACAGTAAAGTGACTGCACCGCCCTTAGCAATCGACTATCCACACCATACCCCGGCAACAGTTCCCACATTTTCTTCCTTACAACCTTATCAAATGTTTTCTCAAGATCCACAAGAGCACAGAAAATCTTCTGGTTAGCAGCCAGAAGCTTCTTCGTGATCATGCGTACGTTTATTATGTAAAAAAAATTACATAAATAAACGTAGAACTCCATGTTAACTGTCCGTATGGATAACGAAGTATCTCAAGTACGTGCTCCATTGGAAGTGTCCGCCTCAGTTCACATTAAACCCGAAGCTGTCACCCACTGAGCTTGATTTATAGTGAAACGTGCGTGATCTTGATTCCGTGACCCCGAGATTTCACGCTCCGTGACTTAATTATGTGGGTCACCAAATGTCCAAATCAATGTTCATTGTATTACAAGTATGGTTACATTTACCAAATATAAAATTGTCTTTCATTATTAAGTCGATTATTTGTTATGTATCATTTGGTTATATTTTTCTTAGAAATTTCCATCGTGATCATTTTGTTACAAATAATAAATAAATATCTTCACGCAATTCCCAATACAGGGGCAGACAGAGGTCTAGTCTAGACAATTAAGTCTCTTTGACCCTCCTTCTACCGAAGATATTTTCGGGAAAACGTGACAGGTGGTGAGCCCGTCGCCGTCTTTATATCCAAGCCAACGATGTAATTCGTACATAAGTTTTTGAAAAATTTATTGATACTGCCACCTGGGGATCGAACTCGGGTCTTTTGACTCGAAATTCCGACAACCCAACCACTAATTTTGATTGATCATTTTGTTAAAGGAGAGAATTTCTACTACTTCTTCGTATTTATTTTTGAAAATGAAAAATAAACTATACACATAATTTGCTGTGTGGTGTTTACGTAACAATAAAGTCTATAATTATCTACAATAAATACTATAACAAAAATACTATATTTTATTATTATAATATATTTTTCTACCCGTGGCAGTCGTAAAGACGTCAAAGGTAAGTCGTCAATTTGTCTTCGGCAACCGAAAGGATACCCTTGTATACTTGGACCTGGCTGTTTTGAATATACAGATATATGCATAAAAATATTTAAATACAAGACTTAATTAGAATTGTCACGATTGTCGAGTTATTGGGTGATCCGAATGCGTGTCAAGAGACCTGTGTTCAATCCCCAGGAGGTAGGCTCGTACAAATTGGTGTTTTCAAAACTCACATACGATTTATATTTACGAAATTTGGTGAAAGGTGGGTTGAAAGAACTTAATTGTCTAGACCTCTGACTATGCCAATTGGGAATGGCATGAAGGTAAAAGAAATATTATAAGTAAATTAATCATAAATGGCATATTACCTACATATATACATAAAGACCTGTAAAAGTCAACTACAGGAGATAGCCTTCTCCCTCTTATAAGTGTTTGGAATAATCGCCAAGCTACGCAAAATCCATACTTGAATATTTTTGGTTGCCTTCTTTATAATTATTATAATATAATCATGTATAATATAAGATTAACGTGTCTCATGATTAATAAATTAATTTTAATAGCTAGTTGGTTAAGTTTAGTTATAATACGCTACTGCTCACAATGTACCGTTATAAAATCTATAAATTTTTTTATTTATCTTCACGCACAATCCCTGACGGGGTAGCCAGAGAGAACAGATCGCCAAGTGTCATGATCCCTACATACTTCTTTCGCTTCTTTTTAGATTCATCATCTTCTTCATACATGCACGTCTAGGTATCCGAGTACTCTTGACCCTCCTCTATTCGAGCAATATGCTCACATGGTCTTCGAAAGTTAGCCTCGGTCTACCTCGACACCTTTTAATATTAACTTTCGCGCTATATATTTTCTTCACCCTTCGGTCTTCACTCATTCGCTCAACGTGCCCAAATCATCGAAGCACGCCCTTATCCATTTTTGAGACAAGGTCATCTTTCAAACCTGCCATATTGCGAATCTCTTCGTTTCGCTTTCGGGCGGCCACGGTAAGGCCTCACAGTTTACAAAGAGATCGCATCTCCACTGCATTCAACCTGCTTCTATGCTTCTTCTGGCATACCCAGGTTTCGCTGCCATATAACAAAGTCAGTACCAACACTTCGTTATGTGTTGCAAGGCGTGCACTTTTCACTACGCCTTGCCTTTTGACTAACACAGTCAGGGCACCATTGACTTTGTTCCCGGCAGCGACACGCCTGTCCACATCTAAATCTCATATTCAATCCCGGCTAAACGCACTTCGCAAATATACAATTTCATTCACCTGTTCTAGACATTCCTGATTTACCCAAATTTCGCACTTCGTTCATTCTTCGTCCCTTTTAAATACCAGAACCTTAGTTTTATTAGCATTCATACGGAGACCTTTTATTTCACATTCTTCTTTCATACACAAGACTAATGCCTGCAGTTCTGCCTCTGATGGTGCAATAAGCACTGCATCATCAGCATACAGTAGACAATTTACTTTTATGTCACCCAATTTCACACCCAAACAGCTATCTTTCAGCTTCTGTAACAGCTGTCGAGATATAGTATGAACAGCCAGGGAGACATGATACAACCCTGTTTTACTCCCGTTTGGACGCTAAAAATGGGTGACAGATCATGCCCTACCCGCGCATGGGCTTTACAGTCACAGTAAAGTGACTGCACAGCCCTTAGCAATGGACCATCCACACCATACCCTGGCAACAGTTCCCACATTTTCTTCCTTACAACCTTATCAAATACTTTTTCAAGATCTACAAAAGCACAGAAAATCCTCTGGTTAGCAGCCAGAAGCTTCTCCGTGATCATGCAGAGAGAAAACATTTGATCCGTGCATCCTCTTCCAGGTCTAAATCCGCATTGTGCCTCCCATAGAAATCTTTCCGATTTCTCTTTCATCCTACATGTCAAAACCTTCGAGTAAACTTTACTTACTAAACTGGTTAAGCTGTTCTAGTATATATAGTTCTAGTATATATATGGATTTTCTTGTGACTAAACATAGTGTTTGTCACAAGAAGACCCTTTTCCTTGCATATTGCCAATATAAGCTAGCCAGCATCGGTAACCCTTTTATTACTAAACATTCCAAGCACCGACTCGTACCCTGGCCGATCGGTACCAACCCATCCATTCAAATCACCACATATAACAATTCTTTCGTTTCCTCTAACCAAATCTAGAACTTCTCTTACATTCTCCCAAAACTCCTCCAGCTCAGCTCTGGACGACGAAGCTACCGGCGCATAAACAGCCAAAAGGAATAACTTCGTCAGTCCCAATTTAAAGTGAACCCAGAGAAGTCTTGAGTTCACAACCTTATATTCAGTCATAACATCGACCAACCGAGACGACAGCAGCACCCCCACTCTCTGGCAGGCGCTCTCGCTCTCCGGGACTCCGGACCATAGAGCTAACGTCCCGCCAGGGAGCTCTTCAGTACCGCTGCCGCTTGGTCTCCGACAAACACATTACATCTAATTCTCTTTCTTTCATTATTTCGATCAACTCGTACGTCTTGTCTCTCATGCCTCCTCTAGCATTCCACGTGCCAACTCTGCACTCCGTCCTGTCGGGCTGTGCGTGACGGGTGGCGGTCCCCGTCGCCGCATTGCTCGCTGCATTCCACACCAACGGGGATGAACTGGTGTGCGTCGCCTTGGGGGGACGCTCTAACCCTCGTTGGCATGTGTACGCAGCTGTGTAGAATTGCAGTCCTGAAAAGGGCTGGCAAGGGTCGCGACGAGCACGCTTCTAGAAATGGCCCCCTAATCAATTCTATACAATTTTTTAAATTAATTACAGCAATTCAGGTTTAATTTTAGCCTTACAAAATTTCACCTCAATTTTCCTTTCTCGGTAATTATGAGAGATTGTGAAATGAGAAAAAAATTCACAACTCAGGCTTCCAATTTTAAAAGGAGTGATTTTTAAAATATATTTACGGTCCATTAATTTTAGTGATGTTTTTTGCGTAGTCGATGCAAGATTGACTGTATAAATTTCGAACCAGTTATATGCAGTCCGTGCAAGACACAACAAGTTTGAAATTTCTCAATTCCGTCTTGCACGGAGTTATACTTAAACCTTAGTATGTTACTTAAACTGCTCTTGCTTTAAATAAGGTAAACGTATTTTTTTATCTATAGACAATTTTAGTACTTTATACATTTGTGTTGAAAGAACTAAATTGTCTTGACTCTCCTACAACCACAGTATATATGTCAAGATAAAAAATGGTGTATACGTCAAGATAAAAAAGCCATTTATTACCTATATTTACACATAGGAGAGTTTGTATCGTGGAAAAATTGTATGTCTGGCATCTGCTGGCAAATTTAAATTTTAATAATTTTTCTTAGCCGCTTTAAGGCCACAAAATGGTAAATTCCTACACCACCTATTCGTGGACATTACTATTTAAAAGGCATTCCTTTAGCCGTCTCTTACGACACCTACGGGAAGGAAAGACTTAATAAATATTTACGCCGGTACCACATAACAGTTAACGGATACGACATTCTCGGAAATCTTGCTTAATATGTGAGTATTGGATGTCCACCGTGGTCGTGTGGTATTTACACAGGTGTTCATGGTGTCGCCAGCTCTGAGGCCCCGGGCTCAAACTCAGTTCTTAAATTGTATTATTTAGTACCAAATAATGTATATGATGTCTTTATTTATCTATCTATGTATTATCACTCTCTCACACACATACGTATTATTACGAGGCGACTGTAGAACTACATCATCGGATTCCGGAAAATTTCTATCGCATACCGGATGCAGATTAACAGTGGAAGAGCCACGCATCAGCTTTCGTTGTTGCATGAATGGGCCGGCTCCTTTGGGGAAGTACCACGACCTCACAGAATACCGGCGTGAAGTAGAAGTATAATAAACTTCTGCGTTTCGTCTGGTGAGTGCAGGTAACCGGAGGCAGGAATTTTCAAAATAATGCTCACAGAAACTTGTGTTTTTTGTTTTAATTTTATAAGAATCAGGCTATACTAAACAACTCGAGAGCCAAGAGGTGTCCCAGCTAGACAAATAATCATTATATATTCTTCACGCCATTCAGAGGTCTATTAAGCTCTTTTGACCACCCTTCTACCGAAGAAATTTTTTTTGTACAAGGATTATTGTATTCATTTGAGAAATAAGAGTATTGAATGAAAATATACTAAATATTTAAATATGAAAGTGCACTTGAGTCAAAAAATACTACAATCCACGAAATATCTCGATGTTGTTATCATGAAAACAGGCGTGAATCTTTGAGACTAAACGACTTGTTTTATTGTACGTATCCTCTTCTATTCTTATACTATTCTTCTTCTTCTTTTTCTTTACAACCTATCAAATGTCTCCCTCCTCCCCCAAAGATTTCTACAAAGAACAATTCTGAGCCTCCTGCATCCATCGACTGCCCGCAATGTTGTGCAGGTCGTCACTCCATCTACCCGTCCTATCAGCGCTGTGCTTGCCAGAACGAGGCTGCTACTCGTGAAATTGTCTTCCCCAACGGTTGTCACTTCTGCGAGTTATGTGGCCGGCCCATTGCTACTTCAGTATGCTAATTCTTATAGCTAGGTCGCTTACCCTAGTTCTGCGGATATTATAGTTGCGGATTCTGTCACGTAGAGAAATACCCCACACAGCCCCTTCCTTGGCCCGCTGAGCAACTTGGAGCTTTCTAATTCGACTAGCAGTAAAAGACCACGTTTCAGTTCCGTGGGTCATCACCAGCAACATGCACTAGTTGTATAATTTGCTTTTAAGGTTACTTGACGAGATGAGAATATTGCGTAATTTTCGGAACGCTGCCCAGCCGAGTTGGATTCGCCGATTGATCTCTGGATCGCAGTCGGACTTACCTAGTTTGAAAATTTGTCCCAGATATATTCGTATTCGTCAACAACTTCGAGCACAGTGTTTTCAACAATAAACTACATTGGTCTGACATGGACATTAGACAGGACCTAAACCTTTTATTGTTGTAGTGTGATATAACTCTGTCTTACACCTTTCTGCAATTGGATATGTTTCCTGCTCTAGTCCTGTGCTCGGATACGCATCTTATAAGTATTTCAACTTTTCGATATACCTATAGTCTATCTGGCATTGCCTGCAGCACCGCTCAAATTTCGACAGATTTATAATTCATACAGTTAAATTTTTTTAATAAAATTTAAATTGTAAAGTTGTTATTTAAAAAATTACTTCGCAACCCTCCGCATGAAAATATAAAAAGGTATATGCTACCTGGTCCGAAGAGAAGAAGAGCACCACCCTCCCTCCCACAGATGCGTGCACCAATTTCACAGATGTGTGCACCAATTCCACTGTATGCACCACCACCACTACACTCAAACCAGGTAACACACACCACCACCAAAAACGCGACACGTGTTTCGCCTCAAAACAAGGCATCCTCAAGCGAGTAGACTCTACGACGAGCGACCGCAGTCTCTGCGGTCGCTCATCGTAGAGTCTACTCGCACGATGATGCGTGCACAGATGCGTGCACCAATTCCACAAAGTAACTTCTGAATCAATTAACTAAATTAAATTTAAATTGGTCAACGACCCCATAGCTTAGTTAGTAGTGCCCTGCCTTCAAACCTAAGGGTTCCAATTCCAGCTCCCGGAGCGAGATATTTTTGTGATGTATATGAATGTTTGTACTAGAGTCATGGATGTTTACATGAGTATATGAAGAGTAGTTGTTTAAAGGTACTACCCCAGTATTGGAAATATGTGTAAAGATATTCATTTTTATATATAATAGATTTTTTTTGGTCTAAAACTTAATCAAATTAATTAACAATTTCCGATATTGAATTTTGAAATCTGTTAACATACTAAATCTGAAATGAGCTTTAGTAATTTATGTGGAGCGTTTGAATTTCAAGAACGTACGGCAGAGCAAGATGGGTCAGTAATCTCCAAAGTCCGCAAGTTTCCACGAACATAAACGAAGCTTTTCGTACGTCACCGAAGTTGTTACTCATTTAAGCCGATAAGTCGACTTAAGGGTTGCCTGAAGCTAGCCCGGAACACGTTAATTGCGCATCTTTAGTTTGAAATGTGAATGCAATTTTCACGAAAAGATACTGGAATAATATTTTTAATAAGGAATGGATTTTATTTCTATTGGTATTGAAGCAATTTTTATTAATAGAATTAAAAGAAACAAACGAGTTACTACAGACGTAAAACAGCGTAAGATATACCACCTCTTCTAAAGGCATCTCAGCAAAAACTGTGCATGTCTTATTAATGCTTAATAGTCCTCATATTAATCATTGAGTTGATATAGTGCTAGACAAAGATATTTTTAATATATTAAACTCATATCTTTATAAATAAGTATAGTATCTAGTTAGCTTACCATCCAAATACATACATACACAGACTATGAACATACACATTACACATATTTATGTTGTTCCAAATAAGCTATGATGAAAGTTGGTTGGAAAAGGACTAATCTTTCTAGACCTTACTATATTTTATACTTCATTCCTTTGTCTATAGATTTTATAGAAAATTATAGTACACCGAAGCGCATTATTAAATACTAGCATAGTCAGATGCATAAAGTATAAAAAATAGTAATTATGCAAAAAGAATTCATCTATAAAAATAGTATTTTCAATAAATATAACAAATAATAATGGTAGAAAAAATTAATACAGAAGCTTCATTAGTTATGATTACTGTGCAAAATAAATCATTTTTTGTTGCTTTAAATCCATCAAGTTCCAATCAGAAAAGTTTAGTTAATCATAGTTTAGGTAATCATCACTTAAATGCCGGCAACGCATTTGCTATGCCTATGGTATTGAGGGTGTTCATGGACGGCGGTAATAACTTACCACCACTTGAGCCGCCTGCTCGTTTGCAAAAAAAAGAAGGTTAATTACTATCACCAAGCTCCATTAGCACCATAATCCGATTAATTGGTGATCGCTGTACCAGACACTTCGTATCTTAGACATTGATCACGGAAACCTACAGGTTTGCTTCTTTTCGAACTAGACTAAGTACCTATTAGGCAAATTTTTCGAGATAATTATCCTGTCATCTTCCGGTAGCTTATTGTAAAGGCTTTTTCTCATAGTTGCTTTTTAGGACATTCACAAGAAAAAATGATATTTTAAGCCGATACGACCTCTGTGGAGGAGTGACGTAGAAACCGGTTTTCATTTCCCGGGTTCCATTCCCGGTCGGATCAATATAGAAAAAAGTTCTATATTTTCTCGAGTCTGGGTGTTTCTGGTAACTTAGTCCTTCTGGTCCTTCCTGATTTCATAATACAAGTGCTATGCAATTCAGAAAAAAAAAACAAATTACAAATGAAAACAACAATACACTGTACTATAAAACCAAGTGGTTTTTTTGTACAATGGATTTCGTCCATACAGATAACATTATTTAGCAGTTTACTTATTATAAACCAGATAGTTTACATTAACAATTACGAACACGATATAGGAATTTTTAGAGAGGGAAGATTAGGTGCGAATGTTTTTGTCGTTATAACAATGACGAGCACATAAAAAAAGAAAAAGAAACAAATGCGTTCGAGTGTCCTACGGGTGTGTCAACATTATTATCAATTATTTCATATAATTATCATGTAGCAAAGCTAAGTAGTAGTTAGTTAATTTAGATTTGATGTTGTTTGGGTTTATTTCGTAGCGTAATGCGGGTGGTAATTCGTTTATTAATTTTGGAATCATAAATTCGAGTGTGCGTTTTCCATAGTTATTCTTATTATACACAGGCACATATAATGTTTTATTGGAGATAGCGCGAGTACCTTTTCTATGTGATATTAGAGTTTGCAGGTCTTTGTTAAAAACTGTTATTTTAAGAGCACATATTTGATTTTGTCATGGATTGGGATTATTTTACAATACGCGAACAACATATGATAGTTATTTTTATATTTACTTTTTACTTTAGGAGGGACGATTATCTTTAGAAACCTTAATTGAAGTTGAAAAATTTTGTCTATGTATGTTTTGAATGTGAATCCATAGCTACTCAAACCGTACGAAGTAATTGATTCAACTAAAGCTTTATATAATAATAATTTAATTAGAAAGTCAATTTTATTTTTAATTAGTACAAATTTTGTCAGAATTGATTTTAGCCGGTCACAGACGTTACGTTTATGCTTTTTCCAATTTAGTCGGCTATCAATTATGAGACCTAGGTACCTATGGTTGTCCGTATAAACTATTGACGGACAATAGCACATAGATTTTATTTGACATGAATGTAAGCATGAGTGTGAGTGTGCTATGAGATTAGGCACTGTTTTAGCACGGTTATGTGAAGAGCTGATATACATTATTTTAGTTTTCTTATCGTTTAAAACTAAACCAACATCGTGAGACCACTTAATAAGAGATGTAAAATCTTTTTGCAAAAGTATAAATGCGACTCCAAGATCGGCATCAGCTGCTACTAGGCACGTGTCGTCGGCAAATTGATAAATTTCACAGCTTTCAATTAAATTTATTAAACTATTAACATATGTTAAGTAGTGTAAAGGTCCGAGTACTGAGCCCTGTGCAGTTCCTTCAGTTACAGTCTTTTCATAACTCCAATTTTCAGCGATCTTAACTTTAAAACGTCTATTTTCCAGATAATTTTTACACCATTTCTGGACAGGTCCTCTAATTCCCGATTCGTCCAGTGATTCAATCAATGTTTCGTGTTAAAGTGTATCAAACGCTTTGCTAAAGTCAATAAAGACTACTAGGATGTGTTTATTACTATGTAAATGTTTGTTCATCGAATTAGTAAAGTTGCTCAGAAGCTTATTGGTGCTTTTGTGTGGTTGAAATCCGTATTGCTTATCATTTAGAATGTTATTAGAATCATAGAATTTTAGAAATTGATTTGACAGACATTTTTCAATTATTTTGTCTAAGGTGGGTAATATGGTTATGGGACGATTATTTCCATACTCCTTAAGGTTTCCTTTTTTGAAAATTGGCCTTACTATTCCAGTTTTCAAATCATCAGGATATATTCCAGTTGTTATACTGGTATTTGTTAATTTGGCTATAGCTGGTGCAATTTTATGTCTAATGATTTTTAGGTCACGTGCACGAATATTATCTATTCCGGGAGACTTGTTGTCATCTAGCGATTTTATTATTTTATTTATTGTATCTGAGCTTACTTTCTGAAATCGAAATGTTAAATTTACCGGCCTACGGTATGAACATTTTTGAAGTAACGGAGTTCTGCAGTTAGTCAATATATTATGAACACTGTTTTTAAATTCATCTGCAAAATTATTGGCTATCTGTACTAAGTTTGTTCTACTGTTCTCAAAGTTGTTCAGAATAATATCGTCAATTGATTTCTTAACCCTTCCTGTCATATTGTTTAAAATATTCCATAAGTTTTGAAGATTAGATTTATTTTTATTGATTTTTCTATTAGCTTATTAGCGCGATTCCTAGCTTGATTGTATTTTAATCGTTTTATTTTATTGTTGCTATCATTTTTCCAATCATTAAATAATTTATCTTTATAGAGGCAAGATTTTATAATTTTATTATTTATCCATTTATTTTTATCCCTATTTGATACACTCTTAATTTTTATTTTTATTTGAGATTGGTTATAACAATTTTGTATGGCATTTTTAATAAATTCGTATATTTTAATAGGACAGTACAGATTTTTAATAGGCTGCCAGTCGATATTGTTCAACAATAATTGCAGTTTGTTATTTTCATATACAGTTTTAAATTGCAAATTATCATCCTGTATCTGTGTTGTTTGAGTAACGCAAGCGAGTACCACCACACGGTGATCAGCCAGTACAATACCTAAGGCCGCTGAAAACAGTTCTTGAGTGCGGGATCGTATAAAAATATGATCGATACAAGACTTTGTTAATTTTGAAGCTTTAATTTCAATACGTGTAAAGTCCGAGATCCCACACTCAAGACCATAGCTTGACAGCATACTTGTATATTGATGTTTTACAGGATTATATAATTTGGTGTCTATGTTAGTGTCTCCTACAATGAATATATCTGTGTCTTTATCAACTGTTTTGATGATACGTTTTAACTCTTTTACAAATAGATATCTAGGGCTATTAGGTGGACGATACACTGCACACAGTGTTGCACAATAGCTGGATTGTGTTTTTATCGTAATCATTAGGCTTTCAAAATTAATCGTGTTGGTTTTAATTAATGTAGTTTTGTGTTTGTTGTGGACATACATAATAATACCTCCCCCTTTATGCGATTTGCGCAACTGTGTGTGCATTGTGTAGCCATTTATCATAAACATACTACATAATGTATCTGTTAGATTAGCTTCCGTCAAAATAATTACATCAATAATTTTTTTACAAGATAATATAATGTTCTAAGGTAGAAAAATTATTAACGGTAGATCTTATGTTAATATGCATGCAAAGTAGATTGACCTTTTTTTGTGGTACATATTTTAAAACAGTTTATATCCTCGCAATTAAACAATTCGGTTATGGAGTCTGTATACAATGACATAATCATTCGAGAAAAGAAATAAAGTTTCAAAAGTAAAAAAAAAAATACATGTAAATAAACGATTATAACCATATCGTGCCAGTAGGTCTTTTATGTCTTCTATTGATCTAATTCTGATAACTTCTTTGTCTTTCTCCTCCTTTCAGGCCAACACTACACCTCTTTTACACCACACAAACTTAAACGTATTCTTAAGTTCATTTTTTGCATTCCAGAGAAGCATTTTGTTGTGAGACGTAAGTGCTTACCGAGTGAACACTGGTATGTCCTCAGATGTTTTTGAAACATTAGTAATTATGTCTTTCACCTTTAGCCTTTTATTTTTAGCTTCCGATATCCACATATCCCTTATGTTTTCTTCTTTCATTTCGACAGTGATTGAACCGGGCCGGTCCTTTCTCCCCGTGTTTCACTTTACGTTAAGAATGTCGCTGCTTAGCATCTTTAGTTTGCAAGCCATATTATTTGCAATATCTGTAACATTTTCATTGTCTACCTGAGGCACATTAACGACTTCAATGCAGGATGATAACCTTTTTTGATCTTGTTCATTTAATCTTTGTTCAAGTGCAGCAACTCTGGTTTCTAGATTTTTATTTTTATTATTAAGTTCGATATTCTTACGCTGTAGTTCTTTTATCAATTGTTTACAGGCATCCACAGTTTCAGCTACTTCCTCAAGCCTATCTGTATGATATTGAATAGAATCACAGACGTCTTTCATTTCTCTCTCTTCATTGCTGTCTCCACTTCCTTCGATATGGCCTCAGCCAGCTTTTTTAACGTCAATCCGAGCAGAATCACTCATATCTTCTTCATCTTCATCACTCGGAATTATAAACGATGTGCGTCTGGAAGAAGATTTATTACACTCCAGACAGGTCCACTCAAGATTTTCCGTAGCCCGGAGAGCAGCCAATTGTTTATTCGTGAGTCCTGTACATTGAGTACTACAATGTACAACTTTTTCACATTTGCTGCACTCAATACCGGGGCTTTTTTTCGTAACATTTTTTGAACATCTTTCGCACTTGTTCATTTTGAGGGTATTTATTTAAAACTCTCGCGCACTCGACACATGCGGCTCGTGTTCTCGCTAGTGACGCTTAAGCTGCTTACTTTGGGATCAGACCAATGTATGTCATGTTGTCCGTATGTTGTTATGTACGTTTTAAGCTAATACCACTACGGTATCCTGAGAAACATGAATTAAGTACATTTTAAGGAGAATTAATTTATTATTTTATTTAAATAAATAATTTAAATAATAATATGAATAAAAAATAAAAAATAATTTATTAATTTGATTAATTTATTATATTATATAATAATTTATTTTAAGTCACGATAACTGAGTGAGAAAATACGAGTCAAGAGACCCGAGTTCAAACCGGGTTTTCAAAAACTTATGTACGAATTATATCGTTGGCTTGAACATAAAGCCGGCGACAGGCTCACTACCTGTCACGTTGTCCCGAAAATATCTACGGTGGAAGGTGGGTCAAAGAGACTTAATTGTTTAGACTAGACATCTGTCTACCCCTGTATTGGGAATCGCGTGAAGTTATTTATTTTTTTAAGGACTTTAGCAAACTTACAATGGAGCTGCGTGGGAGACTGCCTTTTTTACGTGAAAGAAAGAAACGTTTATTGCACATTATACTTAAATATATAAATACAAATAAATACCCAACTCTATTCAATCTTCGTTAAGACATGAACAGGTGATATCGGTTTTGCAAAGACTTAAACCTTCCAGTGTTCTGTATGCATATCAGTGAAACGCTATAGCATACATACCGCGCATTGACTACTCTAGGCAGCCTTTCCTTGACTAAGAGAGAGAGAGAGAGTGAGAGACTAAGTCTGCCTTTGCCCCTTCATATATTAGATGCATAAAGAATAAACCAAAAAAATAAATTCCTTTATGAATGTGATTGGCATCTGGCAATCTACGTGACTGTTAAAAATCACCGCAACGCGTACCTATCTGACTAGTTGCTTTCGAAACGTTTATGGATAAATCTCCCGAGTTTGCCATCCAGGGCTATGGGGCTTAGAGAGGCGGTTGATGAGATGAGCGCAACCCTCGGCAGAACTGAACGCCCAGTTCACCAGTAAGCACATTCAGTCTCTAGAGGACGCAGTGATATGACCTCCGCTATAGCTTAAGAGGTTATGTAGTATAAGAGAATCGCAATCTCTTCTTCCAATACGTCTACGACTCGGCTATGGAAAGCAAGGAGATTGAGGCAACAGCGCAAACACTCCATAGTCCCACAAGGCACGTGCATCTGGCAAAACTAAATTGGAGCGACCATTTAGGACCCGCGATCCGGCAAAAAGTCAATATTTTGTAGAGCACTGGTTACATAATATGTGTGTTTGAAAAAAAATACGTGTTAATGGAAGCGAAAGTGCTTTGTGATATGCTGTCTTTAGCAGGCCAGACTTGTGTGAAAACATGTGTTTGTAGGAATGTATTTGATGTCAAATAATAGATCGATCTGAACTGTGAGCTATGAGTGACGATGTAACGTTTCTAAATAGATCTCTTTTCAGAGCTCCATCATAATGATTTCTTGTATTTACGCGAATACTACACATTTAAAATAAAACGATTTTCGGATTTTATCGCGTTTTTTAATTAGGATTTACAAACTATTTTTAATTCCCGACGTTAAGGATGCTTTACAGCATCCGTGGTCATAGGGGACTTAGGTCTTGAACATCCCGCTGTCATAGCTACCTTCGGCTACCGTCTACTTTATTTATTAATTTTGGACCCGATTTACGCAGTATGTGCTCATTGTATCTTGAGGTCTTGCAGTGGTATGCTTGGTCTTGGATTTAATTTTCTTTATGACTGAATCCCAAGCAGGTGGTAGTACCCAACCGTCTTCTCTATTGAAATTAGGATGTTTTTTAATTTCAATAGCCTCACGGATCATCCTGGGTAGGAATTTATAGATGTTCTTTCGCGAGGATATGTGGCTTGTCAATTCTGATATAATGGTTGGGCCCATCTAGAATTTGATCACAGACTGCAGACTTTCTAGAACGTCCTATGTAAGAGAGACCACACCAAGCTTGACTGTGAATGTGCTGTGCTCTATCATGTTTCTTCGATCAACTTGAATAGTTCTTTCGAGAACTTCTTCTTGTCTTCCCTTGTTTCTAAACATAAAATTATCTGTCATTTAAATTTTTATTATCATGGCTCAATACAACGGTAGCCAGAGGTATAATTTAGAGGTACAATATTGAGATAATATAGGTACAATATAGGACAAAGGTACAATATAAGTACATACAATTTAAACCTTTCGACTCTCATTTCATCGGAGATTGTTTTATGACAAAGTAGCAGGTGGTGAGCTTGACGCCGTTTTTAAGTCCAAAATGAGTTTTGAAAAAATAACTCATTTGTACAAGCTTACTTCCTGGGGATTGAGTTAGGGTTGATCGACTTGAATTCCGATCACCCAACTATTCGGCTATCTTGATATACGGTGATTGTATAACATCTTTCTCAAACGTATCAAATCGATTTGATGACCGTAAAGCGTTCCGCCATTACACCCGTTTATACCTCGTCCATTATTCAGGAACATTTTGTCTGTTTTGTAAGCCTCTCGTCAATCACAATGCTCCATAATCCGCAGCTACATACCCGGATTTAACGCCGATCAAATTTTCCAACCCTAAAATAATGATTAGTTATCTATTCAAAATTATTTTACTGTTGCGTTTTTTTTATCGGCATAGTTATGATAGTAGAATGGTTAGGTGATCGGAATAAGAGTCAAGAGACTCGAGTTCGATCTTAGAGGCTCATACCAATGGGTTTTACCAAAACTTATGTACGATTTATATTGTTGGCTTAGGCATAAACACGGCGACGAGCTCACACCTGTCATAATGTCACAAAAATAAGTCTTCGATGGAAGGTAGGTTGAAAGGAATTAATTGTCTATACCTCTGTCTACCTCTATTTTGGGAGTGAGGAGAAGATATTTTTTTGTTTTTTTTTTTATAGAAAACGGAGGCAAACGAGCAGGTGGCTCACGTGATGGTAAGTGACTACCGCCGCCCATGAACACCCGCAATACCAGAGGCATAGCAGATGCGTTGCCTCCCTCAGAGTTCCCCCCACAGAATTGGGGGAGGGGGGTGTGTGGGCCACCGGTTACCTGCACTTACCAGACGAAACGCAGAAGTTTGTTAGACTTCTACTTTACGCCGGTATTCTGTGAGGTCGTGGTACTTCCCCGGTCGAGCCGACCCATTCATGCAACAACCAAAGCTGATGCGTGGCTCTAACACTGTTGTTTAGCGGCTAACGAAATATTTTTTTTTTCGTTTCATTTACATCGTCACGAAACTGAGAAATACGGACGGTGTGACAGGTGGCGAGCTTATCGCCGTTTCAGTGTCCAAGCCAACCGTAGAATATACTTTCAAAGATAAATATTGAAAAAAAAAATAAAAAAAAACATCCTCACGCAATTGACAATACTGGTATTGACAGAGGTAACTATGTTTCACCATTCACTAAATACATTTCTGGAACAACGTTACATGTAGTGAGTCTGTCGGGGTCTTTATGTCCAAGCCAACGTTATAAATAGTGACATAAGTTTTGAACAAACTTATTGGTACGAGCTTTCCACTCGGGGATTGAACTCGGGTCGCTTGAATTAAATTCCGAGCACCCGACCAATCGACTGTCGTGACATTTTTTTTCTGTGAAATGTTGGTCGAAAGGATTTAATTGTCTAGACCTTTGGAGTACTGTGAAGATCATGAAGATATTATTTGTAGTAAAACTTTGTTAAATAAATGTTATCCATCACATGGCTGAAAGCAGGCAGCTGTTTTGCCTTTTATGCATTAAAAAAAATGCAATTCCAAATTCTACGGAGTTTTGACGTTTCCTATTTCCTGCATGCGGTCACAATGCGGTGTAATAAATATTCGCCGTTTGGTACACATTTTCTAGTCAACATTTTCGCATTCCAATTTCAAAATAAAACAAATATTATTTATAAAACGATATCGCTGCTAATGTATGTATGTGCAAAAAAACTGTGTTCACTTTTTATGTGGCATAGAGATTACCGGTTACCGACAGCTGACAGGGTAACCTACTCGAATATACCAGACCGAAATTTAGGGGACCGGTGACGGGCAGCAATGTCTAAGGCGCAATGTTTCTGGTACTGCGATCGCCAATCCATTCGCCTGCATGTAGCGTGTTACAAGCAGTTAAGTAAGTATGATTTCAATGTTAGTAATTTCCTTGTAGTAAGAAAGTCGTTAAAAGTTATAACGTCGCAAATATCTGCGTTGTATACAACTGTAACCGAAATCCTATGTATTATAATGTTTTTTTTTATCTTGACGAATTTTTCTATACCTAGGATAGACAGAGGCTTACCCTAAGTAATTAGATGAGTCTCAGAAAACTCTAAAGTAGAGAATGAATCTGTCGCCTTTACTGTTTCCTTATAATTCCGTCAATATATTTACATTCTATAAATTACCTTGTATGTAACATCAATCACATTATTGATCATCACTACATCAGAAAGCTGTCTGAAATACGAGATTTTCCATTCGGCTCCTCAGCTTTGCTAGTCAATCCACTTAACAAGGATGCCGTGTTTAATATCGCTACACAATCGAATCTTTTATACCAGATACGATAAATGTTCCATTATATTTCACATAAAATGATGTTACAAATCGTACTATTATGTAATTTTACAATCGTATTACGAAGAACTCGAATTAAAAACATGTACTTATTTTTCGTTCTTTTATGTTTTGAGGTATTTTCGTGTATACAAAAAATGTGATAAATTAAAAGTAATTACGAAGATTTTATTTTAAAGGTAAAATAAATCATTATCAATACAACATCAATAGGCAATCAGGAAAAACGTGTGTTTTTTCCTTAAAAACTGTTATCAACTATCCAGTTGCAGATTTTCTATTCTGCATAACTCCAGTAACATAATATATTAGAATTATTTCAATTAGTAAGTAAAAGGGTGCTTTTTACAGTGAAGTGTATGGCCTCAAAAAGATAAGTGAAGGTCTCCTGACGCATTTACGATAGCAATGTTTCTACAAAAACGGTAGCATAGTCATTGAGTGACTGCAATTCAAGATCCGAGATCAATACCCACGACGAAGGTTAACAACGATTATTTGGAAAATTATGTACAATTTGTATCATTCACTTGGGCACTAAGACCTTAGTCGCCTCTTACGACTCCCACGGGAAGATAGTTGGTGGCAAATTCTTACTCCGACGCTACATCTGTGGCTTATGTAACCATCGTAGCTCATAATTATAC
The DNA here is from genome assembly GCA_029286605.1 of Sericinus montela. NCBI lineage: Eukaryota > Metazoa > Arthropoda > Insecta > Lepidoptera > Papilionidae > Sericinus > Sericinus montela. The sequence continues at coordinate 309,358 of JAGSMR010000128.1, read as the reverse complement.
CGCACTAAAATGAAGCTTAGTTTGTTATTAATTATGAGGAAAGTAAAAAAACATATTTAGTGAAAATATATTGTCAATAGTAATGTTGTTAATAATAATGAAAACATATTGTAAATATATTCAATTTAATAAAATCTTGTTGGACCAATGTTTTTCCTATTTCTATAGATATTTCGGAACATATATCATCATATCATAATAACCGCTTATAAAACTCTGCTGTAAAGCATTTTTCAAGAGAAAATAAATCGTATAAAAATTAGAACCTGTGGAATGAACACGAATCTCTTGCCTCTAATTCCGATCACCCAACCACTCGGTAATCGTAACTATATACAAAGTGAATATTATAAATATCGAGGTAAACACTTTAATGGTAATATCATTGACATAATAGTTTAAGAAAAATTATAATTACCCAAATGCTTGTAGTGAGAAAAAGGTTTCTCACTATTTTAGACATTTATTTATTCAGGCACGTTATTTTAGAAATTTATGATAAAAAATTCAACACGACACTGTAATCTTTCTTGTACAACGGAAACGTTGCTAGCTCTTATTTCGTTTTTAGTCCCACAAACCCTTTTTTATGTTAAAATGTTGCATTAAATTTAGTAAATTCCAGAGAGATTATAGTATTTTTTAATAATCCTGTAAAAAGGTTGCATATCTTTGTAATGTTGTGAGTATCTTCACACATTTCCCGAAGGTGTTGCCAGAGGTTTAGCCAAATTAAACCTTTCTACCCACATTTTATTGGAACTTATTTTGCGACAAAGTGACAGGTAGAGAGTCCAAAATGTAACGTTAGATGTTTTTATGAAATACATATTACTATTTTTTTTACCTCTACTGTTAAATGTTCATTATTTTCATTATGTCTTCGGTAAAAGAAGTTAATTGTCTGGACCTTTGTATTGGCAATTCTTTATGACTGTATTGGGAATGGCGAGAATATTTTTAACAATTATAATGGCCAGAGGTCTTAAACAAAGGTTATCGTTGCTGTCTTTACTTACATACTTTGTATATACATATTTAAAAGAAAACTTACAACGCTAATACAGTACTCCAATTCATATTAACCAAAAAGACATGCTCAATGCTTGTGGCGGAAGTGGTTTACATAAATAGTCAAATGGCCTTACCGAACTCCCAACATTAGTTTTACAGTTCTTACCCTTATTAATGACGACCTCCGTGTACGAGTGGCGTTTTATATACACCGAGTTCGATTTTCGGTCGGGTCGATGTAGAAAACCTTTGATCGTACCTTCGAGTTTCTGATTTCAAAATAAAAATTATTAAATTTACTTTGGAATCAGAGCTATGTACGAGTGTGTTAGTTTTCCATATCTATGTAAGTATTCATGTATTTAAAAAAATATTAATAAACATCTCTGACCCAAGTACTCACTCACTCAGTAGGTGTATATCACGAAAATTTGTAACACTATCAGGATTGAAACACACAACCCGTGGCTCTCTCATCTACCAATGAACCTGTCGGGTCGTCAAATAATTAATGCGTAAAAGTTTATGATTTGTTCGAACGAACATAAGAAAAGTCGGTCTGTGAACTCTCAAAATTAAATTTATTTTCCTGACACAAATCGTAAGAACCATTACGCTCCATCAATCACTTAATCGTTGTTTTAATGATTGGAATACGAATTAAAAAGGTTTTCAAGTGAAATTGTAAAGTTAACGAGATGCAACTTTGTCTATTATTCAAATAACGTTAAGGCGTTTTATAATTTATTTTATACAGTTATTTACTTATCTAACTTTACGATAGCCGAGTGGTTAGGTGGCCGGAATTTGAGTCAAGGGACCCAGGTGATAGGCTCGTTCCAATGAGTTTTTTTTTTTAAAACTTATGTACAGTACATAGCGTTGGTTTGGACTATAAAGATGGCGAAAGGCTCACAAATAGACACGTTATCACAAAAAAATGTCCTCGAGGGAAAGTGTATCGAAATGACTGAATTGTCTAGACCTCTGTCTACCCCTGTAATGGGATTGGCGAGAGGATAACTTTAAGATTTTTTTTACAAAAAAAGGTTAACTGACAAGTTACCTCTTAACTAAGTCACGTATTTCGTTTGGTATCGGCGTAAGAATACATTATACCTCTTTCGTGGTCTCACATAGCTACGCGGTTGTCGTAAGAGGCGATTGGCCAAAAAACCTTGATAATACCGGCGTGAAGTATAAGTTTAACAAACTTCTCCGTTTCGTCTGGTGAGTGTAGGTAACCGGAGACCCACTCACCCCTCCCCCTCTATTCTGGGGGGGGGGGCACTCTAAGGCCGGCAACGTATCTGCTACACTCCTGGTATTGCTGATGTTCATGGGCGGCGGTAATCACTTACCATCACGTGAGCCACCTGCTCGTTTGCCTCCCTTTTCCATAAAAAAAATCTTGTCTCCTTATTTCGCAACGCGATGTCAAACGTTCATGTCTTTTGCCATAAATCAGCAAGCCTTAACAAACAACAATAGATAAGAAGGATTTAACTTCCTTAGCGAATATCTAAGGTCTGATGAATGGAAAATAGTTACACTGAATATAAATACGAAACACTTGTGTTATAATATAAATGTGTATGTATATATATCTACGTAAGTTTAATGTATCGTATGCTTAGACAGTAATTCGGCTGTAGGCTCATAACCTGTCACGTTGCCTCAAATATTTTTCGGTGAGAAGTAGGTCGAAAAGACTTAATTCTCTAGACCTCTAATCTGCAATAGACCAATTATTATCTTCTGTAGTGTGAGTATACGTGAGATAAAATGTTTATTTATAGGATGTATACGCCTACTTGTTTTGAAAGACTTGAGATCACACTTATAACACTTTTTACACTTTGTCGACTTTCGTGGACAAGATGCGTACATTCCGGTTTGATGGTGTCGCCAGCCTAGCTGACTTATTTCCATAATGTAAGTGGCATTATGGAGTTAGAAATAACGAACTTACTACAAACTCCCAGAGCCGAGAAAATATAGAAAATTTTTCTATATTGACCCGACCGGAAATCGAATCCAGGAATTCAAAGCTAGGACCATGAAAACCAATGCGTACGCCACTCGGTCACGAAGGTAGAGATTCACACGGAGGTGGAGTTTGAGTTTGTGCTCATACAAATTCTTGTTTTCAAAAAAAAAACTCGGGTCTCTTGACTCGAATTCCGATCACTCAACCACTTCGCTGTTTAATTTTTCTATTGTAGTTTCGGTTAAAGTTGTTACATTATTTTACCATATGTGACTATTTTAACAATTTTAAGGCTCATATTGAAATTTTCCAAGCGCTGTAATTAAAACGGCTTCCTCATGAACGAGTTATGTTGACGTGAAAATTTTAATTAGATCATTGGGGGAATGCCGTGGAGATAAATGCTGATATAATAATAAATAAATAATATAATATCTTCACGCAATTCCCAATACAGGGGTAGACAGAGGTCAAGTCTTAGACAATTAAGTCCTTTTGACCCACCTTCCACCGAAGATATTTTCGGAAAAACGTGACAGGTGGTGAGCCCGTCGCCGTCTTTATGTCCAAGCCAGCGATGAAATTCGTACATAAGTTTTTGAAAAACTCATTGGTACTGCCACCTGGGATCGAACTCGGGTCTTACGACCCGAAATTCCGACCACCCAACTACTCGGCTATCGTGACTTTTGAATTAATGCTGATTATATTCGAAATTTAAATATTTTCGCAGAAAAAGTTGCAATTAGTACTAGGATTTTTGGTTTCGAAATATTTTATAACGTGTTTTATATTTTTTTGCAATACTGTAGCAGGCAAAGATCTAGACCAAGAAGTCCTTTCGACTAAATTTTCATCGAAGCCTATTTAGGAAAACTAGACTGAAGGTGAGCCTATCGCCGTATTAATGTCCAAACTAAATTTCAGTGCTTTTGCAAATGCTTATATGAAAATTAATGCAAAATAAACCATACTTATCAGAGATAGCATCGTACACTTATGACAGATAATCTTGGGAGGTGTCAGATGAAAATATGTCCTCTTGGTGAGGCCATATAATTGTACTCCTACGAGCTTCAAAATACAATTAAGTAAGTATTAAAGTACTCAATTAAATGTTAATAATAACCAGTAATATACAGGCCTACCACCTTAGGGATAAGATGAATAGAAATCCATAAAGAAAATATATAAATATCAATGCAAAAAAAATATTCACGTTATATAAGTCACGATAGCCGAGTGGTTAGGTGGTCGGAATTTCGAGTCAAGAGACCAGACTTCGATCCCCAGGTGTAAGGTTAGGTTTTTCTAACACTTACTTACCAATTATATCGTTGACTTGGACATTGAGATGGCTACGGACTCACCACCTCTCATGTTTTCCCAAAAATATCTGCGGTGGAAGGTGTGTCGAAATGAATTAATTGTCTAAACCTATGTCTGCTGTATGGCGTGAAAGTATTACTTATTTGTTTATAATTTAGAATAAAGATAATTCAGGTAATTAGAATTAAGAAACAAGACTTCGATCAGGAGGAAAGCCATTGAGTTTTTTGAGACTTAAGTATTACAATTTATGTCGTTGGCTTGAGCACTATGGCAAAGATAGGCTCACTATATGTCATATTGTCTCAAATGAGTTCAGAAAATGTGGTTTAGTAGGACTATTGTCTAGATCTGAAATAAAAAAATGTTTTTTTAAAGTCACTATAGCCGAGTGGTTAGGTGACCGGAATTGGAATCCTGAGACCAAAGGTCAAAGTTAGGTCGTATGGACTTATTTATCTAGTCTTTTGCCTACCCAAGTATTGGGAATGGCGTGAAGATATTTTTAAGCGTTAGAAATCCCACATACACAAAAATAACTTCGGTGGAAGTGATGGCTCAAAACGACTTAATTATCTAAACCTCTGTCTACCCTCGTATAATGGCGTGAAGATAATATAATAATACACACAGTCATCATAATTCTGAAATTTTGAGCAATAAAATTTATGTTACGTTTTATGTTAGGCTGAAGGTTCACTACCTACCACGTTGTCCCAAATAAGCTATAGTGTAGTGGGTTAAGAAGACTTGCGTGAAGATCGTAAAAAAAGGTTTTGTTAGTCTGCTATTATAACTTAGATACCTCGCATCTTATACCCTTTACTGCTTATTTTTTGTTCTAGTATATCTCGCGTAAGAAACTCGCTATTGGCGGATTCCGGAAACATAACGACATCCACCCGCGCATCGAAGTTCTTATGATTACCAATAGCACAATGCTGGAGGACCCCCGACATAATCTCATCGCCAATCGACGGTTACCACTAAAGAAGAAGGCAAAGAGCTTCAAGATCATCGAGGTATGCAGCACATTGGCCGCTACAATCCCAGCTTCTGCTCGTACCCCTTGGGACTTTCAAGTCCTTACTACAGTTTCCTCTGTGATACAATTTAAGCACTTCAATCCAAAACGTTTTAAGTTCTCATTTTATGAAACTCCAAATCTTCTTATGAATTAAGTATTCCCTTTTGCAACGGAATGACCCTTTTAAACGTCTGAACAGCGTTGTTGACCCCTTAGAACGCTTTTATCCGATTGTAGCCACTTTGCAAATTTCAGTGAGACATAAGAAAGTACACCCGAGAGTCTCTTTCACAATTAAAGTCGCCACCTTAAGTGGGACCTGTCGTGTTCCGGCAAGATGCTTGGTGAAGCCTTATGGAAGTTGGGTCTGAACAGTTGCGTTGCATATGTGAACCGGGTACGACACGTCAAATTTTGCTGTGTCGGGTGCTTGATTGAGGAGGGTAGCGGGATCCGAAGCATGGTGCTCCGCTGGCCTACCGCAGGTAGTAGAGGGCCCAATTAGTGAACTAGCTACTCATGAAAGGCTGCCCCGCCAACTAGCGAAAAGTCCCAGGGTGGCTCCATCGTGCCGGTTAGCGACCGGGTGAGAGGACTCGATGGCGATCTCTGGGGGGGTTCGGGCGTCCCCGCAGTCTCCAAATCAAGCTCCCACAGGCACACAAATTTTTTCGTGTCGTTGGGTCATCAAAGCAACGCCTCGTTCAACTGCCATCTTCCTTCCCTTTTCACTCCTTATCATTTATGAAAAGTACCAAAAAGAAAAGTAAGGTTAAACAGCGGTTGCACGTCCTCTCCTTGAAAGTGCACCTCTCTAACATCCGAGGATTGCACTCAAATCTCAACGCAGTCCATCACCATCTTGAGACTGAGAAGCCGTACCTACTTTTTCTGACGGAGACGCAAATTGGATGTCCGTTAGATGTGGCGTACCTTGACTACCCAGGGTTCTCGCTGGAGCACAACTTTTACCTTCGTGCCGGAGTCTGTGTGTACGTCAGTAATGACATCTGCTGCCAGCGTCTCCGTCACCTTGAAGACCCCACTTTTTCAACCATTTGGGTGGACACAGGTGACAATAAGATCGTTTATGCATGTGTTTACCGTTCGCACAGCGGTGACCAGGAGACAACTAGATTATTAGAATATCTAAGTGAGGCCGCTGATTTGGCCCAGCATCGGTACCCCTCCGCACAATTAGTCTTTCTGGGAGACTTTAATGCCTCTCACCAGGATTGGCTGTTCCCATACCAGAAGACTGACCATGCTGGGAGGGAAATGAGGAATTTCGCCTTATCGCTAAACCTCTCCCAGATGGTAAAGCAAGCTACTAGGGTGCCAGACGTTGAAGGTCATACAGCCAATTGTCTAGACCTCCTGCTGACCACTGATCCTGACAGATATGAGGTAGAGGTGGCTTCTCCACTAGGAACCTCTGATCACTGTCTGGTGAAATCTGTATCGTCTTACACGCCAACAGACCTCGACCCACATGGTACTAGGCGAGTGTGGGGATACAAGTCAGCAGATTGGGATGAGATGCGACACTTCTTTGCATCTTATCCTTGGCGGCAGGTCTGCTTCTCTTCCGGAGATCCACCGAGATGCGCGGATGCTATAACTGACGTGGTATGTTTAGCTATGGAATATTTTATTCCTTTTACTGATGTACCCGTTGGTGGCAAAGCTCGCCCATGGTTCAGCGCCGAATGTTCCCAAGCCGAAAACCTTAAACATTTGGCGTACCTCTCATGGGTTGACGCTCGAAACCGTAAAACTCCGGATGTCAGATCCAAGAAGAGAGCCTTTAATCTAGCCGCCAAGACTTACAAAAAGGTGTTGCGGAAGGCTCGTTTCGACCGCATTAGGCATATTGGCACGAAACTCTCTGCTCAACCATCTGGCAGTAGAGCTTTTTGGTCTCTTGCCAAGGCGGTCGAGGCGAGTTTTTGTAAACCTTCACTGCCTCCGCTGGTTAAGCCCGACGGGACATTGGCTCATGCGGCAAAAGAGAAGGCAGAACTGTTCGCGAATCTCTTTGCCAGCAACTCACGTCTGGACACAAGCAACGCATTTCCAACTTCCCTACCTCCCTGTGGTACTTCAATGTCAGAGGTCCACATCACTAACAAAAAGGTCCTCAAAACGTTGCGACATCTGGACGTGAACAAAGCCAGTGGACCTGATGGTATTTCAGCCATAGTGCTTAAGACCTGTGCACCCGAGTTGTTTCCTGTTCTGACACGCTTGTATCGCCTCTCCTTAAAGACTGGAATAGTTCCCAAATCCTGGAAGCTTGCTAACGTGCAGCCCGTGCCCAAAAAAGGTAGCCGTGTTGACCCAGTCAATTATCGACCTATTTCAATTACCTCCATACTCTGTAAGATTATGGAGCGTATATTGAACTCGCACCTCTTGGCATACCTAGAACATAACGATCTCCTTAGCGATCGACAGTACGGGTTTCGCCGAAATCGGTCGACTGGGGACCTTCTAGTGTATGTCACACATCTATGGGGTGAGGCCCTCGAGAACAGTGGTGAACACTCGCGGTTTCGCTCGATGTCTCAAAGGCTTTTGACAGGGTCTGGCATGCTAGCCTTATCAATAAGCTTCCTTCATATTGTATATCCCCTGGACTGATAGCCTGGATAGAAGACTTTTTGTGGGAACGGTCTTTGCGAGTCGCTATTGACGGCTGCTCATCGGAGGCTATGGCGATTAATGCCGGAGTTCCTCAAGGGTCTGTTCTGTCCTCAACTCTCTTTCTGCTGCACATAAACGACCTGCTCGAGCCTGGTCTCTTTGGGTATGCAGATGACAGCACAGTTGTGGAGAGATATCTGGCGCGTGTTCAGTCCAGACAGGATCAAGTACAGTCTACTCGGGAGGCCATGGTAGAGCGTATGAATCTTACATTACAAGCAGTTTCCAACTGGGGCAATACCAATCTTGTGAGATTCAATGCCACCAAAACTCAAGCGTGTCTGTTCTCCACCAAAAGGAGCCAGTTCACCTTGGCTACTAAATTTCAGAATGTATCTCTGGAATACACCGACCGCCTCCAGTTACTAGGAGTCGAAATCACGTCAAACCTTAACTTTGGGCGGTTCATTGAGTCTAAGGCTAAAGCCGCTGCAAGGAGATTGGGAGTTCTTGCAAAAGTGCGGCGTTACTTTACTCCGGGACAGCTTCTGACCCTATATAAAGCTCAGGTCCGGTCGGCTGTAGAGTACTGCTGCCACATATGGGCTAGAGCTCCTAAATATCAACTGGCAGCCTTGGATTCTGTGGAGGGACGGGCCAAGCGGCTAATCGGTGATCCTGACTTGGTTACTACCAATTTGTCCAGTCTCGAACACAGACGTCGCGTGGCCAGTCTCTCGGTGTTCTACAGGTTACATTTTGGAGAGTGTGCGAAGGAATTACATGAGTTAATTCCCCTTTCCCCTTTCCATCATCGGACAACAAGACGCACGGCGGGTCTCCATCCTTTTGTTGTCGATATACCCTGCATTCGGACGAAGCGTTTTGCTTCGTCGTTCATAATGCGTACAGCAAAGGACTGGAATAATTTGCCTGCATCAGTCTTTCCGTCCGATTACAATGTGGGTCTTTCTAAGCTAGTTTGCCTACCAACAAAAACTACATCGCCACTTACCATCAGGTGGGATTGTAGTGAAACGCTAGCTTATAATGTTAAAAAATATATATATATATATATATATATATATATATATATATATATATATATATACATATATATATATATATATATATATATATATATATATATATATATATATATATATATATATATATATATATATATATATATATATATATATATATATATATATATATATATATATATATATATATATATATAACTAGTCCCAAAAATATTAGTAAGATAATGACATTATAATGAATAATTATCTATTGCTTTGTTTGTCAGAGTATCATTGACAGAATTTCTCTGATGAGTGTCGAATTTGCTCGAACGAATCCCGCTAGGGGGCAAACCTTTGACGAATACGAATTTTTGTACCCAAGTAACATATGTTATTTACATACATACATACATAACGACCGATTAAAGTCCACTGCAGGACATAGGCCTCTCCCATAGGGAGGATTTGCCGTAATCGCCACGCTTGGCAAGCGGATTGGCGATTGCAGTATTAGACTCCTCGCACCTCCGAAGCTGTTGCCCATCTTCGGTATAATAATTTTGGTCTGATATTTTTAGAGATGTTATCCCGCCAAATATCCTTTGCCATAACAATGTTTAAGGCTGTTTCCCTTAGTTAGTAGAATATTTATTAAAATAAATATCTAAATAAATGTAATTCACCATTGGCCTGGACACTAAGAGCTCACCATCTGACACATTGTCCCAAATAAAGTTAGGTGAAAGGTGGGTCCATAGGATTTATTTCCTAGACCAAATCTTTTCTGCAGATTCAGAATATGCGGAAATATATTTATTTGACATAAGTGTCTCATTATCCAATAAAAACTATTGATTAAAAAAAAAACGGTTAAAAAAATAAAACTTTACAGTCCAAATTCATAATGAGTAAATTAATATGAAAAGCTAGGTTAGCCATGTGGTAAGTAAATTTTTAATTTTCATCGATAAGCTATGATATTGGGAAAATCCATCAAAGCTTAATTGAATTTCATAATCTGTTTTTAATTGCCACTTTTTAATAACTAACTGCATAATATTATGAAAGAAAATCGATGAAAAATATATGCCAAAGTTATCAGCAACTTTATATTGATTAATATATTTAATCGATATACAGAATCAGTAAATTTAATATGATAATATTTCCTGCATGCTTTTAAATAAAAAAGATTTTTTTAATTTCAACTAAAACGAAGGAGATTCGAATCCACGACTGTTGCCGTACCGTGGCAACGCCCTTAACTCCGGACCACCGTATCCTACACGCATCAGTTGAAATTTTATCATCTCTTCTCTTTTTTAATTTATACCTGTTTTAGCATTTGCGCCATCTACTGTAATATAGAAAAAGAGGTAAGAGCGTTGCCACGGTACGGCAAAGGTAGCGGGTTAGAATCCCGCCCGTCTCAGTTAAAATTACGAAAATAATTCTGTGGAAATGTGATGTTATCTCTATCCATGCATGGATTTATTTATAAAATGAATAACATGGTGTAAAACCTAAATATGTTAACAAGTTGACATGGACAAGAAGGAAAGTATAGTCACAATAATTCCAAAATATACGTAGAATATGAAAACATACAAGTTTTCCCTGAAAATAAAAGTTTCACCAAACGATATGCAGTGACAAGTACGTCCTCAAATGCCCGCTTCTTCTTTCCGTTCTTTGTACATGCCATCATTGTGTCGTGATGATGAGGACGTACTTGTCACTGCATATCGTTTGGTGAAACTTTTATTTTCAGGGAAAACTTGTATGTTTTCATATTCTACGTATATTTTGGAATTATTGTGACTATACTTTCCTTCTTGTCCATGTCAACTTGTTAACATATTTAGGTTTTACACCATGTTATTCATTTTATAAATAAATCCATGCATGGATAGAGATAACATCACATTTCCACAGAATTATTTTCTTAATTTTAACTGAGACGGGCGGGATTATAACCCGCTACCTTTGCCGTACCGTGGCAACGCTCTTACCTCTTTTTCTATATTACAGTAGATGGCGCAAATGCTAAAACAGGTATAAATTAAAAAAGAGAAGAGATGATAAAATTTCAACTGATGCGTGTAGGATACGGTGGTTCGGAGTTAAGGGCGTTGCCACGGTACGGCAACAGTCGTGGATTCGAATCTCCTTAGTTTTAGTTGAAATTAAAAAAATCTTTTTTATTTAAAAGCATGCAGGAAATATTATCATATTATATTTACTGATTCTGTATATCGATTAAATATATTAATCAATCAATATAAAGTTGCTGATAACTTTGGCATATATTTTTCATCGATTTTCTTTCATAATATTATGCAGTTAGTTATTAAAAAGTGGCAATTAAAAACAGATTATGAAATTCAATTAAGCTTTGATGGATTTACCCAATATCATAGCTTATCGATGAAAATTAAAATTTACTTACCACATGGCTAACCTAGCTTTTCATATTAATTTACTGATTCTGTATATCGATTAAATATATTAATCAATATAAAGTTGCTGATAACTTTGGCATATATTTTTCATCGATTTTCTTTCATAATATTATGCAGTTAGTTATTAAAAAGTGGCAATTAAAAACAGATTATGAAATTCAATTAAGCTTTGATGGATTTTCCCAATATCATAGCTTATCGATGAAAATTAAAAAATCTTTTTTATTTAAAAGCATGCAGGAAATATTATCATATTAATTTACTGATTCTGTATATCGATTAAATATATTAATCAATATAAAGTTGCTGATAACTTTGGCATATATTTTTCATCGATTTTCTTTCATAATATTATGCAGTTAGTTATTAAAAAGTGGCAATTAAAAACAGATTATGAAATTCAATTAAGCTTTGATGGATTTTCCCAATATCATAGCTTATCGATGAAAATTAAAAATTTACTTACCACATGGCTAACCTAGCTTTTCATATTAATTTACTCATTATGAATTTGGACTGAAAAGTTTTATTTTTTAACCGTTTTTTAAATCAATAGTTTTTATTGGATAATGAGACACATATGTATATATATATATATATATATATATGTATATATATATATATATATATATATATATATATATATATATATATATATATATATATATATATATATATATATATATATATATATATATATATATATATATATATATATATATATATATATATATATATATATATATATATATATATATGTGTCTCATTATCCAATAAAACTATTGATTTAAAAAAAAACGGTTAAAAAAAAATAAAACTTTACAGTCCAAATTCATAATGAGTAAATTAATATGAAAAGCTAGGTTAGCCATGTGGTAAGTAAATTTTTAATATTCATATATATATATATATATATATATATATATATATATATATATATATATATATATATATATATATATACATATATATATATATATGTATATATATATATATGTATATATATATATATATGTATATATATATATATATATATATATATACGGTTGCGGTCACGTGTGTATGTGTGGTCGTTGACCTTAGTTACCAAAATGTCGTACAAACTGTAACATAGTTTGTGAAGTGTTAGCATTTATTCAAAATAAATTGGATGTTATGGATAAAAAAAGTCTCATCCGTATTGGTGAAAGTGCATTTAGTGCCGAGGACATCGAAATGGCAGAATCTTTACTTTTTGAGTGGTTACAGAAAAACGTTACTACTAGAAAACGTAAAGGCAAAACTCAACGAAATGTGGATGACATTATTATACTGTTGAAAGGAACTGATCCCGAAAAATTACCAATTTTCGTGGCAAAAGATTTGGAAAAGCCCCTGTCACATTTGACCACGTAGATGTTACCCCACTGCTTAAGAAAATCGTATTACTGCAAGAAACCGTTGCAGATATTCGACAAAACTTTGTAACAAAAAAGGAAAAAAGGCAATACAAACTCGCGTCGTGGACGGTATTTATCAAATCAATCTATGTTAGATAGTGAGCCAATGGCCCTATCTATTTTTGATAATGAATTGCCTACAGAACAGAGAAACAGTGTATTCCTCTCTCCCTGTAACGAAATCTTTAATGAATCAGACATGTCTGCATCAGCTTGTAAACATAAACAGAGTAATCACTCTAAAGGAGGAAAAGAGACAGTGACGTTTACTGAGCGTTTACGCGAAAGTGAAACGAGCGCGAGCAAGAAAGTAGAGCTGAGACAAAGATTCCGTTATTTATTTCTAATGTACACAGTGAGGTATCTGAGCAGGATATTATTATTAATTTATTTGATTCGGGCAAAAAAGTTATCCATATTGAATGATTAGTAATCCAGTTAGTAACAATTTCAATTAAAACTATGTTAGTATTATTAGTTTACATCTATTTGAACAAGTATCATTTGTGACCTAGTACAATCCCTATTCAGTGGTTCTGGACGGGGCAGTCACTTCTACCAGATATCGCCCTCAGAACTACATTCTTTAAAAAACTGGGGAGACCGTGTCATTAGTTAAAATAAATATGAAAAAACCTAAAAGTTATAATGCATACAAAGTCTTTGTACCTAGGTTTAAAGTAGATATGTTTTTAGACGAAAAATTATGGCCTCATGGAGTAAGTTTCAGAAGGATTATTATTTTTAAAGAAACACAGCAATTTACAGAAGGGTCTGATTTAGTATGAAATAAGATATAATAATAAGAAAATAGATAGCCAAATATTAATACACATATATATATATATATATATATATATATATATATATATATATATATACATATATATATATATATATATATATATATATATATATATATATGTATATATATATATATATATATATATATATATATATATATATATATATATATATATATATATATATATATATATATATATATATATATATATATACATATATATTATAAATGGATAACAATAATAAAGATAAATCTTTAACAATAAGTTATAACTGTAAATCTCTGAAACGATCATTAGAAGGAGTAAGAACTTTTTGTCAGTCTGCTGATGTAATAGCGTTGCAGGAGACATGGCTTTTGCCACACGAATTGCCACTACTGTGTTTAATTCACGATGGTTTTGATGCCACAAGGACCTCGGCAGTCGATACCTCCTCTGGCTTACTCATAGGTAGACCATACGGCGGTCATTACTGAGTTTCTGAGTGTAATACAATCGATTATTGAAGTGGAAGAGAATCGTGGTGTTGAGGCATTTTACCTTCTAGGGGATTTTAATGCACACCCGAATGAAATATTTTATAACGAATTGACAAAGTTTTGTAACGAAAGTTTGTGGTGTTGCGCGGACATTGAAGTGGTAGGGCTTCATTCTAATACCTATACGTTTCGTAGTGATGCTCATGGGTGTGAGAGGTGGTTAGACCATTGCATAGTCACTCAATCTGCACGATCTATGATCAAAAAAGTGTGGGTGAATTATGACGTGTACTGGTCGGACCATTTCCCTCTGGTAATTGAATGTGAACTATATAAATTAAGTCAGAAAATTGAAATCATGCCTACAACAAATGAGACAAAAAAACGTATATTATGGGGAGAGAGGCAGTTGAAGCAAATTAATAAATATTATGATTTATGTAATTCTAAGTTAAAAGAAATTAGTTGTCCGCTAGAGTTGAGCCACTGCTGTCAGCATTTATGTCCTAACAAAGACCATTATAGACCATATTAGATCAATTATTCGATAAGATTGTTTCTATTTTATCTGAAGCTGCTTCGCAGGCATATGTTACCAAAATATTTAAAAATAAGAAAGATTATATAATTGGGTGCAATAAGTACGTAGCCAGCGCACATAGGAAGGCTAGGCGTAAATTTCAACTATGGGCACTGGCGGGAAGACCTAAAAGCGGCAATATATATAATGAAATGACGAACACGCGAAAAATATATGAGTCGAAATTAAAATGGTGCCAAGATAGACAAGATCAATTAAAGATGGATATACTTGCTTCAAATCACATGACTACAGATTTCAAAAGTTTCTGGAAGAACGCAAATAAATTAAATGTAAAAAATAGCCTTCCTATGAGTGTGGAAGGCGTATACGACCACAAAATAATAAATTACCAATTATTTTATTTAAGGATTGCTTCAATGTACAATCAGCCGCGGAACCATTTTCGTGTAGGATGTTCGATCGTGGGACCGGCATAACCGAGTGTAAAATGTCTTTCTCAGTAAAAAATGTTTAGATGGTAATTAAAAACATGCATAAAGGCAAATCCCCCGGTCATGACGGTCTCAGCATCGAACACTTTAAAAATGCTGGACCACATTTGCCGCGAGTTCTTTCAATGTTTTTTAATTTGTGTCTTTGTCACTCCTATCTGCCTGAGGCTCTACTGCGGACTACCGTTATACCAGTTCCCAAGAATAAGACGAGCAATGCCTCTGATAAAAGTAATTATCGGCCTATCTCACTTGCCACAACAGCAGCCAAGCTACTAGATAGTTTATTGAATGGCACTCAAGGAAAGGCATGTAGACATTCGTGATGCCCAGTTTGGCTTTAGGGCAGGGTTGTCAACTGAAAGAACTATTTTGAGCCTTAAGCATACTGTGAACTACTACACGAAGAGGAGGACACCGGTGTACGCGTGCTTTCTCGACTTGTCTAAAGCTTTTTATCTTGTAATTTATGACCGTCTGTGGGACAAGTTGGGGACCGCGGATGTGCCGGTAGAATGCATCTCCCTCCTCAAATTCTGGTATGCGAACCAGACAAATCAAGTGAGATGGGCAAGTACCATGTCGGATGCACACAGATTGAAATGTGGTGTGAGACAGGGAGGGTTAAGCTCACCTTTATTGTTCAATCTGTATGTCAATGAGCTTATTGAACGGCTCAGTAACACTCATGTCGGCTGTCATATTGATGGTATTTGTTTTAATAATTTAAGCTATGCTGACGACATGGTGTTGCTGAGTCCCACCAGTCCAGTCATCAGCGCACTAAAGACTTTAGTGTCTATATGTGAGACATATGCGGAGTCACATGGTCTAAGATATAATGTCGATAAAAGTTTAAGTCGTATTTAAGGCAGGGAAATGTCAGCCAACCTATGTGCCTCCTGTGGTCCTAGGTGGGGTGCCTATCAAGGCTGTAAATAACTTTTAGTACCTGGGCCATATTGTAACTGAAGACCTTCGCGATAACGAAGATATGGAAAGGGAGCGAAGGACGTTGGCGGTCCGAGCCAATATGCTGGCTCGCAGGTTCACGAGATGTACAAATACAGTTAAATTAACACTATTTAAAGCATATTGTCAATCTTTTTACTCAAGTGGCCTGTTGGTTGCATATACGCGTAGAGCTTACAACGCCCTGCGCGTCCAGTACAACAACGCTTTCAGGATGCTGTTGCGGCTGCCCTGGTGTTGTAGCGCGTCACGAATGTTTGTGGAGGTTACGTTGTCCCCAAAATATCTTCGGTGGAAGGTGGGTCAAAGGGTCTTAATTGTCTAGACCAGACCACTGTCTACCCCTGTATATCTTATTATTTATTGTTTATTAAAAATTGTAATCTTCGTTTACCATAATTTTTGTGTATCATTATTATGTACATTATCTATTTGTATTTGACCGAAAGCTCTTCACATATTAATCGTAGAATCGAAGTCTCGATCTTTATTACCTTGGATGTATAACTGAAGTCATAGAGAAATTTTGAAATTTTCGTATTTCTGTACTTTTCCAACCCCTCACAAAATGGATAGATGACCTATTGAGACTTGCACAACATTACGGGAAGTTAATGGATGCAGATTGCATGTTAGATTAATACGGGTGAAGACTGTGAAACATAACATCGTAGGTTCATATCCGCCATTCGACTATTGTTGTAAAGTACTCCAGGCACAAGCATTTCAGCTTAGTTGAAAATGGTTAACTGGAATACTAGTAATGTTATTTTGCACCGCCAGTATTCTTAAAAAAAAACAATCTTCTGGGAAGGCTTATAAGCAGCTGTGGACATGTATTTGTTAAATAGGCTCTACAGAAGATAAAAATGGGTATGCCCAGGGTATCCCAAGCATTGCAGCTTATTTGACATTTTTAGTAATATTTAAAAAAAATCTTTATTGGACGATGGGTCTAAAGGATTTAAATGTCTTGATTTGTGTTTACCCGTGTATAGGGAAAGGAGTGAAGTTATATTTTTAAATCTATTCGATAGGTTGTAAAGTGAAATTTGCTGCTGAATCGCAATCATTACCGATACACAGTAGGATAACTACCACCAGACTAAAATAAATCGATCATTGATGTCTCGTGGTGCCTAAGGTTCAACGTGTCAGGTTGTCGACAACTCATCGAGCATGGCGGTTATGGTATTTTTTTTAACAGAGAGCCTTTTTTTCTTAATCGAGAGAGAATTAAAATTAATTAATAGTTGCTTAAAGGAAACCATTGAGTACCCAGCAAAAACATCTGCGAATCCATATTGCAGAGACACACACGGCTTTCGAAGCTACATGTCACGGGTTCGAATATCGCATGTGCAAATATTTGAGTGGTGAATATTCAAGTTTGTACTAATTTCATTTTAAATGTTTGTGTAAGTATACGTCAATTTAAGTATACTGTTCTATTGGCTTGGACACTAATACGACGGGAAGTCAGCACTGGCCAATTTTTCCGAAATATGCTCAAAATGGAGTCGACTAAATTGGCTCAATTTGTGTTTAGTCCAATATTAGAAAATGCATGAAAATGAAAGTCACGATAGCCGAGTGGGAGGGTGATCAGAATCCAACTTAGGAGACCGATATTTGGCTCATACCAATGCTTTTTTTTTTCAAAACTTATTATGATTTATACCGTTGACTTGGATACAAAGAAGGCGACAGGCTCACCACCAGTCCCGTGGTACCAAAAAAAGTCTTCGTTGAATAAAGGATAAAAAGATCTAAACTGTCTCGACCTGTGTTTACTTCAATATGTATATATAAAAAGTAGCCCCATCTACTTATTTAAATTAAGTTCTAACGATTGCCTATACATTCAATATGCTTATGATAACGCTCGGTATGAGATTGGGTTGGGCAATCGATCAAACATAATGTACTTGTCAAGAGCACCGGGAACTATTTGATCAATTCCACCCCACATATGTTGTGTAATATATATTTGATACGATATATCATTGGATTTATAGTTGAATAGAATCATAGATACTTAGTGTGGCTATGCATTAATAGCCTAACGTAAATGCAGACTGCAAAATATAAAATATCAGGTTTGAGTCCGCTACTCGAATATTGTCGTGAACCACAGCACATACATGCACTGCAGCAAAGTGGTTATGATATTTGGCATTCATGTATTATTAAAATAAAAAAAACTATTTTCCGTGTGGTTGCGTCATAAGTATTATCCACCTCCACTTTTCTCGTAGGTATCGTATGAGGTGACTTAAGGCCATGCTTCAAAAATGCATATAGGTACTAATAGACGCCAGATTCAAATTTTGCAACTACCATACCATAAGGTGCATTTTATCTGGTACAGCGATTGTTAATGCGCTTGCCAAGCGTGGCAATAATGACAAATCCTCCTTTGTGAGAGGCCTATGTCCTACATTGAAATTCTACAGGTCGTTACTTTACTAGGTCCTCGACTATCTTAACCTGGAGTTTACCTAAACTCTAGGTATATAGGTTTGAGCAAAGCTTAGAGATAATAAATTACTTAATACATTCCAAGTTACAATACATAC
This sequence comes from Sericinus montela, assembly GCA_029286605.1. Taxonomy (NCBI): domain Eukaryota; kingdom Metazoa; phylum Arthropoda; class Insecta; order Lepidoptera; family Papilionidae; genus Sericinus; species Sericinus montela. The sequence continues at coordinate 290,552 of JAGSMR010000128.1, read as the reverse complement.
ATAGACATACAGATTGACACATCTGATACATTGCTCTGATTCTAAATTAAGTAGATAAAGCAAAGCTAAAGTGTGTTAAGGAATCGAAAATAACGAAGGTAATACACCAAATATAAATTTAATGATTTTCTGCCACTACGGTAGTTAGAAACTTAGACTTAGATTTATTCCGCCCCGAGCCTTTCATCTAATACAGTAAACATTCCTATAGAATTTTCATAATTAAAGATCCTACGCAGTGTTCATATATAAATATTAAGCCACAAAATAAATGTTTTATAACTGTTAAAACTAAATGTAGACATTTAAGTTATATGTGAGAAGGAAATACATAAAGATTTTTATTATTATATTATTATTATTATTACACTACATAAGGTACCTAAATCATTCGAATAGTCCTCATGTGTCACGTTCTTGTGCTAATTATTTAGAGAATTACTAATCTAATTGTAAACTTAAAGCCCTTTTTAAGAAATAAAAAAAATATGAAATAGCCAACCAATATTTACGTAGTGTGACTTTAACATCGTCCCAATAAGCTCCGGTGAAAAGGGGGTTGAAAGGACTTGTGGTATTTCTAAAATTGTATATAAGTAATAATATAACAAATTAAAATTAATATTATGTTATAGAAATATATGTTTGTGGTGCCTTCGTTGTTTCCGATTCCCACCATACCAAAAGTGCTTTAGCATCTTACATTGGGATCGAAGCAATGTATGTGATGTTGTCTTACATTTATTTTTCTTACATTACATTCCTTACAATTTGTCTTACATTACATTGGGATGCGGTTAAAAAAACACAGAAATAAGTAATATTTATTCAGGTGAAGGGCTGGCTCCCTTTGTCTATCCGAAAACAATTGTATTCCAAAAAATTTTTCTATTCCATCAACCATATCCACTTATCTTCAATACTTGTATATCGAGTGATTCACGATATTAGCTGAATGGCGGCCACGAACATGCTACGTTATGTATTCCGCTCCCCTAATCCAATAAGCGATTGACACTTCACAAATGTTCAGTTTTTTCTATTCGTAGAGCATTTTGAGTTTCTTTTCTATCACAACTAATTTCTACTAATAAAATAACTACTACATTCTTAACTATTACAACTAATTCGTTTCTATTAATAAAATAAAAAATGAAATATCTTCACGCCGTTCCCAATACAGTGGTAAACAGAGGTCTAGAAGATTAATTCCTTTAGTCCCACCTTCCATCGAAATATTTTTTTGGGACAACGTGACAGGTGGTGATTCCAAAATCGTCTCTATGTCCAAGCCATCGATATAATTCATACTTTAGTTTTTGAAAAAAAAAAAAACCATTGGTTTGAGGCTGCCAATGAAAGCCAAGTGTCGATTTGAATCGAATCTCGATCACTCAACCAATCGGCAATAGTGACTATGTCATAGTGATAGCTAGTAATAGGGTCACTTGATAGTAAGAGATCATTCAGAATAACAGTTTGCGAAATTCACATGGTTTTTCTATTTGTCTCTTCTTATGACTCACATGAGGAGAGAGGTATTATTCTTACGCCAATATCACATGGTAAGTACTTATCGATGCCTATTTATATTAGTACTACAAGATAAATGTAATACATAGCCTTCTTTTAAAAAAGGAATTTCAGCGTAAAAGAGTTTTCGAGAAAGAGTAAGATTTAAATGCACTACTTTTATTGTAGGAACCAGATTACGTAAAATGTATCAATGTACTTTGAAAGAGGCGATTATGGTATTTTTTTAACAGAGAGCGAGAAAAAGAGGTTTATTAAAGTGAAAATTTTCCCTCTTGTTTTTTGGCGGAATAGCTTTTTTAGCATAAACACATCGTAGAATTGCAAACCTAGGTTTTTCTGCGAACTTTTACAGGCTGTTATGCATGTACCTACTCAACCCAAAATTGCCCAAAACACCGTAATAAGTTTTATAATTTAAAAGAAAATTATGAAACATTTGTTTTAGCGGGGCCTAATTTACTTAGGGCTCGCTTTATTTACTCAGTTGAATTATTAAGTATGTCTTCACGTATGTTCAATGACGGGAGTGGTTAGATAACTAGTTAATTTTGATCTCATAGTCTCAAAGTTAATGAAATAAATCCTACATAAATTTTGAAATCATTGAAAAGAGCCTTCCTCCTGACTATCGTGGGCGTTTTAATGGAGACTAAATTTTAATTTTTCAGTTACAGTTTTCAGAGCGCTTCCCTAAGTCGCCTTTTACGACACTCATAACTATCGTCTATTCTGAGCAGAAGTCACCACGGACTTCACTTCATTTAATTTCTCGAAAGGGCAGATTTCTTGACATTGTTGTTTTTTTTTCTGCTGTTCTATTTTATAGTACATAAATTTGAAATCAAGACTACGGCCCTAGAGGAAAAATTCAACATTCGTAGTACCTTTTCGTAGCTTACCGTAATGTCTACGAAGATTCGATGTAACTATATATTTTTAATTTATTTATATTTTTAAACAATTTATATGAGACAATTACATGTTATTATATTATTTTTGTAGGACTACTGACGAAAATTAAAAAACAAACAATTTGGTATGAAAAGCTCGAAATTTCCAAATCGCGCTTTGAAAGTTTTTTCAGTCATTAGTATATAAGAAGCTCGTTGAAGACGTTTACCAGGAGTCCGGTTCACTCTGAAAGGCGGTATTGCGCAGCCGCTACAACTCAATGCGCTCCGGCCATCCAAATTCCGACTTTATTTCATACCGAAACAAAACAATATTTCCATAATCTAACCATAAAACCGAATTAACTTGCTTTGACTTCCATCCACACAATATTTATTAAACCAATCATTGTAAATAAAAAACTGCAAACAGAACAAGAAGTGGCAACTTGACTCTTCTTTTGTCGGAAATATATTTATAATTTACTTTTTTTGGATTACAAGTCTTACATAAATTTCTCAAAATAACTGTATTCATTTTTAAAAGATAAGTTATAAAAATATATTATTATTAATTTTGCATATTTACTATTATTGGCCGTGTAGTACCGGCGTCAGAATTTTGTCACTCCCTTTCTTCCCGTGGGTATCGTAAGAGGCGACAAAGGGAAATAGCCTTGAATATCGTTATGGCAACCGAAATATGGCGGGATAATCATCTCTAAAAATATCAGATCAAAATAATCAGGGGGTCATTGTAGAAGCGTGCTCGTCGCGAACCCTGCCAGCCCTTTTCAGGGCTGCAATTCTACACAGCTGCGCACCCATGCCAACGAGGGTTAGGGCGTCCCCCCAAGGCGACGCACACCAGTTCGTCCCCGTTGGTGTGAAATGCAGCGCGCAAAGCGGCGATGTGGAACGCTACCCGTCACGCACAGCCCGACACGGCGGAAGGTGGAGGACGGAGTGCAGAGTTGGCACGTGGAATGTTAGAGGAGGCATTAGAGATAAGACGAATGAGTTGATTGAAATAATGAAAGAAAGAGAATTAGATGTCGTATGTTTGTCGGAGACCAAGCGGAAGGGCAGTGGTTCTGAAGAGCTCCCTGGCGGGGCGTTAGCTCTATGGTCCAGAGTCCCGGAGAGCGAGAGCGCCTGCCAGGGAGAGGGGTGCTGCTGTCGTCTCGGTTGGTCGATGTTATGACTGAATATAAGGTTGTGAACTCGACACTTCTCTGGGTTCGCTTTAAATTGGGACGGAAGTGCGTGAAAGGAGTAGAATGGAAGCGTACGAAAGGTTGTCGCACAACTTCAAGGAGAACTCCAAACTCTTCTGGAAAGAGGTTGGAAGGACCCGGAGTTGTGCGACAGCCTTAAGAATGAATAAAGTGCTTTCGGGAACCAATGACGTCCTCTCAGAAAAATCGGACGTCATGCAGCGATGGAGCGAATTTTATAGAGAGATGTATACGTGTGATGATCTTAGTGAGGGATCCGGGGGTGACGCCGTGACTGGTACGCCAGACTCGGACCTCGATGACACTGAGGTCATCAGTATAAAAGAGATTGAATGTGCGATTAGAAGTTTGAAATGTGGTAAGGCTGCGGGACTAGACAGAGTTACTGCTGAAATGGTCAAGTATGGTGGGCCACGCGTCTGGGACAGCTTTCATCTGCTGTGCAATTTGTGCTGGCGAACGGGGGCTGTTCCGGATGATTGGCGATCCGCGGTCATTGTGCCTTTATATAAAGGTAAAGGTCCACATTATGACTGCGGGTGCTATCGGGCGATCAGCTTGACCAGTTTAGCAAGTAAAGTTTACTCGAAGGTTTTGACACATAGGATGCAAGATAAATCGGAAAGATTTCTATGGGAGGCACAATGCGGATTTAGACCTGGAAGAGGATGCACGGATCAAATGTTTTCTCTCCGCATGATCACGGAGAAGTTTCTGGCTGCTAACCAGAAGATTTTCTGTGCTTTTGTGGATCTTGAGAAAGCATTTGATAAGGTTGTAAGGAAGAGAATGTGGGAACTGTTGCCGGGGTATGGTGTGGATGGTCGATTGCTAAGGGCTGTGCAGTCACTTTACTGTGACTGTATAGCCTGTGTGCGGGTAGGGCATGACCTGTCACCCATGTTTAGCGTCAAACGGGCGTAAAACAGGGTTGTGTCATGTCTTCCTGGCTATTCATACTGTATCTCGACAGCTGTTTACAGAAGCTGAAAGATAGCTGTTTGGGTGTGAAATTGTGTGACATAAAAGTAAATTGTCTGCTTTATGCTGATGATGCAGTGCTTATAGCACCATCAGAGGCAGAATTGCAGGCATTAGTCACGTGTATGAAGAAGAATGTGAAATTAATGGTCTCCGTTTGAATGCTAATAAAACTAAGGTTCTGGTATTTGAAAGGGACGAAGAAAGAACGAAGTGCGAAATTTGGGTAAATCAGTAATGTCTAGAACAGGTGAATGAAATTGTATACTTGGGGAGTGCGTTTAGCCGGGATGGAAGATGTGATTTAGATGTGGACAGGCGTGTCGCTGCCGGGAACAAAGTCAATGGTGTCCTGACTGCGTTAATCAAAAGGCAAGGCGTTGTGAAAAGTGCACGCCTTGCAATACATAACTCAGTGTTGGTACCGACTTTGTTATATGGCAGCGAAACCTGGGTATGCCAGAAGAAGCATAAAAGCAGGTTGAATGCAGTGGAGATGCGATCTTTTCGTAAAATGTGCGGCCTTACCATGGCCGACCGAAAGCGAAACGAAGAGATTCGCAATATGGCAGGTTTGAAAGATGACCTTGTCTCAAAAATGGATAAGGGCGTGCTTCGATGGTTTGGGCCCGTTGAGCGAATGAGTGAAGACCGAATGGTGAAGAAAATATATAGCGCGAAAGTTAATATTAAAAGGTGTCGAGGTAGACCGAGATTAACTTTCGAAGACCATGTGAGCAAATTGCTCGAAGAGAGGAGGGTCAAGAGTACTCGGATACCTAGACGTGCATGTATGAAGAAGATGATGAATCTGAAAGAAGCGAAAGAAGTATGTAGGGATCGTGACACTTGGCGATCTGTTCTCTCTGGCTACCCCGTCAGGGATTGTGCGTGAAGATAAATAAATATAAATATATAAAATAATCAGACCGAAGATGGGCAGCGGCGTCTGAGATACGAGTGGTCTGGTACTGCGATCGCCAATCTGCTAGCCGAGTGTGGCGATTATGGCAAATCCTCCCTATGGAAGAGGCCTTTGTCCTGCAGTGGACTTTAACAGGCCGTTATGTACAAGTATTTAATATTAATTTTCACGAGAAACTAATAATTACTTATTCATCTCTTTTTGCTATACTATTCATTTTAATTATCATACTGCAAATAAGTTGAAGCTTAAGTTTATATCTTCTTCCTGTCCTTATCCCATGCTATGTGGAGCCGGCACAACATGTCTTCTTCTTCCATTCGTCTCTATTTCCTGTGATATCAGTATTCACTCCTTTCGTTCTCATATCTTCTGTCACACTAAATTTATTTGGTTATAGATGAATGTGAATGGACGAAAAGCTATAGCTCATTCACATTCATCTATAACATTCTTTTGCATATATTACATTCGGGATGAATGTAATATATGCAAAAGAATGTTATGTTCTCATTAAATGCCCGAACCACCTACCACTATTCACTTTCTCTGTCACTGGTGCTACTTTCAACCTTTCTCTTATATACTCATTCTTTATTCGATCCTTTCTAGTCACTCAACACATCCATCTTTACATTCTCATCTCTGCAGCTCTGAGGTCCCGGGTTCGATTCCAGACGTGTCAATATTGTATAACTCATTTTTTTAATTTTCAAGGGTCTGGGTGTTTGTCGTACCATCTTTTTTCCGATTCCATTATACATCTGTAGTAGCTACTTAGTTTGGGATCAGAGTAATGTATGTGATGTTGTCCCCATATATTGACCCCATGTTTGGTCGTGCCCGTATAAAGATTTAAATTTATATTTAAGTTTGGTTGTTACACATACAGAAGTTATATTTTAATATATAAAAATTCTTTCCCGTTTTGTAAAACTTTTCCAGTTATTACGTGAAATTAAATTATAAAATTTGTTTAAAATGGGCTACATTTATTGCGCCATAATGGTACTGTACGCCGTAAACGCGAATTATCATTTACCGTTAAAGTTTTGATTGCATTTGTTTTTCCAAGCGTTTAAGTGAAACTAACAGCATGAAAACAACTAGTAGAAAATGTTTGTTTTAAAAATGTCCAAAAAAATTTAGTAGTTAAAAATACATGCTTTGATATTTCCTTTAATTTTTCTTGTTTTTAATCATACGTTTTTTATGTGAGCACAAAAAATGTGAAGCATGTTCCTGATACTAGGGTTGACAGAGATCTAGACAATAAAGGCCTTCCGAATCAACTTTCAACGGAGTTTATGAGGGGCAAAGTGATAGGTGGTGAGCTTATCTCCGTCTTAATGTCGGACGTCGAACGGTACTACAAACTAAATAGATTATATAGATAAATATTCATATATGCGTACATTCATATTTATCTCATAATTGTTAACCCTTATTGGGATTTGTACCCATAACCCTTGCCTTCGAAGGCTGCATCACAGTCAAATAAGATATCAGGTTGTCCGTCGTAAATAATAAACCCTATTTCTTTATACTATTGCATTCCTACATATGAAATTGACGTTAGGGAATCTGGCCATTTGGGTTCAATATATCGTTTGGCTGGAAATTCCGAATTTAAATTTATTAAAAATTTTAGTTCATGCAATTGTTAATTCTAATTTAGCAATTAATTATATTTTATTGGACTTTATTCTGTTCCCAGCATAGATAACTTAAAATATAGTTTTTTATTAATTTTACATATAATACAATACTTAGGTGTATCTTATTGAATAACTTTATTGAAAATTTATATGACAATAAATTTTGGGTAATAACTTTAGTATATACTGTTAATTCTGAGTTATTCTTGTACGAACATGCTCTGAATATTTCAGATTTTGTTTATGGTAATATTAAAATAATTTTAAAAAGAGTGTATCATTTTGAAATTTAAAATATTCTTTATTGTTTCCAATGTAATTTACATGGCATATATATAAGAATAATATTAAATATTTTCAATAATAATTTATAACAGCGCCATCTGTTGGACCGAGCGTAGTTTAATCAGCCAGATAACTGTTTAACTTAATCAGCTAAGTGAGTGCTGTACGTAATAGACAAACGATCTGATTATTTACCTGCGCTGAACATTAACAACCCGGATCCGTTCTTAATCAGGCTCACTTTAAATTAGCCGTTGCACAATTTTCGAAGATAGTATAGGCAATAAATCTTCAGTTAAGCATGGCCCAGTACCGATACAATCTTTATAAATATGAAAATCAATCACAGTGCGTAAGGGCTCGATATATATGAACATATTTTTTATATTGTTTCCCGCATGACAGGGTGGTTATTAAAAATAAGAGAAAATGAGGAAACAGTCAAAGAACCAGCTGAAAAACAAAAAAAAAAATTAAAATAAATTCCACCGTCTCATTAAAAGATTAACGCATATTGTACTTATTATAAAAAAAATAAAAAAACATCTTCACGCAATTCCCAATACAGGGGTAGACAGAGGTCTATTCTAGATAATTAAGTCCCTTTGACCCACCTTCCACCGAAGATATTTTTGGGACAACGTGACAGGTGGTGAGCCATTTGCCGTCTTTATGTCCAAGCCAACGATATCAATACCAAATAAATTTTATGATTACAATGAAAACAAAAGGCTTTTACCTTTTAAAATTATTGATCTAATTTTATGTCATAATTCATGGCTTAGGCGTAAAGAAGGTTAAAACATTAATAACTCGTTCATTATTGATATTAATGACTAAATCTCTCAAGAAGTTGAAAGCCTATACATTATCATCATTTTCTGATAGAATAAAATCGATATTTAGATGATATCTTCGTACATACATTTTTAGAAATGCACGGAAACATGTTTTTAAATAAATTTTTGATTTTAATGAATTATAATTTTGTATTTTAACAGAAAAACGATAATCATAAAGGAAACTATTAAAAAAAACACAAAACCTTCTACTTTAAAGTTTAGAATATAACAAGGACCTTATGATTTCTTTTCAAGAGTCCGGAACACTCTGTAAGACTTTACTGCGCAGCCGCTGATACTCAAATGCGCTCAGAATACTGAATTCCGACTTCATTACGAATCATAATAAGATTGTATTTCCATTATTACAAAGTGAAATCTGTATAAATTCCGTGTAAAATGCTCGTGATATTCTTTAATTTCTGTGCTGTGATCATTGTAAATTTACTATTATAAGCTATAAGTGGATATAAATTGACACATTTTTTACGCTAACAAAGTATTTAATATTTTCTCGGGTCTAGGAGTTTGCGGTGCTTTTGTTGTTTCTGATTCCATAATACAAGAGCTTAAGCTGCTTACTTTATCAGAGTAATATATATCATGTATCTATGTCTATTACAAATAGACATAGATACATGATATACATTACTCTATGTATGAATTAGTTATAGTCTATTCGAGTCACATTTCATTGGAGCTTATTTTAAGACAACCTGAATAGTGCTAAACCCATCGCCTTCTTTATGTCCAAGCCAACGATATCAATACCAAATAAATTTTATGATTACAATGAAAACAAAAGGCTTTTACCTTTTAAAATTATTTATCTAATTTTATGTCATAATTCATGGCTTAGGCGTAAAGAAGGTTAAAAAATTAATAACTCGTTCATTATTGATATTAATGACTAAATCTCTCAAGAAGTTGAAAGCCTATACATTATCATCATTTTCTGATAGAATAAAATCGATATTTAGATGATATCTTCGTACATACATTTTTAGATATGCTCGTAAACATGTTTTTAAATAAATTTTTGATTTTATTGAATTATAATTTTGTATTTTAACAGAAAAACGATAATCATAAAGGAAACTATTAAAAAAAACACAAAACCTTCTACTTTAAAGTTTAGAATATAACAAGGACCTTATGATTTCTTTTCAAGAGTCCGGAACACTCTGTAAGACTTTACTGCGCAGCCGCTAATACTCAAATGCGCTCAGAATACTGAATTCCGAATTTAAATTTATTAAAAATTTTAGTTCATGCAATTGTTAATTCTAATTTAGCAATTAATTATATTTTATTGGACTTTATTCTGTTCCCAGCATAGATAACTTAAAATATAGTTTTTATTAATTTTACATATAATACAATACTTAGGTGTATCTTATTGAATATCTTTATTGAAAATTTATATGACAATAAATTTTTGATTTTAATGAATTATAATTTTGTATTTTAACAGAAAAACGATAATCATAAAGGAAACTATTAAAAACACAAAACCTTCTACTTTAAAGTTTAGAATATAACAAGGACCTTATGATTTCTTTTCAAGAGTCCGGAACACTCTGTAAGACTTTACTGCGCAGCCGCTAATACTCAAATGCGCTCAGAATACTGAATTCCGACTTCATTACGAATCATAATAAGATTGTATTTCCATTATTACAAAGTGAAATCTGTATAAATTCCGTGTAAAATGCTCGTGATACTCTTGGATCTCTTGACTCGAATCGCTATCGTTTTATTAAACAATTATTAGTACAAAGCAATGTAAATTATTACATTTGTAGTATTATAAGAAATTGTTTGTTTATAAATCATCAGTTTCAGTCAGTCAGTTTAATAATCATCCGGTATTTTTGTATGATTTTCAAACATAAACCACTAATAACTAATAATGTACACATACATATATATATATATATATATATATATATATATATATATATATATATATATATATATATATATATATATATATATATATATATATATATATATATATATATATATATATATATATATATATATATATATATATATATATATATATATATATATATATATATATATATATATATATATATATATATATATATATATATATTATATCAAAGTACATTCTATGTTTGGCTTGGACACTTAGATGGCGATGAGCTTATTACTCTCCTAAAACGTCTTCGGTGAAAAATGGGTCGAAAGTACTAAAGTGCCTAGAACTCTGTCTACCTAAATTATAGGAAAATTCGTAAGTATAAACAAAACAGTTACCTCCCTTTTATAAAATATGATGACGAAACTGGAAGTAGATAGTAAAAAACATAGAAATATATCATGTATCTATGTCTATTACAAATAGACATAGATACATGATATACATTACCTATGTATGAATTAGTTATAGTCTATTCGAGTCACATTTCATTGGAGCTTATTTTAAGACAACCTGAATAGTGCTAAACCCATCGCCTTCTTTATGTCCAACCAACAATGTAATTTTTATATAAGTTTTGAAAAATTCCTTGGTACGAACATGCCTCCTGTGGATCGAACTCTTGGATCTCTTGACTCGAATCGCTATCGTTTTATTAAACAATTATTAGTACAAAGCAATGTAAATTATTACATTTGTAGTATTATAAGAAATTGTTTGTTTATAAATCATCAGTTTCAGTCAGTCAGTTTAATAATCATCCGGTATTTTTGTATGATTTTCAAACATAAACCACTAATAACTAATAATGTACACACATACATATATATATATACATATATATATATACATATATATATATACATATATATATATATATATATACATATATATATATACATATATATATATATGTATATATATATATGTATATATATATATATATACATATATATATATACATATATATATATATATATATTATATATCATGTATCTATGTCTATTACAAATAGACATAGATACATGATATACATTACTCTATGTATGAATTAGTTATAGTCTATTCGAGTCACATTTCATTGGAGCTTATTTTAAGACAACCTGAATAGTGCTAAACCCATCGCCTTCTTTATGTCCAACCAACAATGTAATTTTTATATAAGTTTTGAAAAAATTCCTTGGTACGAACATGCCTCCTGTGGATCGAACTCTTGGATCTCTTGACTCGAATCGCTATCGTTTTATTAAACAATTATTAGTACAAAGCAATGTAAATTATTACATTTGTAGTATTATAAGAAATTGTTTGTTTATAAATCATCAGTTTCAGTCAGTCAGTTTAATAATCATCCGGTATTTTTTGTATGATTTTCAAACATAAACCACTAATAACTAATAATGTACACACATACATATATATATATATATATATATATATATATATATATATATATATATATATATATATATATATATATATATATATATATATATATATATATATATATATATATATATATATATATATATATATATATATATATATATATATATATATATATATATATATATATATATATATATATATATATATATATATATATATATATATATATATATATATATATATATATATATATATATATATATATATATATATATATATATATATATATATATATATATATATATATATATATATATATATATATATATATATATATATATATATATATATATTATATCAAAGTACATTCTATGTTTGGCTTGGACACTTAGATGGCGATGAGCTTATTACTCTCCTAAAACGTCTTCGGTGAAAAAATGGGTCGAAAGTACTAAAGTGCCTAGAACTCTGTCTACCTAAATTATAGGAAAATTCGTAAGTATAAACAAAACAGTTACCTCCCTTTTATAAAATATGATGACGAAACTGGAAGTAGATAGTAAAAAAACATAGAAATATATCTTAAGACTTTTTGTCGGATAGATGAAATTCACTGCTCGTAGGACCTTGTCGTAGCACCTCAAAGAAGATACGATGTAACTGAACGTACGTGGAAATACCTAGAATTAATTGTGAAGAGGTTATGAATAAAATTATGTTATTATTTATATTGTAATTTAGTAGAATAATAACATTAAATGATTTACTTTTTTAAAAAAATCAAACGGCTTCTATTAAAAAAGACTAAATCTCTAACTCACGCTTTCGAAGTTATTTCTAAGCTTAGTATATAACAAGCTCTCCGAAGATGTTTTCCAGGAGTTTCCACTCTGAAAGGTGGTATTGCGCCGCTACAACTCAATGTGCTCTGGCCGTTCCGCCGTAATTCCGACTTTATTTAATACCGTTATAAGATATTATTTCAATTATTTCAAATTAAAATCCGCTCACATTAAGTTTCTAATGTAAATATTCGTGATTTGCTTTAATTTCCATCCAACAATATTGCTAATTGTAAATTTCAAACTACAAACAGAACGTAAAGTGGTTGAAGTTGACTCCTCTTTTTATGTTATATTAAGTTTAATGAACATTTTAGTTTTTAATTATAAAAAAGACATTACTTACTAATTAATTTTGTATGTAATAAATAATATATAATAAATAAATAAATATCTTCACACAATTCCCAATACAGGGGTAGACAGAGATCTAGTCTAGACAATGAAGTCCCTTTGACCCACCATCCACCGAAGATATTTTCGGGACAACGTGACAGGTAGTGAGCCCGTCGCCGTCTTTATATTTAAGCGAACGATGTATTTCGTACAAGTTTTTGAAAAACCCATTGGTATCCACAAGATGGAGCAACGACCTACATAATGTTGCGGGAAGACAATGGTTGCAGATGGCACATGACCGCTCTATGTGGTAATCTTTGGGGGAGGCCTACGTTCAGCAGTGGACTTCGATCGGCTGATATGATGACGATGCTGATATATTGTATTAAATTCTAAGGAAAAAACCTTTTCCTCAAACTGTGCCAACTTCATATCATTAGAGTAATTGTTTCCTCGTTTCACGCGAACGTTCATTATTAAAATGAAACATAATTAAAATGATTTTGTAGATTGCAGTTTGCCATTCGACTATGGTCATAAACTTCTCTAGAGGCTAACATAAAAACTAAAACTAAAATTATTTTAAAGTTTCTTAAAAAATATTTTAGTAAAGCTCGCTTCAAAATCTAATCTAATCTGCAACGTCTTTCACAGACGCAGACTCGACTGTGACGTGGACACTATCAGTATGTGTCTGTTTCCCGTATAAAGAGAAGCCACAGTAGTTAGGAATCCACAGAGTTAATAAAATATTAAAAAATATATAACAAATTTGCCAAATATAATTCCCAATACTCTACCTCAGACATAGGTCTAGAAAATTAATTCCTTTCGATCCATATTTCACCGAAGATATTTTACCAACCCAGACCTATTTTGGACGGACTTTTTTTTCGGACGGAACTACTGACTGCGACTACTGACTACGGACTAGGCTCGAATTCGGTTTATTAAACCCCACAGCTATCGTGACTTTATTCAGACGATCTCGAAATCTTCAAACCCCGCAAGAGATATCAGACGACTGGGGCAGTTAACAGATATCCAATCCAACCCTCCTTCGTGTGACGCCAATATCCTGTAGACCAGGTATTTAATAGTACAGGTTGTTAAGCAAATTGAATATGCATATTTTAATTTAGTTATTCGTGACATATTTTATAAAACTGTCGTGTGAAAGATCACCATTAAATTTGAAAAATTTGATACTTTTAAAAATGTATCATATGACATAGCAATTATGTATAATTTCCAACTCGTGATAGATAATGGCCCAAAAAGTGTCTTCGGTGGAAGGTGGGTCGAAAAGACTTAATTTACTCCTTATAATATCAATTTATCTATTCATTGTTTTTGAATTCACTACAATGCTAAAAAGTTTTCACTTCAAAAATTGTCTACTTAAATTCGAGTTTCATATCAGACAATAGAAAATATTTATTAGATACTGTAGCGCAAATTTTTTTTTTTTTTATAGGAAAAGGGAGGCAAAAGAGCAGGTGGCTCATGTGATGGTAAGTGATTACCGCCGCCCATGAACACCCGCAATACCAGAGGCTTAGCAGATGCGTTGCCTCCCTTAGTGCCTCCCTCCCCCATAATTGGGGGAGGAGGTAGTAACATTCATATTTGAAAGTAAAGAAGTAGTAGTAACATTCATATTTTGAAAGTGAAACCCGCTTTTTGATTTTTTTTTTCACGATGACCGAATGGTGGGGTGATCAGAATTCCAATCATGAGACCCGAGTTCTACCAACACCCGGTGGTAGGCTTGTACCTATGTGTATTACAAAACTTATGTACGATTTATATCGTTGGCTTGGACATAAAGACGGCGACGGGCTCACCACCTGTCACGTTGTCCCGAAAATATCTTCGGTGGAAGGTGGGTCGAAGGGACTTAATTGTCTAGACTAGACTTCTGTCTACCGCTGTATTGGGAATTGCGTGAAGATATTTATTTATTTATTTTATACAAAGAATAAATGTTTTGGGGAATTAGCTAGGGTGAAAAGAAAAGGAAAAGGTTCTTTCTACGATTTCCATTCTTTTTCCTTTTTGTTCAATGTGTTATACTTGTAACAATTAGCAGCGTCTAAGGTGCGAATTGTCTGTTTTATGTATGTATGTTCAACACAGTGTGAGTGTCAACTTTGGTACACAAGTTGAAGTCACTGTTTCTGATACATAGTCAAACATAATTTTAAATGCAGTAAAAATGCAATATTATATACTATAATACTGCAACTACTATACTATAATAGTATTCCCAACCCATTTCAGCCACAGCGACTTTTGATCTATGACTATTGCGAGGGTCGTTCGTCTGCTCGCAGGTAACTGACGTGCCCGATTTTTCGCTGAACATGCGAACACATTGAGTGCAAGTCAACACACCTCCGATGTAATTGTATCAAAAGCATCTTAAAGATACACTCACATGAGATTTTGTCCTCTAAACTATCTAGTAGTACCAACAAAAAATATAAAAAATATATATTTAAATAACATTTTAAATTCATCTTTAAATTCACGAGAGCTGAGTGGTTATATCATCGTAATTGGAGTCAAGAGAGCTCGAAACCCAGGAGGTAGGCTCGTCTCAACGTGCAACGTTTCTAAGCTTATGCGCGATCTACATCGTTGGCTTGACATTAAGACTACGACAGTCTCACCACCAGTCACTTCTTAGCAAAATAACCACCAATGAAAAGTGTGTGGAAAGGACTTAATTGTCAATATCTCTGAATATCCAGAGACGAGAAATCGCGTAATAAAATAAATAAATAAATATCACTACTCAATTCCCAATACAGGGGTGGACAGAGGTCTAGTCTAGAAAATTAAGTCTCTTTGACCCACCTTCCACCGAAGATAGTTTCGGGACAACGTGACTGGTGGTGAGCCCATCGCCATCTTTATGTCCAAGCCAACGATGTTATTCGTACGTAAGTTTCTAAAAAACCCATTATACGAGCCTGCCACCTGGGAAACGAACTCGGGTCTCTTGACTCGAAATCCGACCTCCTAACCACTCGGCTATCGTGACTTTGAACGCGTGAAGGTGAAAAAATATATTTTATATTCAATATAAGCCAACATTATCCATTTTAACGTGTACGCATGTGCCGTATAATACTCCATTTCCTCGCAACGTACATCGCAATTATCTTCAATTACGCCCGCCATAAATGTAAAATGTAGGTCGGTAAAAATACACCGTTATCCGAGCACGTCTATGTGAATACTCGTGATAGGCAAATGCGAGGTTTTTTTCTAAGATACCGTATCATATGTGCCATGAAATAAAGTCGGTGCAATCTGCGCCAAATTTATTTCATTGTTTAGTGCAGTTGGTGATTTAAGGTATCTGTAATTTTATTATATTTAAAAACCTGACCGTTTTCATATATAAATAAATCATCAAAGTAATTTTACTTCACACTGCAATGGCTACTAATTATGGAATCCCACTATTTAATATTATCATATATATGTAGTGTACCGTATATATTTAAAAATTAGACGATAAAATAAGAAAATTAATAAATTTTTGGTATAGGTGAATTTATTTTCTAAGCGTATTAAAATAACTCATCAAAGAGAGAACGATACGTTTCTATCTGACTGATTTTTATTCCAATTTAATTGTGTAAGTATTTATGAAAAACCAATTTTCGTAACAGTGACACTCGTATCGTAATATATTAGAAAATTAAGCGTACACGTAATGAAAAAAGACTGAAATACCTACATATACCAACACTAATACGTATACCAACATATATGTTTGTATGTGTAATTATATTTTGGAAATGGTTCTAATAGTGTAGATGATTATCTGTACTTTTTGCTTTAAAAGCTTATTCGTGTAGGTTTATTCCATAAAAAGTGGATACCAGAGTTTCTTGCAAATAATTATCGTAGAAATGTTCACCTACAGCTTTTGACGTTTATAAGAAAGAAACAAGCCTCATTATCATCATAACGACCTGTAAAAGTCTACTGCTTATAGGCCTCCTCGTATAGAATGGCTTGCCACAGGCGCCACCATTCGTCGTGGTGATTGAAAGATTACGACATAATCTTTTTTAATCCTTTTTATTGAACCTATGAGAAGAAAAAAGTGATTTATTAATACAGTAATACCACACATCAGCGCCTCCTTTTTCTTGAAAATTAAGGCGCATTTTATACGGCTTATTTTTATATTATAACAATTACCAATATTACGAAATACTACATAGAGCTATGGCGCCGCTGTTCTTTACAGCATCTGACATATTTATAACAGTTATTTAATTTAACGCTACGTTATTTTTATTTCACAATATAGAAGCTAGATTTACTTCTATGCGAAGGGCAAAAGATTTTAAATAAAAAAATAATGATAGCAAAACGTTTCATCTTAAAAACACTGTTTTTACCACGTTCTGTTATACATTGTATGTTATTGGGATGAAGCATCTACCACATCTTCATGGTGACTTTGTCAGCATTTTATACTTAGATAAGTCTAGCCTTAGGGTAGTTCAGCTTTGGACAAGGTGCAAGTCTCATCGTCTTAGTCCCTTCTATGATGTATTCTTTAAAAATATTCAAAGTAATTCCAGTTTTAAATCAAAAGTGTCAGTGTTCCAGTTTTAAATCAAGGCATTTCAAAAACGAACCATAACAGTTGCAATAAAATACTCCAATAAAAACTCTCTTTAAATACGTACACATAAAAGAATTGTGCATAAAATGTCATTTAGTTGAATAATGTTAAACAGTTATTTATTGTTAATGCAAGCTTTGAGCATAAAGTTCAAAACTAATCTAAACTCCGCGGCACAAAGCATGCGACGAAATTTAATTAACTTTGACCGGTTGGTTTCGTGATTGTTTTAAGGGGATCGTACATACGTCGTGAAAAATCCCATTGGTGCGAGTCTGGCACTTGGGAATCGAACACGTTTCTCTTGTCTTTCCTGTTAGGACTTTTTTTACATTGATATTTACTATAAATTATTTTATTTCGTTGTTTGTCGTACAGTGTGCTATCGGCATAGGAATATACTAATTTTTTTTCCTGTGGGAGTCGTAAAAGGAGTCTAGGAGTAAGCCTTCAACGTACCAATGAGTCGATTATCCTGCGATTGTACTACAAGATAATCATTTCGATAAAACACTAGGCATAAATTGACCATGCGAGGTGTCTGGTACTGCGATCACCGATCCGACTGTCAAGTGTGGCGATTATAGCAAACCCCTTCATAATAAGTCACGATAGCCGAATAGTTGGGTGGTCGGAATTTCGAGTCGAAAGACCCGAGTTCGATCCCCAGGTGGCAGGCACGTACCAATGGGTTTTTTCAAAAACCTATGTACGAATTAAATCGTTGGCTTGGACATAAAGACGGCGACGGGCTCACCACCTGTCACGTTGTCCCAAAAATATCCTCGGTGGAAGGTGGGTCGAAGGGACTTAATTGTCTAGACTAGACCTCTGTCTACCCCTGTATTGGGAAATTTCGTGAAGATATTTTTTATATACAAATTATATCGTCATTATTCATTAAGAAGTATGTTTAGGAGTTAAACTGAGCGACAGGATAAGGAATAGTGAAATAAGGAAACGTTGTGGTCTGAAAGAAGATGTGGTGACTAAAATTGAGAAAGTTATGCTGAGATGGTTTGGCCATGTCGAGAGAATGAATGAAGAACGATTGACGAAAAAAGTGTATAAGACGAGTATGAATGATAGTGTAGGAAGGGGAAGACCTAGGCAGACGTTTCGAGACCAAATCAGGGACGTCCAGAAAAAAGGCCAGGTCAAGAGTACCCTGAATTGAAGAGAATGTATGAAGGGAATAATGAAAGTGGACGAAGCGAAACAAGTATATAAGGATCGTAGCAAGTGGAAAGAAGTGGTCTCTGCCTACGGGACCCTACGGGAAAGAGGCGTGATTATATGTATGTATGTATGTAATTGTATCGTAGGCTTGGACATAAAGACGACGACAGGCTAAAAACCCGTCATGTTATCCTAATAAACTTCGGTGAAATATGGATTGAACGAATTATCTATTGTCTAGACCTCTGCTCAACACGTATTGGAAATTGCGCCACCTTTCTTCTGTTCGTTCATCTGCTCGTCTTTGTTCTGCATCGTACTCATGTACATTTAGTCTGCTTTCTTTATTTCCTAATAATATAAAATTTAGTATACTGTAAAAATATCTTTACGCTATCTCTAATACAGGAGTAGACAGAGGTTTAAAAAATTATGTTCTTTCAACCCTCCTAAGACCTTCCTCTGAAGACATTTTTTGAGCAATGTGACAGTTGCTGAGCCCGAACGTCTCTATATACAAACCAAAGATATAAATCGCACATAATTTTTGAAAAAAAAAAACATTAGTACGAGCCTTGGGGATCGAAGTCGGGTCTCTTGACTTGAAAATCGATCACTCATCCACTATCTTGTGAAACGAAAAATATGTCCAACAAAAGTACTTATTCCCTGCACAAAAATATTCGAGAAAAAAGATATATCTAAAATATCTTACAATATATTTTTTATAATATTATAGTAACATACGTTGAAATTGATTCCTTGGTGCTTGACTGATTTTTCGAATGACTCAAGGAGAATTGAAAGATAGATATTACTTTCGCATTGTGAACACTTTATTTTGAACATTATTCTAGAAACAGGAATATAGTATTTGCTCTTTATATATTAGAATATTATTCTGACAGTAGAATTTGATTTTATTTTAATTTTATAGATTATAATTATAGATAAGGAAAGCCTTAATTTTTTACACTGTTACTTGTTCCTGACAGGCGTTGAGGAGAGGTGAGTTGAAAGGCGATGGACTTAATTATCTAGACGATGCCTACCCCAGTATTAGGAAAATGAGTGAGGATAAAATGAATAAATTGAAACATAATTGAACGTTATATTTTCGAGTGTATATGTAATGAAAGTTTTCTAACAAGTAACAAAAGGATAACGCATGTCATATAATGACTACGAGAAATTTTTTAATACCTTAAATTTCGTAGGGATCTCTCATTTAAAAAAAATACATCCTTTTTAATTCCTGATAGCGTAGCTTACTGTTGATTTAATGATTCTTAAAATCGGTTTTAGATAGAACAAATTACTATTGAAACCACAGAAAACAGACCTTTGACAGACAAAACTGACTGACACAATTTCTATAATATCATACACAAAACTTTTTTACGTCGAAAAGATTGCAAACTCTATTGATTTCTTATACATATTTCTAAAATAGCGTAAAAACTAAGTATTGAAAAAATAATTTTATAAAAGAAGTTACAATTTACACAAAACATAATTGAATCCTTCACCGCGTTTCGTACTCATATTCATTGCTCTGAACCCAATGTAAGTAGCTAAAGCACTTACGTTCTAGAATCAAAAACATCGAAAAATACCTCAAACGCCAAAAACCGGAGTTAATGTAAAAGAATTGCTTTCCTACAGTGAGCCGCCCGGCATTCGGACCGAGCACTTGAGAGCTGGCGACACCTTGAAAACCGTTGCGTACACTGCGAGTCCATCAAGGTCATTGTAGAGCTTTCTTTTGTAATTTTTAATTTAAAATAACAGTTGCAACATTTTATAATAATTCATACCAAAATCATTCCTAATAAAATTTGACAGTTATGTGTAATTATTACATTGACAACAAAGGAATTTAGATATTTAATGAGTTGCAAATGTAGCTAGTGGATAAAACATGGATTACCAGGCTTAAGCGATAGTCGTAAGCTTAACTGTGGTTTTTGTTATGCTAATGTACAGAGAACCTATAACTTAGTCGAGGCTAAATTTTGCGCACTACATTCAAATGACTCAAGCTTAACTTCCTAGGTCTTAGTTATTTCCTTCTTATTTATATATTTATGGGTTATTTATATATTTATTATTATGGGGGTCATTGTAGAAGCGTACTCGTCGCGACCCCTGCCAGCTATTTTCAGGGCTGAAATTCTACAGAGCTGCGCACCCATGCCAACGAGGGTTAGGGCGTCCCCTTAAGGCGACGCACACCAGTTCTTCCCCGTTGATGTGGAATGCAGCGAGCAAAGCAGCAATGGGGACCGCCACCCGTCACACACAGCCCGACACGGCGGAAGGTGGAGGACGGAGTACAGAGTTGGCACGTGGAATGTTAGAGGAGGCATGAGAGATAAGACGAATGAGTTGATCGAAATAAAGAAAGAAAGAGAATTAGATGTCGTGTGTTTGTCGAAGACCAAGCGGAAGGGCAGCGGTACTGAAGAGCTCCCTGGCGGGGCGTTAGCTCTATGGTCCGGAGTCCCGGAGAGCGAGAGCGTCTGCCAGGGCGTGCAGTGGGGGTGCTTCTGTCGTCTCGGTTAGTCGATGTTATGACTGAATATAAGGTTGTGAACTCGAGACTTCTCTGGGTTAGCTTTAAATTGGGACTGACGAAGTTATTCCTTTTGGCTGTTTATGCGCCGGTAGCTTCGTCGTCCAGAGCTGAGCTGGAGGAGTTTTGGGAGAATGTAAGAGAAGTTCTAGATTTGGTTAGAGGAAATGAAAGAATTGTTGTATGTGGTGATTTGAATGGATGGGTTGGTACATCTAGACCAGGGTACGAGTCGGCGCTTGGAATGTTTGGTGATAAAAGGGTTAACGATGCTGGCAAGCTTATACTGGCTGTATGCAAAGAAGAAGACCCTTTGTCTTCTTGTGACAAACACTATGTTTAGTCACAAGAAAATCCTTATGTATACTAGAACAAGAGAGAATGAGAGAAGTACGATCGATTTATTCCTGGTGGATGACCGACTGCGAAAACAGGTGATGGATACTCGAGTGTTCCGGGGTGCGGACCTGGGAACGGATCACTATCTAGTGATTACTAGATTTAGGAGTCTGTTCGCGGGTTGGCGCCACCGGACGGCGATACCAGAACCACAGTCGATCGGTAGCATCCGAAGCTGCAAGCTTCTTGAAGTGGACACTAGGGATAAATATCAAGCAAGGGTAGCCGAAAAGCTGGACATCATCGATGTCAAGAAAGAATGTGTGGAAGAAATATGGCAGAGCCTTAGAGATGGATGTGTGGCGGTGTGTGTGTGTGTGTGTGTGTGTGTGTGTGTGTGTGTGTGTGTGTGGCGGAAGACATGTGTGGAACTGTGAAAAGAGGTAGTAGTAAAAAGGGTGATGCATGGTGGAATGACGAAGTGAAAGAAGCAGTAAATAAGAAGAAGAAAGCATGGTTAGACTACTTGGCCTCTAGTAATGATAAGGATATGAGAGAGAAGAGGAAAGAAAGATATAAGCTCTAGAAAGTTCAACAAAAGCATTGCTTTTTTTATAGGAAAGGGAGGCAAACGATGGCTCACGTGATGGTAAGTGATAACCGCCGCTCATGAACATCCGCAATACTAGAGGCATAGCAGATGCGTAGCCGGACTTTGAGAAAGATACAGGCTCTTTTCTTGAAGGTCCCTAAGTCGTATCGGTCCGGAAAAACCGCTGACGGCAGCACATTCCATAAAATGCAAGTGCGTGGCAGAAAATTCCGCGAAAAACGCGCTATGGTGGAATGCCAAGCATCAAGATGGTGTTGATGGAATTTTTGACTGTGCCGTAAGGTTCGATGGTGAAATTCAGCGGTTGGGATTAATTCCTCACAGCACTCCCCGTAGTAAATCTTGTAAAAAATGCAAAGAGATGCAACATCTCTTCGCAATGTCAGGGGATCTAGCCTATCAGATAGAACATGGCCGTCGACGATTCGAGCCGCTCTTCGTTGATTGAGGAAGTGCGTGAAAGGAGTAGAATGGAAGCGGACGAAAGGTTGTCGCACAACTTCAAGGAGAACTCTAAACTCTTTTGGAAAGAGGTTGGAAGGACCCGGAGTGGTGCGACAGCCTTAAGAATGAACAAAGTGCTTTCGATAACCAATGACGTCCTCTCAGAAAAATCGGACGTCATGCAGCGATGGAGCGAACTTTATAGAGAGATGTATGCCTGTGATGATCGAGGGATCCGGGGGTGACGCCGTAAATGGTACGCCAGACTTGGACCTCGATGACACTGAGGTCATCAGTATGAAAGAGATTGAATGTGCGATTAGAAGTTTGAAATGTGGTAAGGCTCAAATGTTTGGATCAAATGTTTTCTCTCCGCATGATCGCGGAGATGCTTCTGGCTGCTAACCAGAAGATTTTCTGTGCTTTTGTGAATCTTGAGAAAGCATTTGATAAGGTTGTAAGGAAGAAAATGTGGGAACTGTTGCCGGGGTATGGTGTGGATGGTCAATTGCTAAGGGCTGTGTAGTCACTTTACTGTGACTGTAAAGCCTGTGTGCGGGTAGGGCATGACCTGTAACCTATGTTTAGCGGCCAAACGGGCGTAAAACAGGGTTGTGTCATGTCTTCCTGGCTGTTCATACTGTATCTCGGCAGCTGTTTACAGAAGCTGAAAGATAGCTGTTTGGGTGTGAAATTGAGTGACATAAAAGTAAATTGTTTGCTGTATGCTGATGATGCAGTGCTTATTGCACCATCAGAGGCAGAACTGCAAGCATTAGTTACGTGTATAAAAGAAGAATGTGAAATTAATGGTCTCCGTTTGAATGCTAATAAAACTAAGGTTCTGGTATTTGAAAGGGACGAAGAAAGTACGAAGTGCGAAAATGTGGGTAAATCAGGAATGTCTAGAAAACGTGAATGAAACTGTATACTTGGGGAGTGCGTTTAGCCGGGATGGAAGATGTGATTTAGATGTGGACAGGCGTGTCGCTGCCGGGAACAAAGTCAATGGTGCCCTGACTGCGTTAATCAAAAGGCAAGGCGTAGTGAAAAGTGCACGCCTTGCAATACATAACGCAGTGTTGGTACCGACTTTGTTATATGGCAGCGAAGCCTGGGTATGCCAGAAGAAGCATAAAAGCAGGTTGAATGTAAATTCAACCTGCTTTCAAATTTGCGGCCTTACCATGGCCGCCCGAAGGCGAAACGAAGAGATTCGCAATATGGCCGGTTTGAAAGATGACCTTGTCACAAAAATGGATAAGGGCGTGCTTCGATGGTTTGGGCACGTTGAGCGAATGAGTGAAGACCGAATGGTGAAGAAAATATATAGCGCGAAAGTTAAAATAAAAAAAGTCAGGGATTGTGCATGAAGATAAGTAAGTATTTATATATTTATCCTTATTTATTTAATTGTTTCTAGGCATACGTTATGAGTGGTGAGTACGTGGTGAGCCTGTCAACTAATGTGTGCATTTTTTTTTATTCGTGGGGAAATACCCATCGTTGCCCCCGTAGGGGCAAGGACCGATAACGACGGGCTTGCAGCGACTAAAACCCGACGGTCTTCGGAGAGTAAAAAGTCCTTTTTGCATAAGCTCAAATCAAGCAATAAATCGTTCACAAATTTAAAAAATAACTCATTGGTACAAGCCTTCTACCTGTAAACCGAATTTGGGTCTCGTTAATCGAATGCTGGTGTCCTATCCCCTTGGCTATCGTGATTTTTTTTATTTATCAGTTAATTTACTAGTGGATATAAATATACAAAATGATTATATAGCGTTCATAAGAGCTTTAAACAATCAGTAATGAAATACAACTATTTGTTGAACAAGAGTCAAGATAGCCGAGTGGTTGGGTGGTTCATCAGAATTGTTCAGAATTGCTAGCATGGCGAAATGAAACACCGAAAATCTGCAACGGCGTAAAAACGCTAAAGCTCACACTCCAATTGGTATCTGAGTTGGGCTAATCAACCTGATTTGGAGTCATCTTTTCGTCACAGCCATCTTTATAATATCAGACATACATACGTACTTCTCAGTTCAGCATGAGTTCCAAACCATGGTAGATAAGTGGCGTTATCAAATTATGAAAAATGGCTACACTTCCGTATAAGTAATCGGTGTAGGTACCGACTAGTTTCGGACCTATCGGAGGTTCTTCATCACAGTGAGTGGAATGAGTTCGCGGCCGCACCTCGCACTGACACCGATTATTTATACATGAGTTTAGAAATTTCTAATTATTTGATTAATACGAGTAATGTCTTACAAATGTTTTGAAAATTTATGCGGCGGTGTGTTCAAACTAGTCAGCATTTTATAATTTTTGGCAGATTAGAATATTTTCAATGTTGTTTATTATTTTGTTTAGTGTTAGTTAGTGCCTTAGTTTATTTATACAATGAGTTTCAAGTTTCGAAAAACATGTTTACTCTAGCCTGCGTTAGCTATTTATCAAATAGTTATAACGGTTTGTCAAATTTATTCTTTGTCAACAAGAATTCGAGAAACATCATCAGACAAACAACGTCTAGAATTACGAACTTAATTAGTCCATAGTCAGATTTAAGTACACACATCTCTTAACTGATTATAAAAACCTACTGCAGGACATATCCCCGTTCGGTAGAACTAAGCAAAATTGCTACGATATATATCCCCGTTCACATATCCCCGTTCGGTAGAACTATACAAAATTGCTACTTCACGCAATTCCCAACACACGGGTAGACAGATATCTAGTCTAGACAATTAAGTCCCTTTGAGCCACGTTCCACCAAAGATATTTTCGGGACACCGTGACAGGTGGTGAGTCTATCGCCATCTATATGTCTAAGCAAACGATGTAATTCGTATATAAGTTTTTGAAAAACTCATTGGTACTGCCACCTGGGGATCGTACTCGGGTCTCTTGACTCGAAATTTCGACCACCCAACCACTCGGCTATCGTGACTTTTATTAATTTATTTATTCTTTTATTAATTTAATTTAATATTATTTCATTTAATATTAATAAACAAATTGAGCTAATCTTAGCTAAAGCTGTAACTATTTAGTTAAAGAGTAACTATGCAGCTAATCTTTCTTTTATCAATCAATTCAATTCCAAAAAAAAAAACTTTTTGGATTTGTTTGCTTGTCTATCGTAATTAAATGTGATGTGAATAAATGTTTCCATTTTTCTTTCTTTCATAATCTATTATCTATACAGCTAATATAAAATAAAATTTATGTGTCTGTTTGTGATTCCAAATTAACAGCTTTTCACTTAATCCACATGATAGTAAATATTCGTACAGTATCTAAATAAAAATCAAGTTTTAAAAATCTTGCTTGTTAGACGGCTGCACCGAATTTAACGTGACTTTCACTACCAGATGTTTTAAAGTGGAACTTAGGTTACTTGTATTTTAGAAAAATAAAAAGGATTCCGCGCTAACTTTTAAACCCCGGGCAAAGCCTAAGTGCGCAGCTTTATTTGGAATAAAATTTTGAAAGTCTTCAACATTTTCATTCGCACAAAAGGGATAAATATAACGCAAATTTGGTAGTGGGATAAAAGAACTGAGGTAAAGAACGATCCTTTGCGAGTTATAAATTATTAAAAGCACTCTATCTTAATCGAAACACGTACCTGATACTGTACTTTATTCATTCACTCTTTACCTAATACATTACAATATTTTGACAACCCAACAGCTTGGTTTTTATTGAGCCCTGCCTTCGAAGCTCAGAGCTGCGGGTATGAATATCTCTAGAGGAAAATATTTATACCTTAAAAAAATTTATATACATATAAAGTTGTTATTTGTAATATTTTCTATGTTTTTCCAAGGGCAGAGTAGCAGCATTGTCTGCAGAGAAGAAGAAGAAGAAGAGCACCACCCTCCCTCCCTCAGATGCGTGCACCAATTCCACAGACGTGTGCACCAACTCCACTACACTCAAACCAGGTAACACACACCACCACCGAAAACGCGACACGTGTTTCGCCTCAAAACAAGGCATCCTCAAGCAAGTAGACTCTACGATGAGCGACCGCAGAGTCATCTCCGCAGAGTTGTCTCTGCGGTCGCTCATCGTAGAGTCTACTCGCTTGAGGATGCCTTGTTTTGAGGCGAAACACGTGTCGCGTTTTCGGTTGTGGTGTGTGTTACCTGATTTGAGTGTAGTGGTTGTGGTACATACAGTGGAGTTGGTGCACACGTCTGTGGAATTGGTGCACGAATCTGAGGGAGGGAGGGTGGTGCTCTTCTTCTTCTTCTTCTCTGCGGACCAGGCAGCATATACCTTTTATATTTTCATGCGGAGGGTTGCGAAGTAATTTTTTTTTTTTAAATAACAACTTTACAATGAATTTCCGCAAAGTAACGCCTCAGTCAATTAACTATCTTATATACATATATATAAATTTGCGTATATATCGATTTAAGAGAAAAAATATTTAGACTTTCACCTGACACGGGCAGAATTCGAACCCGCGACCTTTGTTGTACCGTGGGAATGCTCTTACCTCTGAGCCATCGTACTATATACTCAGTTGAAACTTTTTTTTGGCATCGGCGCCATATACGGGCTGAATAACAATTATATTTGACACTTTATGTTATACACTGACACTTTATGTTATATAATTTATAACATAAAGTGTCAGCATTACTTATGCAATTTAAAATAAATAAAAATTGCACAATTTTTATAGTCTTTGCAACTCTATCAGGGCTCTGGTTATGTAATGTAATATCACAATCCAAGCAGCAGGGAATTTTTCATTAAATTAAATCATTGTCTCTTTATTTTACTACATAAGAACATAAATATCATAGGTAAAATGTCAATATTTTTAAAATCTACCACAATTTCATAATGAGATACCTGTGATATAAAAGAAATCGACCAAACAAACTCCCTGTGTATTATTTTTTATAATTTGTTATTATATTTTACAACTAGCCTTTTTTTAGTTACTGCCAAATAATTAAGGCTACTATGTGTCTAATATACCAACTTGTTTCTTTCCGTGAGTGTCGTAAATGGCCACGATGGAAAAAAGTCTTGACAATACACTTGGTTACAGATAGTTAGTCCGATAAGCATCAGGAATATAAGTCGAAAATTTGGCAGACTGGTTAACGGCATCTGCGTCTAAGCTGCGAGATGTACTGCGATCGCCAAGCCGTTAAACAGTCATGACGATTATGACATATCCTAACGGTGGAAGACTATGTACCTCAGTGGATTTTACAGGGCGTGTGTGTGTTTGTTTATATGTTTTACGTTAACAGCTTTTGATTTTTTGTATTAGGAGCTAAAGATAGATAAAGGATACATATCATTTTAAATCAAATAATCCCACTCGAATATCGAAGTAACGTAAGAAGTGGCAAGCAGAATCTAGTAAGAATATATTTTATAGAAATCGCTTCCAAAACCAAAACAACTGTCTGAAGTCGTTAGTGAAGGCGCCTTGCGAAAACGTGACCAGAAGTTACATCGAGTTTAACACAATTAAAGTTGAAGATTTTATCCTTTGAAATCTTAACGCCTTTGACTTAAAAACTTTTTTGGAATACTACTGTAATCGAATAAAGTTATTTTTAAAGTAGTAACAGAATAAGATGCATATTTAAAATATAACATTATAAATATATTGTATTGTTGACTTCGACATAGATACGACGACAGGCTCATCATCTGTCACGTTGTCTCAAAATAATCTCCAATGAATTGTGTGTCAAAACTCGCACCTCATAAGCTGCTGCCCATCTACGGTCTGATAATTTTGGTCTGACATTTTTAGAGATGATTATTCCGCCATCTACCGGTTGCCATAACGATATTCAAAGCTGTATCCTTTAGACGCCTCTTACGACATCCTTGGTCCAAGGGAGTGGTAATATTCTTACGCCATTACCACATGGAACATAAATATAAATAGAAGGTAATATATATAAATAGAAAGTTCCCATTACGTAATATAAACAGTAGGATACTAGAATTAATGTGTACGGAAATTTCTAGAAATAGTAAATAGTAATAGTACAATAGTAAATAGTGAATAGTAATTTTGTGAAAGTCACAATATCTAATAATGTATAACATACATAATGATCGGTACAGTCTCCTCCAAGACGTAGTCAAGACAAATGGAAGAGGCCTCTCGTATATCATAGTTTACAAAATTTAATACCAAATAACATATTAAATATAGGTAAATAAAGTATGTATTAATTTTTTCTCACATAGGATTAGTGGTGGTAGTACCGGGAACCTGGTAGATTAGGCAATGCTGTCCGTCAGCGTCCTGCTCAATTTTGGTTTGGTATTTTCGACATGGGTATTTAATACCAAATAACATATTAAAAATAGGTAATTAAAATATGTATTAATTTTTTCTCAAATAGGATTAGTGGTGGTAGTACCGGGAACCTGGTAGATTAGGCAATGCTGTCCGTCTGCGTCGTGTATTTTTCGACATGGGAACCATGCTATCTGTCTGTAACCAACGTAATATCAAGGCTTTTTCTTGATAACCTCTTACTACACTGACGGAAAGTAATGGAGTGGTATATTGTTAAGCCGTAACCATATAGCCTAATAATCATATTTGTAATAATACTTTTGACTTTTATCATCACATGCTGTCAGTTTTAGAAATGTGGAAAATTTTTGACACACATATCGTGACACATACTGAAGAATACTCTATTTACAGAGGTATATGCCACTTAGTCCTTGACCCACCTTTCACGCAAAGGTATTTGACGGTGAGCCTATCGCTATAGTTGTAGTTATGCTATGGATATAAAACAATCTTCACACAGGATAGACAGAGGTCTACAATTTTCTGTCTTAGTAGGTTCAGTAACTTTCAGTAGGATGCACCTTAATCACGTTAAAAAGTTTTATTCTAAAAGAGATAACTAAAACTACACAGAAACATGTTAATAAGGAATTAGGGTTGCCACAACTTTGGCATACGTAACATAATTTACCAATAGAGTTTAATCCAAACTGTTTCGCTTTGCTGCCAATCACCACATACATCCGCTGCTTTGTTAGCATCTGGCTTCCCGCCAGAACCAGTGCGCTGCAGGCGTGATGCTGTTATAACTTACGAAGCTTCCACTTGAACAATGTATGTAAGTATAAAGTTAAAATGGTAAAGGGGCTTAAAATATACTGCTGCAAATGAATAACTTTAAAAATAATTTTCATGCTATTTTCCTGAGGAAAGGTGGGTCCTTTCGACCCACCTTTCATAGAAGAATTTTTGTGACAACGTGACAGGTGGCGAGCCTGTCACCATCTTTATATCAGAACTCACGATATAAATCGTATATAAGTTTTGAATACTACTCATTGCTACGAATCTACAACGTGGAGATCGAACTCAGGTCTATTGACTGAATTCCGATCGAATCGGAATTAAATTGGGTGATCGTACCAATGATGCTCTAAATCGCGCATTCAAAGTTATTGCGACAAGAAATACAAAATAATGATACATATTACAATATACTAATATATCCCAGGCGTAAAACAATGTCTTTCTTAGGTCACGAATACGTGACCTGGCATAAATACATGGGGTGGATTTGCCATAATCGCCACGCTTGGCAGGCGGATTAGCGATCGCAGTACCTGACCACTAGCACCTCAGTCGTTGCTGCCCATTTTCGGTTTGATTATTTTTGTCTGACATTTTAGATATTCCCGCCATCTATCGGTTGCCATTAATATATTCTAGTCTTTTTCCCTTAGTCGCCTCTTAAGACACCCACGCCACGACACGGGAATAAAGGCAGTGGCAACATTCTTACATTCGTTACCACACGGCTAATCCCCTAATGCACTACATTTTTTTATATACTAATGGTTATTTACTGCATAAAAATAAAACGGTTATTATAATTAAATAAACATTTAAAAGTTACTGAAAAGATCAGGTTTCGAACCTGAACTCTCCTCGTAACGTGATATTTCCTTACCGAGCTACTAACGGACCCACGGTGTATTTTCCTTATAAATAAAAATGTTTATGAATCTCCTTTTGAAGTATTAGCAATAAAACATTTGTCAGAGACCATCTTTACCAAAAGATTGAATGTTTTTGTATAATGAGTTGTGCAAAACATGTAGAGGGACGCTTTAGAAGATAGAATACATAAATATTTAAGCCTAATCAAACTATAGTCACGATAGCTGAGTGGTTAGGTGGTCGGAATTTCGAGTCAAGAGACTCGTGTTCAATCCCAAGGCGGCAGGCTCGTACCAATGGGTTTTTAAAATTTATGTACGAATTATATCGTTGATTTGGACATAAAGATGGCGACGGGCTCACCACCTGTCACGTTGTTCCGAAAATATATTCGGTGGAATGTAGCTCGAGGGGACTCATTTGTCTAGACTAGACTTCTGTCTACCCCTGTATTGGGAATTAAGGTATTTATTATTTATTTATAATCATAGTATACTTTAATACTACACTATTCTCAAGTAGTACTTATATGGGTACAGCCTACGTCCGAATTAACAGATCAAATACTAATTTATAAAGAAATCATTTACGTCTTCTTTTATATGAATGAATAAAGTATATAAAGTATGTATATTACAGTTCTGCACCACTCGCGGTTCGCATAGTTAACATATTTCGCGATAACTCTACATGAAACCGTCGCCTAATGTCGATAAGCATTAAGCTCTGTCATTTCGCATTAGTCGAAACTTGCTTTATACGATGATATAAATATAGAAAGAGATTATAAAATAAACATCTTCACGCTATTCTCAATAAAGGGGTAGATAGAGATCTAGACAATTAAGTCCTATCGACCCACCTTCCGCCGAAGATACTTTTGGGATAACGTGACAGGTAGCGAGCCCGCCGCCGTCTTCATGTTCAATACAACGACATAAATCGTACTTAAGTTTTTGAAAAAAACCCCTACGTCTGAGCCGCCATCTGGGGATCGAACTCGGCTCTCTTGACTCCGAATCCCGATCAATCAGCCACTCGGCTATCGTGTCTAAAGAGATGATAAAATAAACACAAAAAACTTTTTACACAATACTTGTTTCTTCTTCTATAAATTCACATTATTTATTCAAATCAAATGAAAATCTTTATTTTTCGAGATAGAAACAAATTGTTAAATCTACCACATCTTCTTAATAAGGTTCGACTGACGGGGAAAATTCGTTGAAAGAAATTAGATAGGTATTCTCTTTTCGTATTTTATTTAAATAACAAAATAAATAAAACATTAAGTGTTGTAAAAAGCAGTAGAATTTTGACTGTGTGGTAGCGCCGTAAGAATATTGCCATTCCCTTTGTCCCGTGGATGTCGTAAGAGACGACTAAGGAAACAGCTCCAACTGTTATCGCAATCGATAGATGATGGGATAACTATCTCTAGAAATATCAGATCAAAATAATCAGAACGAAGATGGGCAGCAGCAACTATGGTGCGACTGGTTTTGTACTGCGATCGCCGTTTGCCAAGCGTGGCGATTATGGCAAATCCATATGGGAGAAGCCTATGTCCTGCAGTGGACTCTAACAGGCCGTTATGCAAGTATGTATGTATATATGTATGTATGTATTTATTGGAATTTTGATGTATTAATGTTTCGTTTGTTTAATTTCTTCAGAATCATCCGGCGTGGCGGTTTTTAATTACAACTTCGTTTTCGTTATTTGCTTAATTACATCTAGATATTATTAACTCAGCACAAAATTAAACAATGACCGTATCAATGTATAAATATATTTATTAAAAGTATTAAATATCTTCACTACATTTGAATTAAGTAACGGTATTTAACCCTAGGTATTTAACCCGTGTTGATAGATTGGGTGAACGGAATTCAAGTCAAGAGACCCGAGTTCGATCCTCAAGGTTCTTATCAAAGGTTTTTTAAAACATATGTACGAAATATGTTGATGGCGACGGCTCATCACCAGTCTTGGTGTCCCAAAACTATCTTCGGTGGAAGATGGTCGAATGATGGTCAGAGGTCTAGACAATTAGACCTCTGTATATCCCCTGTATTGGGAATGGCGTAAAGATATTTATTTATGTATCAAATATGTAAATAGATGCAATGCATATTTATAAACTCGTAATTGAAAAGAAAATATTTTAAAACCTCCGTGGACGACTGGCAGCTCTGGGGTCCCGGTTCTGATTCCCTTTTATATGTTATTCTCGGTCTGTGTAAGTATATAATGTAGTATATATAATATAGTGAACAACAATACGGTCAGCTGAAGATTTTGGCATTTCATGAGCTCACATGAGGCCCCACCCCTGAGCCTTCAGATGGTCACCGTGAGGTCCAGTACAGCCAGCCAGGCCATTAACCCTTTCCGCATGCAGGCTAACAGGCAGAGTATGTTGGCCTGGTCTGAAGAGAAGAAGAGCACCACCCTCCCTCCCACAGATGCGTGCACCAATTCCACAGACGGTGCACTGGCTTCATCAGCATCAGTTCATTATTACCACTGAGCGTGACACGTGTTTTCAGCCTCAAAACAAGGCATCCTCAAGCAAGTAGACTCTACGATGAGCGACCGCAGAGTCATCTCCGCAGAGTTGTCTGCGGTCGCTCATCGTAGAGTCTACTCGCTTGAGGATGCCTTGTTTTGAGGCGAAACACGTGTCGCGTTTTCGGTTGTGGTGTGTGTTACCTGATTTGAGTGTAGTGGTTGTGGTACATACAGTGGAGTTGGTGCACACGTCTGTGGAATTGGTGCACGAATCTGAGGGAGGGAGGGTGGTGCTCTTCTTCTTCTTCTTCTCTGCGGACCAGGCAGCATATACCTTTTTATATTTTCATGCGGAGGGTTGCGAAGTAATTTTTTTTTTTTAAATAACAACTTTACAATGAATTTCCGCAAAGTAACGCCTCAGTCAATTAACTATCTTATATACATATATATAAATTTGCGTATATATCGATTTAAGAGAAAAAATATTTAGACTTTCACCTGACACGGGCAGAATTCGAACCCGCGACCTTTGTTGTACCGTGGGAATGCTCTTACCTCTGAGCCATCGTACTATATACTCAGTTGAAACTTTTTTGGCATCGGCGCCATATACGGGCTGAATAACAATTATATTTGACACTTTATGTTATACACTGACACTTTATGTTATATAATTTATAACATAAAGTGTCCAACTTGTCTATGCAATTTAAAATAAATAAAAATTGCACAATTTTTATAGTCTTTGCAACTCTATCAGGGCTCTGGTTATGTAATGTAATATCACAATCCAAGCAGCAGGGAATTTTTCATTAAATTAAATCATTGTCTCTTTATTTTACTACATAAGAACATAAATATCATAGGTAAAATGTCAATATTTTTAAAATCTACCACAATTTCATAATGAGATACCTGTGATATAAAAGAAATCGACCAAACAAACTCCCTGTGTATTATTTTTTATAATTTGTTATTATATTTTACAACTAGCCTTTTTTTAGTTACTGCCAAATAATTAAGGCTACTATGTGTCTAATATACCAACTTGTTTCTTTCCGTGAGTGTCGTAAATGGCCACGATGGAAAAAAGTCTTGACAATACACTTGGTTACAGATAGTTAGTCCGATAAGCATCAGGAATATAAGTCGAAAATTTGGCAGACTGGTTAACGGCATCTGCGTCTAAGCTGCGAGATGTGTACTGCGATCGCCAAGCCGTTAAACAGTCATGACGATTATGACATATCCTAACGGTGGAAGACTATGTACCTCAGTGGATTTTACAGGGCGTGTGTGTGTTTGTTTATATGTTTTACGTTAACAGCTTTTGATTTTTTGTATTAGGAGCTAAAGATAGATAAAGGATACATATCATTTTAAATCAAATAATCCCACTCGAATATCGAAGTAACGTAAGAAGTGGCAAGCAGAATCTAGTAAGAATATATTTTATAGAAATCGCTTCCAAAACCAAAACAACTGTCTGAAGTCGTTAGTGAAGGCGCCTTGCGAAAACGTGACCAGAAGTTACATCGAGTTTAACACAATTAAAGTTGAAGATTTTATCCTTTGAAATCTTAACGCCTTTAACTTAAAAACTTTTTTGGAATACTACTGTAATCGAATAAAGTTATTTTTAAAGTAGTAACAGAATAAGATGCATATTTAAAATATAACATTATAAATATATTGTATTGTTGACTTCGACATAGATACGACGACAGGCTCATCATCTGTCACGTTGTCTCAAAATAATCTCCAATGAATTGTGTGTCAAAACTCGCACCTCATAAGCTGCTGCCCATCTACGGTCTGATAATTTTGGTCTGACATTTTTAGAGATGATTATTCCGCCATCTACCGGTTGCCATAACGATATTCAAAGCTGTATCCTTTTAGACGCCTCTTACGACATCCTCGGGTCCAAGGGAGTGGTAATATTCTTACGCCATTACCACATGGAACATAAATATAAATAGAAGGTAATATATATAAATAGAAAGTTCCCATTACGTAATATAAACAGTAGGATACTAGAATTAATGTGTACGGAAATTTCTAGAAATAGTAAAATAGTAATAGTACAATAGTAAATAGTGAATAGTAATTTTGTGAAAGTCACAATATCTAATAATGTATAACATACATAATGATCGGTACAGTCTCCTCCAAGACGTAGTCAAGACAAATGGAAGAGGCCTCTCGTATATCATAGTTTACAAAAATTTAATACCAAATAACATATTAAATATAGGTAAATAAAGTATGTATTAATTTTTTTCTCACACAGGATTAGTGATGGTAGAACCGGGAACCTGGTAGATTAGGCAATGCTGTCCGTCAGCGTCCTGCTCAATTTTGGTTTGGTATTTTTCGACATGGGAATTTAATACCAAATAACATATTAAAAATAGGTAATTAAAATATGTATTAATTTTTTTCTCACATAGGATTAGTGGTGGTAGTACCGGGAACCTGGTAGATTAGGCAATGCTGTCCGTCTGCGTCCTGCTCAATTTTGGTTTGGTATTTTTCGACATGGGAACCATGCTATCTGTCTGTAACCAACGGAATGTCAAGGCTTTTTCTTGATTACCTCTTACTACACTGACGGAAAGTAATGGAGTGGTATATTGTTAAGCCGTAACCATATAGCCTAATAATCATATTTGTAATAATACTTTTGACTTTTATCATCACATGCTGTCAGTTTTTAGAAATGTGGAAAATTTTTTGACACACATATCGTGACACATACTGAAGAATACTCTATTTACAGAGGTATATGCCACTTAGTCCTCGACCCACCTTTCACGCAAAGGTATTTGGATATAAAAACAATCTTCACACAGGGATAGACAGAGGTCTACAATTTTCTGTCTTAGTAGGTTCAGTAGCTTTCAGTAGGATGCACCTTAATCACGTTAAAAAGTTTTATTCTAAAAGAGATAACTAAAACTACACAGAAACATGTTAATAAGGAATTAGGGTTGCCACAACTTTGGCATACGTAACATAATTTACCAATAGAGTTTAATCCAAAATGTTTCGCTTTGGTTGCCAATCACCACATACATCCGCTGCTTTGTTAGCATCTGGCTTCCCGCCAGAACCAGTGCGCTGCAGGCGTGATGCTGTTATAACTTACGAAGCTTCCACTTGAACAATGTATGTAAGTATAAAGTGAAAATGGTAAAAGGGCTTAAAATATACTGCTGCAAATGAATAACTTTAAAAAATAATTTTCATGCTATTTCTCCTGGTGAAAGGTGGGTCCTTTCGACCCACCTTTCATAGAAGAATTTTTGTGACAACGTGATAGGTGGCGAGCCTGTCACCATCTTTATATCAGAACTCACGATATAAATCGTACATAAGTTTTGAATACTACTCTTTGCTACGAATCTACAACGTGGAGATCGAACTCAGGTTTATTGACTCGAATTCCGATCGAATCGGAATTAAATTGGGTGATCGTACCAATGATGCTCTACATCGCGCATTCAAAGTTATTGCGACAAGAAATACATAGTAATGATACATATTACAATATACTAATATATCCCAGGCGTAAAACAATGTCTTTCTTAGGTCAAGAATGCGTGACCTGGCATAAATACATGGGGTGGATTTGCCATAATCGCCACGCTTGGCAGGCGGATTAGCGATCGCAGTACCTGACCACTAGCCCCTCAGTCGTTGCTGCCCATTTTCGGTTTGATTATTTTGGTCTGACATTTTTAGATATTCCCGCCATCTATCGGTTGCCATTAATATATTCTGGTCTTTTTCATTTAGTCGCCTCTTAAGACACCCACGGGAATAAAGGCAGTGGCAACATTCTTACATTCGTTACCACACGGCTAATCCCCCCCTAATGCACTACATTTTTTTATATACTAATGGTTATTTACTGCATAAAAATAAAACGGTTATTATAATTAAATAAACATTTAAAAAGTTACTGAAAAGATCAGGTTTCGAACCTGAACTCTCCCTCGTAACGTGATATTTCCCTTACCGAGCTACTAACGGACCCACGGTGTATTTTCCTTATAAATAAAAATGTTTATGAATCTCCTTTTGAAGTATTAGCAATAAAACATTTGTCAGAGACCATCTTTACCAAAAGATTGAATGTTTTTGTATAATGAGTTGTGCAAAACATGTAGAGGGACGCTTTAGAAGATAGAATACATAAATATTTAAGCCTAATCAAACTATAGTCACGATAGCTGAGTGGTTAGGTGGTCGATGATCTACAAATTATATCGTTGATTTGGACATAAAGATGGCGACGGGCTCACCACCTGTCACGTTGTTCCGAAAATATATTCGGTGGAATGTAGCTCGAGGGGACTCATTTGTCTAGACTAGACTTCTGTCTACCCCTGTATTGGGAATTAAGGTATTTATTATTTATTTATAATCATAGTATACTTTAATACTACACTATTCTCAAGTAGTACTTATATGGGTACAGCCTACGTCCGAATTAACAGATCAAATACTAATTTATAAAGAAATCATTTACGTCTTCTTTTATATGAATGAATAAAGTATATAAAGTATGTATATTACAGTTCTGCACCACTCGCGGTTCGCATAGTTAACATATTTCGCGATAACTCTACATGAAACCGTCGCCTAATGTCGACGTCATGTCATTAAGCTCTGTCATTTCGCATTAGTCGAAACTTGCTTTATACGATGATATAAATATAGAAAGAGATTATAAAATAAACATCTTCACGCTATTCTCAATAAAGGGGTAGATAGAGATCTAGACAATTAAGTCCTATCGACCCACCTTCCGCCGAAGATACTTTTGGGATAACGTGACAGGTAGCGAGCCCGCCGCCGTCTTCATGTTCAATACAACGACATAAATCGTACTTAAGTTTTTGAAAAAAACCCCTACGTCTGAGCCGCCATCTGGGGATCGAACTCGGCTCTCTTGACTCCGAATCCCGATCAATCAGCCACTCGGCTATCGTGTCTAAAGAGATGATAAAATAAACACAAAAAACTTTTTACACAATACTTGTTTCTTCTTCTATAAATTCACATTATTTATTCAAATCAAATGAAAATCTTTATTTTTCGAGATAGAAACAAATTGTTAAATCTACCACATCTTCTTAATAAGGTTCGACTGACGGAGAAAAAATCGTTGAAAGAAATTAGATAGGTATTCTCTTTTTCGTATTTTATTTAAATAACAAAATAAATAAAACATTACGTGTTGTAAAAAAGCAGTAGAATTTTGACTGTGTGGTAGCGCCGTAAGAATATTGCCATTCCCTTTTGTCCCGTGGATGTCGTAAGAGACGACTAAGGGAAACAGCCTTAAATCTCGTTATGGCAATCGATAGATGATGGGATAACTATCTCTAGAAATATCAGATCAAAATAATCAGAACGAAGATGGGCAGCAGCAACTAAGGTGCGACTGGTTTTGTACTGCGATCGCCGTTTGCCAAGCGTGGCGATTATGGCAAATCCATATGGGAGAAGCCTATGTCCTGCAGTGGACTCTAACAGGCCGTTATGCAAGTATGTATGTATATATGTATGTATGTATTTATTGGAATTTTGATGTATTAATGTTGCGTTTGTTTAATTTCTTCAGAATCATCCGGCGTGGCGGTTTTTAATTACAACTTCGTTTTCGTTATTTGCTTAATTACATCTAGATATTATTAACTCAGCACAAAATTAAAACAAATGACCGTATCAATGTATAAATATATTTATTAAAAGTATTAAATATCTTCACTACATTTGACTTAAGTAACGGTATTTAACCCCTAGGTATTTAACCCGTGTTGATAGGTTGGGTGAACGGAATTCAAGTCAAGAGACCCGAGTTCGATCCTCAAGGTTCTTATCAAAGGTTTTTTTTTAAAAAACATATGTACGAAATATGTTGATGGCGACGGGCTCACCACCAGTCTTGGTGTCCCAAAACTATCTTCGGTGGAAGATGGGTCGAAACGATGTAATTGTCTACACCTCTGTATATCCCTGTATTGGGAATGGCGTAAAGATATTTATTTATGTATCAAATATGTAAATAGATGCAATGCATATTTATAAACTCGTAATTGAAAAGAAAATATTTTAAAACCTCCGTGGACGACTGGCAGCTCTGAGGTCCCGGTTCTGATTTCCTTTTATATGTTATTCTCGGGTCTGTGTAAGTATATATAATGTAGTATATATAATATAGTGAAATAAAATGTAATACGCAAAATGTTGAAGATTTTTGGCATTTTTCATACATTCACCACATGAGAGGTCCCTAATTTGATTCTCAGACGGGTCAATGTGGAAAAACCAGTACAGTTGTTATTTAAAAATTACTTCGCAACCCTCCGCATGAAAATATAAAAAGGTATATGCTACCTGGTCCGAAGAGAAGAAGAGCACCACCCTCCCTCCCACAGATGCGTGCACCAATTCCACAGATGTGTGCACCAACTCCACTGTACTATTTAAAAGAACTAAAATCTATTTATCAAGTAGCAGTCTCTAACGGATATTCCAAAAATTATTAATAGTATAATTAATAAAAACAAAACAAATAATTAGAAGGTTTCTGTACGCGGTCCCACCCCAAAATCCAATAATTATGCGGGTAGTCTGACCTACATAGGTCCATTATCTGTCAAAATAGCCAGAACTCTTAGACGGAATGGCGTTTGCGTCGCATTCAAGACGGGCAATTCACTTGTGAGTTTGTGCAACACTAAAGATAGGATAGATAAGCAACAAAGATCGGGTGTTTATAGACTTGCCTGTAGTGATTGCGGTGCGCTGTATATGGGTCAGACGGGTCGCGTTTTCGGTGGTGGTGTGTGTTACCTGGTTTGAGTGTAGTGGTGGTGGTGCATACAGTGGAGTTGGTGCACACATCTGTGGAATTGGTGCACGCATCTGTGGGAGGGAGGGTGGTGCTCTTCTTCTCTTCGGACCAGGTAGCATATACCTTTTATATTTTCAAGCGGAGGGTTGCGAAGTAATTTTTAAATAACAACTGTACTGGTTTTTCCACATTGACCCGTCTGAGAATCAAATTAGGGACCTATCATCTGGTGGATGTATGAAAAATGACAAAAATCTTCAACATTTTGCGTATTACATTTTATTTCACTAAAACAAAACCAAAATAAATATATATTGATGCATAAATATCTTTAAAATACATAATAATTAAGTCATAGGTTATTATAAACTTCTATTATTAATTATTATTTTTATGTGTAACTGACACAAATAGATACTATACAAATTTTAACATCTAAAATATATTGGACGAGAATATTTTCTAAACTAAACAAAAGTAAATGAGGTCACGTGGCTCTCTGCCTATATAATTATTTAATGTTAGTATAAGCGGGCACGCCTCAATGATATCGAATAGTTCAAATGCTAATTGATATGCAAATATTGAACTAACCAGTTTAATGTCATCTGCTGTACCAGATACGGTGGTTAAGTGTTGACAACCAAATCGATATTGAAGAAATCGTCGATTTACCACACGAATTGATATTATTATATCCTTGGCTTGGGCACATAGACGGCGACGGCTCACCACTTGACTTCACACATAAAACTACCTTCCGTAGAAGGTGGACCGAAAGGATTTAGTTGTCTAGATCTATTCTACCCTGTATTGGGAATGGTGTGAAGATATATTTTTACATTTTTATATATAACATATTGACGAAATTAATTTCGTAGATATACTTTTATTTATTTAATAATTTATGTACACAGAAGACACAAAACAGTGGATATATAATTATGAGGTGAATTTGTACAAAGGACCTGCTTATTTCTATTGAAATTTCTTCCAGCAGACCTGTGACTGGAAATTGGTTACAAAATAGTAGACAATGGTGTACAAAAAAAATGCATATTCAATAATCAAAAATACAATATACATATATATATATATATATACATATATATATATATATATATATATATATATATATATATATATATATATATATATATATATATATATATATATATATGTATATATATATATATATATATATATATATATATATATGTATATATATATATATATATATATATATATATATATATATATATATATATATATATATATATATATATATATATATATATATATATATATATATATATATATATATATATATATATATATATATATATATATATATATATATATTCATACTGCCAAGGAGAGATAATGATCCTTAACTCTTTTCTTAAAAGCAGAAATAGTTTTAGCATCGCGAATATTCGGTGGAAGCGAGTTCCATAGTCTTACTGCATGAACAGTGAAAGAGTCGGAATAGGAGGCACTTTTGTGGGTAGGGAATTTTAGAACAGTTTTTAGGTGGGAACGACAGGGCGCTGAAGGTGGACGAGCAAAGCTGAATCGCTCGCGGAGGTAAGATGGTGCTGTTGGACAATGTAGAATATTAAATAGCAGACATAAAATCCTAGTGTTCCTTCGAAAGCGTATACGGAGCCACTTGAGATCGTTCGACATGTTCATACTTTCGAAGACCAAAGATAAAACGTATACACAAGTTTTGCAAGCGCTCAAGCTTATTTAGAAGCTCCTCCGTAGCATCCAAGTAACAGGCGTCAGCGTAGTCTATGATGGGTTGAATGAGCGTTTGAGCCAGAGAGATTTTCGTTTTTAAGGGCAATATACCTTGAAGGCATTTTAAAGAATGGAACGAATAATTAACCTTGCGACTGACTTCACTAACATGAGCACGCCAGGATAAATTAGATGATATTGTTATCCCAAGATCCTTTACAGTGTCAGTATAAGGTATTTGCATGTCGCCTAACTTTACTGAGCATATGGTAGAGAAATTTACGAGATTTCGCGCGTATCTACTACCAATTATTATGGCTTGTGATTTACAAGCATTAAGCTTCAGCCCAAAAGATTTGGACCAGGAATTGATCCGATTTAAATCTTCATTAACAGAAGCAATGGCTAGATCTGCTTCTGCCGGAGAAAAATGGCGATAAAGCTGCAAATCGTCTGCATAGAGATGGAAATTAGCAGTAATAACTGAAGTGATTGAGTTAATAAAAACGGAAAAAGTAATGGAGAGAGAACGCCACCCTGAGGCACGCCGGTGTTAAGTTCGCAAGAGTCAGAAAAAGAATTCTCAATGCGAACACACTGCGAGCGACCCCGAAGATATGAATCAAACCATTTTATAGAGGTAGAAGAAATATTTATTGTTTGAAGTATTCCAAGTAAGATATCAAAATCGACAGAAGAAAAAGCATTGCTGAAATCTAGCAACACTAGTATAGTTAGTTTATTTGTTTCCATAGCCCAGCGAATATCATCAGTTACTTTAAGAAGGGCAGTAACAGTACTGTGGCTGGGCCGGAAACCAGATTGGAAAGGAGATAAAAGTGAATTAGAAAATAGAAAGTCGGATAGTTGAGTATGAACAATGTACTCTAGAACTTTAGAAAGAAAAGGTAAAATAGAAATCGGCCTAAAATGGGACATCACAGTAGGAGAGGAAACTTTAGGAAGTGGTATGATAAGTGCCTGTTTCCAGTCCAAAGGAAAGGTACAAGTGGATAAAGAGTAGTTGAATATATGGGTAAGAACAGGAAGTACTGATGACATAATTAAAACTATCATTCTAGAGCACATATTGTCGCTGCCAGCTGATGTTGAAGAAATCGACAGAATAGACTTCTTCACACATTCCTCTGAAACAGAGGTGAAATTGAAATAGGTGGAAGATGGCTTCGGAAGGTCGGAAAGTGCACGCAACGTTAGGGACTTGACATAAGGATCTAAGACTGAGGAAGATTGGGAAAAATGCTTGTTAAGATCGCTTATGTCGATATCCCTACATATAATTGTAGGAGGCCTTCCGATACCATTAGACTTTAAAATCTCCACACATCAGATGGGCTACGATTAATGAGAGAATCATGGAAATAGCGTCTCTTTGCATCTCTACACATACGATTGCAGCGATTTCGTAATACTTTAAAATAATTTAAATTTCTATCAGAAGGAAAACGTTTATACTTTCTTTTAGCTTTATCACGAAGAGCCATACGCTCCTTTATATCACTAGTGAGCCACGGCGCAGGATTTCGCTTAACTCTAACACTTCGGATCGGTGCATGCTTGTTAAACAAAGTTAATACAATCTTCGTGAAACCACTAACCTTTTCATCAACATTATTACTATTTACTATTGAAGTCCAGTCTATGGCGACAGCATCACGCTGCAATGCCTCCAAGTCTATGCCCTTATAACTACGAAGAAAAAGATATTGCGGTTTGAGTTTTGGTGTTCGAATGTGGTAAGAAAGATAGACCAGATCATGGTAAGAAAAAGTAGTTATTTGGCCATGAGAGATTACATTACTGGGCGATGAAACGATCATCAGATCAAGAAGAGAGGGAATGCAATTAGGAAAATGATGGGTGGCAGAAAGGGGTAAGAGCTGTAGGCTGAAAGAATTTAAGAGAGTTGTTAATCGAGAAGCACGAGAATCATTTTTTAACAGACAAGTATTAAAATCGCCCATTAATATTACATGGTCATATATAGGACAGAGATCAGCGAAAACTTTATCTAGATCGTCAAAGTAGTCAATGGATAAATTGGGACTGTAAAATACAGAAAGCAGAATTTTTGAATTATTTAAAGATATTTCAAGGAATAAGTATTCGGCAGAACCAGAATACGCAGACGGAGACGCACTGACGATTTTGTACCGAATATCGTTGCGAAGGTAGATGGCAACACCACCACAACCTCTACCGATTCGATCATTTCGGATAAGAATATAGCCAGGCAAGGCGAACTGGGTAGACGGAAGAGAAGGTTTAAGAAAAGTCTCAGAGATGAGGAGTGCATCAAGGTACTTACTATTAATGGATGCTAGAAGATCAGAGTAGTGACTAGGAACACTTTGTACATTTATGTGCGCTATTTTAAGATTATCGGAGTGAGGGGTGAAGAGAGAGCATAATTGATCATGCAGAGTCAATGTTTCAGAGGATTCACTATCCACGCTCATAAAACTGTCTGAAGACGAGCAGGAAAAACTTTCATTAAAATTAGCTAAATAATTCATATTTTTGCGATGTATGTACTAATTTATAATAAATATAAAATTATGACTAAAATATTAAAAATATGTATATATAAATACACAAACATAAAATAATAAAAAGAAAAAAAAAAAACGGCTTATATCAGCTAAACCCAACACTCACTGGTGTAGTGGAAGAAATGTGTATATTGTAAGTTAACTATTAAACGAAAATAAATTAGATCAAACAAGACTACAAGTACAAAGGAAAGGGGTTACAAATATGCAAATACAGTAAAAAAAATACTATACTAAATAATAATACAACAAAACTACGAGCAAAATAAAATAATGTCAATTAATACACTTTTAACTACAAGAGAAAATACCATAGACCAACAGTATATCGATAGACATTACTTAACGACTTCCTATTATCTATGGCATATTGACAAGATATCTGTTTAGAAATGAAGTAACAGCTCTTAATTGTCAATGTCAGTGGTAAATAAAGAGAAGCACTTTGACAAGATAACAAACAAAACATAAACAAAAGTACATATTGTAAAAATTGATTAACAATTGTAATATTACG
Source organism: Sericinus montela (assembly GCA_029286605.1). Classification (NCBI taxonomy): domain Eukaryota; kingdom Metazoa; phylum Arthropoda; class Insecta; order Lepidoptera; family Papilionidae; genus Sericinus; species Sericinus montela. The sequence continues at coordinate 245,658 of JAGSMR010000128.1, read as the reverse complement.
TAATTAGCTACAACTCTAATACAGTAAGAAAATAAAAGTGCTAGCAAACTAGGCTGCTAAATGTAATCCAAGATGAGGAAAAAAAATATTTAACAAACTATATATAGCGCAGAAGAAAAATTAATAATAATAATAAAAAGTGGAAAAAAAAAATTACATTTAATTGCCTTTTTGGTGCATTTGTCGTCTTAGCAGAAGTAGATGAAGACTCATTCTCTGAACTGGACGGAAACTGTGTAATAAGCTTGTTCAGTTCATCCATAAATTCAATTTTCCGCCTCGTCTTATCCGGGAGAATTATAGTTATTTTTCCTCAACTGTCCAGCACTGTTTCACACCGAAGTGACTACGAGCAGCAGTAAAAGTCCGGTGCCTGGATTTCGTTAAGAATTCGGAAACTGTGATACCAGTGCCTTTTAAAGCAATTTTATTGTCCCAAATGAGATGTCTGTGCTCCATGGTGGAAAATCTTACAAGAACAGGTCGAGTTTTGTTTTGAGAAGATCCTAGCCGATGACATACATATAAATGATCTTGAGTAACTTCGGATAACTTCAACTGGGTAGTTATCACTTTAAGGGCTACATCATGTATTTTCTCGCCAGGTTTCTCAGTAATCCCATGAAGAAGAAGCACTTTCCTCCTCATAGCAGTCTCATGTCTGTCTAAACCTTGGGTAAGAAGTTCAATTTGCATCTTCATAGTTGACAGAGTTTGCCAAACAAAGGATTTGAAATCGGAAAACTCTCGAGATAGTGATGAGATGTCAGGGTGTATGGAACCAGCACCGGTAGCAAGTTTTTGTAGCTTTTCTTCGTATTCATGCATACGTGTGCCAAAAAGTTTCTCCAGTTTATCAATATTGTTGACAAGTTGCATATCCATTTTGACTGTTATTGCTTGAATGTAAATTTCTTAATTGTGGTTGTGAAGTGGAGAAGTTATTACCAGTGAATGCAGGTGGGTTTAACAGCTAAATTAACTCATAAATTGTACACATATATTGAAAAAAACCAAATTTAATCCAATAATTATAACGAAAGAACTTTTACGTGTTTATGTTGCTACTACCCACACAGGAAAAAAAAAAAAATCATCATATTTTACTTTATCATATTTTACTTTAAAAATCTTTTCGAAGGTGGTATAGAATAGTCTGTAGAAATTAATAAAAAAAAATCAAGCAGAGCTCATGTACCGGCTAACAATCCTCAAGCATATTAAAGGGAAGGAGAATACCTTCTCCACAACACGTTGAAAGTCTACATTTGTAAGAAGTATTTCTATCATTCGAATAACTGTCATTACGCCTTTGAATAATTTACGAAGATCAATTATTTTCAAGTTATTTTGTGAACTGACTTTAAATAAAAACTCGACTCTCATACGAAAGACTCGTATTGTAATATTATGAGACCTGTGGATATAGTAAAAGACTACTAAGAGAAAAGGCTTGAAAATACAAATAGCGGGATGAGGTATCTAGTACTGCGATCGGCAATCCGCCCGCCAAGCGTGGTGTTTACTCTTCCGTACTGGAGAAGTCTAAGACCTACAGTGAATTTTACAGACCGTTATGACGATTATGAAAACCGTTAAAGCAAATTAAACCGCCTTTAAAAAATAACATAATTAAGCAAGGAATCACTTTGTTAACTAATCTTGTTAATTATTACTTTATAATAAACGAAATCTAGTAAGATTTATAGATAATTGTATTGTATAACTGTATAGAGAATGGCATGAAGAAATTATTTTTATTTTTATACTAAGGTCTACTTACTGAAAAAAAGGCATTTTTCTCGATTTTATTGGAATTCCATGTCAGATCCTGATGTAATAACTATAGAACCATACTGGAATTATACCCCTTAGAATACAAATAAAGAATTTTGAAATCGATTGACTTGTGATGGTGTTATTAAGTAACAAACAAATAAAAAACCGATTTGATAAACTACTCCTTTTTAATTGGTAAAAAGAGAAATTAGATTGCATTAATTAATCGTTACGCTAAATTACATGCATCAGCATTGTTATCAGCAGCTCAAACACATTTTCAATAGTAAATACTATAAATTAAGCAAAGCGTATATTTTATGGTAACGAATGTATAACGTCAGTCGGATATCACTGAGTGACCTCATTTCAAATTCGACGTGCCTCATCGATTTGGATCGTAATTACTGTTAATTTATTACGCACATTAATACATATACAGACATACATAACTGCCTCCATAAGTCAAGTGACAGACATAAGCCTCTCACACTTGACACACGTTTGCCTCACGAAACCAACACCTCTCACCTCAGAAGTTGCTATACCTGTCTGCTAACAATAGAAATTGATGGAAAGAACTCATCTGTTGGAGGCTGAGACGTTACTATACTGTGTGGGCCTCCGGTTACCTGCACTAACCATATGAAAAGCAGAAGTTTGTAAGACTTCTACCACGCCCGTATTCTGTGAAGTCGTGGTACTTCCCCGGTCGAGCCGGCTCATTCATGCAAGAACAAAAGCTGATGCGTGGCTCTACCACTGTGTGACAATTTGATAATCCTGACTTTTCAGTTATGAATTATTAATACGATAACGCCAACTTTAACTTTTATTTTGCAATTTTATTGATTTTTAAAGCATATTTATCCTGAAATTTTATGTCATTAAATGAAAGAGAAAAAAATTAAATAACATAAAAGTTGGCGTATCGTATTGATAATTCCTAACCGAAAAGTCAGGATTATTTCCCGCTGGTGAAAACCATGAACATGAAACCACTGGTCGAAGTAGGTGGACATAGAATCGTTACAAACAATGACCATAGACAAATAAATAGTTCATTAAAATTAAATTATCACATTAAAATGTGTAACCATTGAGGTGAAACAATTGAACAAGTAATAAAACTAGATTTACAGAACGCTAGGATTGAATTTAAATCTGTTTCTTAGGTTAATGGCCCATAAAATTTCTGTGAGTGTAATTCGTGGCCGATAAATATGAAACGTATGAATTGAGCTGGATAGAATTCTATTTTACTATTTTAACAATGAACATGAAATTTAATTGACACTAAAACTTTAATGAATTCAATAAACTGAGCGACAATTTGATAGCACAATTGGTAGGGACCTTCGAAGCTAAGAATTACGAGTTAAATTCCGGCTAGGAGCAAACATTTGTGTGATGAATATGAATTTGTATACTCAAGTCAATGAATGTTTATACACATAAAAATAATCACGCCATTCCCAATACGTAGGCAGAGGTCTAGAATTGATTCCTTTCGACTCACCTTTCACCGAAGATATTTTTGGAGCAACGTGACAGATGGTGAGCCCTTCGCCATATTTATATCTAAGACTACTATATAAATCATATGTAATTTTTCTCAAAAAAAAAAAACATTCGTTCAACAGCAACGAGTCTTCCACCTGGGTATCGAACTCTGGATTCTTGACTCGAATTCCGATCATCCAACCACTGACTATGGTGACTGTGGAGCACATTATACCAGTGCCTGTTGCCAGTAATGACTTGTAGAACAGACTATTTGTTCTTCAATGCAAACCAAATAAGGAAGCTCAAGATTGTTCAAGGTTGACCACCTTGAACAATCTTGAGCTTCCTTATTTGGTGAGCTATTTTATAGTTTCTCTTCGTGACGCCACGATGATATCCGCAGAATTAACTGAATGTCAGTAGTAAACCATGGTGCAGGAAAATATTTAACCTTTACCGCACGCACAGGAGAATGCACATCGTAAAGGTTTATTAAGTTAGTCGTAAGTAACTGAAATTTTTCTTTAACTGAGCCAGCACTTAAAAGAGATGACCAATCAATATTCGCTGCATCCTTAAGAAGACTACCACCAAAATTGCGTTGCAAGAAAACTTTGACTTTACTTTAGGTGGACGTATTTTATAAGAGAGTTTTCTGATGTTCCCAAAATTTCAATGTAATTCACATAAATGCCCAGAGCATTCCGGCTCATTTCCCAGATATGCTGGCGACCTTCCATTATAAGCATATTCATGCAATTCTTATATCTGAATCTTGGCTTAAGCCCTCTTTACCTTCAACTTATTACTGTTTACCTGGTTTCCAAATTATTCGAAATGATCGTACATGGAGAGGTGGTGGGGTGTTGCCATATATCTTCGTGCCCATATTCCTTTCTCTATTGTTGATGTATCGGCACAGCCCCCACCATCTGGTGCAGGTGAACATCTTTTAATTGAGATAGAGCTTCATCATACTAAAACTCTTCTTGGTGTGTACTACTGCTCTTCTTCAAAAATAGATTTCTTCTTATCCTTTGAAAAGTTCTTGAAAATATCAATCCATCTTATCCACATACTATAATAATGGGTGATTTCAACACTATACAAGTGCTTAAGCAAGATTCTCGATCTCCTTGTTTTCAATCAGTTATAAATTCCACAAACCTCTCCATGCTCCCGTTAAATGCAACTCACCATTTTCCTAATACTCCTCCTTCTCTTCTTGATCTCATTTTGGTTTCTTTTAATGAACTTGTCGCTAAGCATGGGCAATCCTCTGCTGATTCTTTTTCTAACCATGATATTATTTTCTTCTCTTATAAAATACGTCCACCTAAAGTAAAGTCAAAAGTTTCCTTTCAACGCAATTTTGGTGGTATTAATGTCGATAGTCTTCTTAAGGATGCAGCGAATATTGATTGGTCATCTCTTTTAAGTGCTGGGTCAGTTAAAGAAAAATTTCAGTTACTTACGACTAACTTAATAAACCTTTACGATGTGCATGCTCCTGTGCGTGCGGTAAAGGTTAAATATTTTCCTGCACCACGGTTTACTACTGACATTCAGTTAATTATAAATAAAAAGCAGCGGCTAAGACAAAATATAAATATAAACCTAACCATTATAACTGGGAAAAATATGTCGCAATTCGCAATAACTGCAATAAGGTGTGTAGATATGCTCAACGTCGTCACATTCATGAAAGGATTCTAAATGGAGACCTAGCCAAGGTTTGGAATTTTCTCAGATCATTGGGTGTTGGGAAGTCACGTCATAATTTATCCGCTAAAAGTTTGAATATCGATTTATTAAATAGACACTTCTCATCTTCGTCTAACATTGATTGGACAACTAAAAATAATACATTAAACTATCTCTTATCTCTTCCAACCCTGTATCACTCTCCTTTATATTGAATCAATTGTCTGTTTGTGATGTTAAGAAGAGTGTTTTATCGATTACTTCCAACGCTATTGGTACCGACTGTATCAGCCGTAATATGGTACTTCCAATCCTCAATGTTATAGGTCCGATCCTTTGTCATAACCTAAATTCCTCTATCTCCACTGGTGTTTTTCCTTCACTGTGGAAAGATGCCTTTGTTATACCTTTACCCAAAAACTAAACCTTACTGCCTTCTCCAAATACCGTCCTATTTCTATATTGCCGTTCCTATCTAAAGTCCAAGAGCGTTTAGTGTGTAGTCAGCTCTGCACGTTTTTGTTTAATAATAATCTTCTCAATCCTTTACAATCCGGTTTTCGAACTGGTCATAGCACAACCACAGCCTTAGTCAATATTACGGATGATATCAGAGCAGGGATGGAATTTGGTAAATTAACTATCCTCACCTTGCTTGACTTTACTAATGCATTCAACACCGTAGATTTTGACATTTTGCTTGGTATATTACACTCTCTTAACATATCTCCATCGGCTATTGATTGTTTTCGAAGTTATCTGTCTGGGCGCCGACAACGTATACGCATCTATTAGTCATATTCAACGTGGTGTAATACGATTGCTGGTGTCCCACACGGCGGCGTTTTATCTCCCTCGCAATTTTCATAAATACGATATCCAGTAAATTAACTTCGCACTATCACCTTTATGCAGATGATCTACAAATATATATACAAGTTTCTCCCAGTGACCTATCCGCAGGCTTTCAAACGACAAATGACGATATGATGCGTATATCAGAGTGGAGTAAAGCTTACGATCTTAAGGTCAATCCTTTAAAGACCCAAGTAATAGTTGTATGTAGTCCTAAGATGATTACAAAATCCAATTTAATTAATGTGTCTCCCCAAATTGTTTTTGAAGAAAATATAATTACCATAAGCAATAAAGTTAAAACTTGGGTATCGTTATTGATAATACGCTATCTTGGGGTCCTCAGTTACAGGAAATTGGTCGTAAGATGTTCGCCTCCGCGGGATCATTAAGAAGATTACGTAATTTTCACCGACAGCCACTAAGATTGCTCTAGCACAAAGTCTTTTACTTCCTATACTCGACTATGCTGACGTCAGTTATCTTGATCTCACAGAGCAGCAACTAGATAAGCTTGAGCGACTTCAAAACTTTTGTATACGGTTTATTTTCGGTTTACGCAAATACGACCATGTTTCAGATTTCCGGAAAAGCTCAAGTGGCTGCCCATTCGATTTCGCCGGAATACTCATATTCTCTCCCTTCTATATAACGTGCTGTTTAATCCCCTATATCCTACCTACTTGAAGTATCGTTTTAAATTGCTGAGCGATTCTCATCATCGAACTTTGAGATCATCAGAAAACTTGCAATTGAAAATGCCTATTCATCACACAAATTTTCTAGACAGGTCATTTTATATTCAAGCTGTCTGTCTATGGAATGGCTTGCCTTTGACAGTGAGAAATGCCAAAACTTTAACATCAATTCAAAAACTTGTAAAGAATTATTATTTATCTCTGAAAACTGCGATACGGTTTACGCAAATACTACCATGTTTCAGATTTCCGGAGAAAGCTCAAGTGGCTGCCCATTCGATTTCGCCGGAATACACATATTCTCTCCCTTCAATACAACGTGCTCTTTAATCCCCTATATCCTACCTACTTGAAGGATCGTTTTAAATTACTGAGCGATTCTCATCATCGAACTTTGAGATCATCAGAAAACTTGCAATTGAAAATGGCTATTCATCACACAAATTTTCTAGACAGGTCATTTTATATTCAAGCTGTCCGTCTATGGAATGGCTTGCCTTTGACAGTGAGAAATGCCAAAACTTTAACATCATTTCAAAAACTTGTAAAGAATTATTATTTATCTCTTTAATTTAATTCTGTTTATATTTATTTTTCTATGTATCTGTGTATATATGTTAGTATGTGTATGTATGTGTATATATATGTTAATAGTATATTAATAAAAATACAATGAAATATAGATATAACTTAGCACAATAAGCCCACACCTGTTTCTTCTATTACAATCCGATCCATCCAAAGGTTGTCTGGAAGAAATCGCTTTTAGCGATAAGACCGCCATTTGTATCACCACAGTCTTACAAAATTTAATATTGTATATTACCTGTGTTGGTGTGCAATATAGAGTATTCTATCCATCTATCTATCTATCTATCTACGTGCCTTACGTTAAATATTCATACAGACATAATACTATTCGTTACTTCGGTAAATAACTAGTTAAATACTGCCACTTAATCATTAACTAAAAATAGCAGACGAATTTTGGCCACTGCACAAACGACTTTGTATAATTACCAAGCCACAACATTTCACTTTTCACAATATGCTCAAAGTACTATGTATGTAATTTGTGTATCGTTTATGTTAGTTGCTACATAAACCATGTTCATGTGGTTTCTACTGAACCCTTGTTGTGGCTTTGCATAATTTATGATATTGTTTGTTACTGTCATGATTTTTAAATCATTATATATACATAGTCACTGATGTTTCATTTATAGGAGTATAGCTGAGTGGTTGCGTGATCGAAATTAAAGCCAAGAGAACCGAGTTCGATGTCCAGGGATTGGCTTTTATCATTTTTTGTTTTTGTTAATTTCCTACGATTTATATCGCTGGGTTTACACAAAGACAGGCTCACCACCTGTCACGTTTTACTAAATTAAGTTTCGGTGAAATATGGGGCGATAGGACAAAAATTATGTAGAACTCTAGCTACCTCTGTATTGGGAAAATGCGTGAAGATAAAAAATATCTTCACGCCGATCCAAATACTGGTAAAGACAACATAGATCTAAACAATTAAGTTCTTTCGTCTCACTTTTCACCGAATGTATTTTTGGTGGTAAGCCTGTCGCCGTCTTTATGTCCAAGCCATTAATGTAAATAAGTTTTTGAAAAAACCCATTGGTACGACCCTATCAGATGATCGAATTCGGGTCTCATGACTCGAATTCCGATCATTCGACCGGCTATCGGGACTAATACTAACTAATGAAGATGCGTAAATTCTAACTAATAAAAATATGTTGAAATTTAGTAAGTGTGAAAGTTCACTTATTCTTTAAATCCTAGGGAATTAGAGTCTTAAAAATAGGATCTCGGTCACAAAATAACATTTTAAGATAAGAAAACTAGCTTCAATTGAATTGTTGGAAAGTTTCCAGTTTTATATTTTTGATATGAAGGAATTGCAGGATTTAAAACATCCTCACACTTTCTGCTGGAGTTTTATTACTTTTGTGGTATTTTGAGCAATTTTGAGTACTTAAAGCAACTGGTTGCTTTAATTAGAATTAATAAGTATTTTACAGTAAATACAAATGCATGTATAAATATCTTATATACTCGAGAGAGGTCGAGACAATAAATTCCCTTTGAGCCGCTCATCTAAGCTTCTTTGTCAACGTGGCTCAATGCCTACTGTTTTTGACGACCTCCGTGGAGGAGTGGCGTAGGCGCCGGTTTTCGCGGAGATGCCTGCTAGAAGTCCTGGGTTTGATTCCCAAGCGGGTTAATGTAGAAAATTACTTTTTCTATATTGTCTCGGGTCTAGGTATTTGTAGTACCTTCGTTGTTTCTGATCCCATAACCCAAGCGCTTTAGCTAATGACTTTGGTATCAGAGCAATGTATATGATATTGTCTCTATGTATGTATATTTTAATAATAATATTTTAGTGGGTTAGTTACTATAATACTATAAACTTTTGTTCTAATATATTGAAGTTATTAAAAACGTTTATATTAACAACGCGCCAAATGCACTAAACTCTTTTTTGATTTTAGGAACGGGTTGGATATTTTTTATGGTAATTATTTAAGAAATGTCTAAGTTAATTTCTTTGCTGTTAACAATTAACTTAAATACTGTTACAAATAAATAAATAAATATCTTCAAGAAATTCCCAATACAGGGGTAGACAGAGGTCTATGCTAGACAATTAAGTCCCTTGGACCTTCCACCGAAGATATTTTCTGGACACAGTAACAAGTGGTGAGCCCGTTGCCTTCTTTATGTCCAAGCTAACGATATAATTCGTACAACCTATTGGTACGATCCTGCCACCAGGGATCGAACTCGACCCGAGTTGATTGACTCGAAATTCCCACCTTGACTCGAAATTCCCACCTTTTACTGTTAAGGTAGTTATCGTTGGTTGATATTGCCTCCGTCTATCTATGTATGTCCACGTAAGTCAGTCAAAATGTTGAAAAAATTACCAAAAAAGTTCAAATTATAAAATTTTTTCATAGTGAAACCGGACTCTTGGAAAATATCTTTAATGAGCTTGTTATATGCGAATCCTTGGAAAAACTTTGTAAGCGTGATTTAGAGATCTATAGCCATTGACGTATATGTAAAAATAAACATTTATTTGTGTCAATATATGAGTATCAAAGTACACAGTAACGTTGGATGCTAAGACAGCTATGGGCTCACCACCTGACACATTGCTCTAAATAGGCTCCAGTGAAAAGAAGGTCTAAGGGACTGCATTTTCATCAAGGAAATGCTATTGATGTTAAGTTCAATATAACTAACATTTTTAAAATTAATTAATACACAACGCCAGAGATAGGTCGTCAATCCGTTTGCTAATTACGAAATATACTGAAATACTTCTTATTACATATGTTTTGGTGAGGACTTTTTAAGGTCTAAGGTTTAAGGTTTAAGGTCTTTTTAAGGTTTAAGGTTTAAGGTCTTTTTAAGGTCTTTTTAAGGACTTTGTAAGGATGAGTGAGAAAGGTAGTTTTTCCATTACGAAACGGGAATAGATAAAAATGACTCGAAAAGATACACGAATGTATAAATTTTATCTTTGAATGATAGAATGAATAAATGATTTATTTTTTAAAACCTCCGCGAGACATTAATAATTAAAAAGCTAAACTCGCATATAAAAAAATTCATGTGGGTACCGACTAGTTTCGGACCTATCAGAGGTACTTCATCAGGGTGGTTGGGAAGATTTCGGGGTCGCGTCCCGCCTGGCACTACGAAAGTAGTCTGAAACCAGTCGGTAACTACATCGATTTTTTTGACGTGAGTTTAACCGTTTTTTTATTCATTAATAAATTATTTGATTTAAAATAAACTCGGTCATACCAATGTAATCTTCAATTACAATCACAAAGAAGGGAAGAGCCTGTCGAGTCAATGCCACGGTCAATATATATTCAAATACAATGAAGGTCGCGGTTTCAAATCCCGCATGTGTCAGTTTACATCTTAAATTTCTCATTTAATTATTTGTCTGGTATTGTTTTATTTTTATATCTAACAGTATATTAGTGACTAAATTGTTTTTATTTACCTACCAGTAATAACAAAAAAGATAGAAATTGAGTGCTGACCCCGAAATAGCGCAATCACATAATTAAAACAAACAACAAAAACAAATTAATGTAAGAAAAAGTTTATTTCGATTGAGTAGAAAAATTATAAGCAATCGCTTCGTTCATTGTTCGAATACTGTGAAGTAGTACAGAAATCGTGAACTTTTTCTGAAGTGGCTTTTTTATCAATAAATGTGGATAGGAACAATACCACATACATTGACCTCTACTCTGATCCCAAAGTAAATAGCTTAAGCAATTGTGTTATGGAATCAGAAACGACGAATGTACAACAAACACCCAGATCTGAGTATATAAAGATGTGTTTTGTTGTCAGAGGTGTGATATTACCGCCATGTCCGATGTTTGCGACCTAGGGACACATATGTGGAGGAACATGTACTGGTGATATATACATATATGCGTGTAATCGAGTGAACTTCGATAGCGCGATGTAGGATATCGAAGTGTTTCCTGAATTCGACAATAGCGAGCTTCCAATTTGGAGACATAGATGTCGTCACAATCATTTCAGAGACTTAATTTTAGTTCGTGATCGTTTTTGAACACTCACCATCAGGTGTCCTACCTGTTCCGAATGTTCCTTTCCTTTTTTTGCGATAAATTAGCAACTTAAAAAAACATTTAACTTTACTTTCAAATGCTTATTATTGTTATTTCTAATAATATACAAATATTTTCCCAATACAGGGGTAGATAGAGGTCTAGTCTATACAATTAATTCCCTTTAACCCACCTATCACCGAAGGTATTTTCGAGACAACGTGACAGGTGGTCAGCCCGTCGCCGTCTTTATGTACAAGCCAACGATATAATTCGTACACAAGTTTTTGAAAAATCCATGGGTACGAGCCTGCCACCTGGGGATCGAACTCGGGTCTCTCGACTCAAAATTCCGACCACTCAACCACTTAGCTATCGTGACTCTAATAATACATAATATTATTGTTTATTAAAAAGTCACGATAGCCGAGTGGTAGGGTGGTCGGAATTTCGAGCCGAGAGACCCGAGTTCGATCCCCAGGTGGCGGGCTCGTTCCAATGGGTTTTTCTAAAACCTATGTACGAATTACATCGTTGGCTTGGACATAAAGACGGCGATGGGCTCACCACCTGTCACGTTGTCCCGAAAATATCTTCGGCGGAAGGAGGGTCGAAGGTTAATTGTCTAGACTAGACCTCTGTCTACCCCTGTATTGGGAATTGCGTGAAGATATTTTTCTATTATTGTTTATTAAGACTCTTCTAATAATAAGTAAAATACATTTATATATAACATGTTAAGGTTAAAGCTCAGCATGTTGAAGTGGACCTTTGTGGAAGAAAGGTTCTCGAGTGGCACCTTCGTGTAGGCAAACGCAGTGTAGGTGTAGTGGGACGACAACAAGATGGAATTAGAGTCTTAAAAATAGGATCTCGGTCACAAAATAACATTTTAAGATAAGAAAACTAGCTTCAATTGAATTGTTGGAAAGTTTCCAGTTTTATATTTTTGATATGAAGGAATTGCAGGATTTAAAACATCCTCACACTTTCTGCTGGAGTTTTATTACTTTTGTGGTATTTTGAGCAATTTTGAGTACTTAAAGCAACTGGTTGCTTTAATTAGAATTAATAAGTATTTTACAGGAAATACAAATGCATGTATAAATATCTTATATACTGAGAGAGGTCGAGACAATAAATTCCCTTTGAGCCGCTCATCTAAGCTTCTTTGTCAACGTGGCTCAATGCCTACTGTTTTGACGACCTCCGTGGAGGAGTGGCGTAGGCGCCGGTTTTCGCGGAGATGCCTGCTAGAAGTCCTGGGTTTGATTCCCAAGCGGGTTAATGTAGAAAATTACTTTTTCTATATTGTCTCGGGTCTAGGTGTTTGTAGTACTGTTGTTTCTGATCCCATAACCCAAGCGCTTTAGCTAATGACTTTGGTATCAGAGCAATGTATATGATATTGTCTCTATGTATGTATATTTTAATAATAATATTTTAGTGGGTTAGTTACTATAATACTATAAACTTTTGTTCTAATATATTGAAGTTATTAAAAACGTTTATATTAACAACGCGCCAAATGCACTAAACTCTTTTTTGATTTTAGGAACGGGTTGGATATTTTTTATGGTAATTATTTAAGAAATGTCTAAGTTAATTTCTTTGTTGTTAACAATTAACTTAAATACTGTTACAAATAAATAAATAAATATCTTCAAGAAATTCCCAATACAGGGGTAGACAGAGGTCTATGCTAGACAATTAAGTCCCTTGGACCTTCCACCGAAGATATTTTCTGGACACAGTAACAAGTGGTGAGCCCGTTGCCTTCTTTATGTCCAAGCCAACGATATAATTCGTACAACCTATTGGTATGATCCTGCCACCAGGGGATCGAACTCGACCCGAGTTGATTGACTCGAAATTCCCATCTTTTTACTGTTAAGGTAGTTATCGTTGGTTGATATTGCCTCCGTCTATCTATGTATGTCCACGTAAGTCAGTCAAAATGTTGAAAAAATTACCAAAAAAGTTCAAATTATAAAATTTTTTCATAGTGAAACCGGACTCTTGGAAAATATCTTTAATGAGCTTGTTATATGCGAATCCTTGGAAAAACTTTGTAAGCGTGATTTAGAGATCTATAGCCATTGACGTATATGTAAAAATAAACATTTATTTGTGTCAATATATGAGTATCAAAGTACACAGTAACGTTGGATGCTAAGACAGCTATGGGCTCACCACCTGACACATTGCTCTAAATAGGCTCCAGTGAAAAGAAGGTCTAAGGGACTGCATTTTCATCAAGGAAATGCTATTGATGTTAAGTTCAATATAACTAACATTTTTAAAATTAATTAATACACAACGCCAGAGATAGGTCGTCAATCCGTTTGCTAATTACGAAATATACTTAAATACTTCTTATTACATATGTTTTGGTGAGGACTTTTTAAGGTCTAAGGTTTAAGGTTTTTAAGGTCTTTTTAAGGTTTAAGGTTTTTAAGGTCTTTTTATGGTCTTTTTAAGGACTTTGTAAGGATGAGTGAGAAAGGTAGTTTTTTCCATTACGAAACGGGAATAGATAAAAAATGACTCGAAAAGATACACGAATGTATAAATTTTATCTTTAAATGATAGAATGAATAAATGATTTATTTTTTAAAACCTCCGCGAGACATTAATAATTAAAAAGCTAAACTCGCATATAAAAAAATTCATGTGGGTACCGACTAGTTTCGGACCTATCAGAGGTACTTCATCAGGGTGGTTGGGAAGATTTCGGGGTCGCGTCCCGCCTGGCACTACGAAAGTAGTCTGAAACCAGTCGGTAACTACATCGATTTTTTTGACGTGAGTTTAACCGTTTTTTTTATTCATTAATAAATTATTTGATTCAAAATAAATCCTCGGTCATACCAATGTAATCTTCAATTACAATCACAAAGAAGGGAAGAGCCCGTCGAGTCAATGCCACGGTCAATATATATTCAAATACAATGAAGGTCGCGGTTTCAAATCCCGCATGTGTCAGTTTACATCTTAAATTTCTCATTTAATTATTTGTCTGGTATTGTTTTATTTTTTAAATCTAACAGTATATTAGTGACTAAATTGTTTTTATTTACCTACCAGTAATAACAAAAAAAGATAGAAATTCGAGTGCTGACCCCGAAATAGCGCAATCACATAATTAAAACAAACAACAAAAACAAATTAATGTAAGAAAAAAGTTTTTACAAATAATACACACTCAGCACTGCAAGGGCACCCTTTTCAATTAAACTACCCAGTAGCATACAATAACAAGTGCTATATTTACTTATTTAAATAACTCTGAAATATTTATAATTTCATTTCAAATATTTAATATTTAGTACGTAGTAGTAAAAAAAATGTCTTCAGTGGAAGGAGAGTAGAAAGGACTTAATTGTCGAGACCTTTGTCTACTCTTATATTGGGAATGGCTTGAAGATATTTTTTTACTACATTTCGTTTGCCTGTACGAAGCTGCTACTCGAGAATCTTTTTCCCCAACGGTTATCCGGTGCGGGACGATATTCCCACATTGTATGACCAGTTACACAATGGCTCTACAAAATAATAGAGGCTTGATGAAGTATTCTCCAAAATGGATTCAATCCCCTGGCAAATTATTATTTCGATTGAGTAGAAAAATTATAAGCAATCGCTTCGTTCATTGTTCGAATACTGTGAAGTAGTACAGAAATCGTGAACTTTTTTCTGAAGTGGCTTTTTTATCAATAAATGTGGATAGGAACAATACCACATACATTGACCTCTACTCTGATCCCAAAGTAAATAGCTTAAGCAATTGTGTTATGGAATCAGAAACGACGAATGTACAACAAACACCCAGATCTGAGTATATGAAGATGTGTTTTGTTGTCAGAGGTGTGATATCACCGCCATGTCCGATGTTTGCGACCTAGGGACACATATGTGGAGGAACATGTACTGGTGATATATACATATATGCGTGTAATCGAGTGAACTTCGATAGCGCGATGTAGGATATCGAAGTGTTTCCTGAATTCGACAATAGCGAGCTTCCAATTTGGAGACATAGATGTCGTCACAATCATTTCAGAGACTTAATTTTAGTTCGTGATCGTTTTTGAACACTCACCATCAGGTGTCCTACCTGTTCCGAATGTTCCTTTCCTTTTTTTGCGATAAATTAGCAACTTAAAAAAACATTTAACTTTACTTTCAAATGCTTATTATTGTTATTTCTAATAATATACAAATATTTTCCCAATACAGGGGTAGATAGAGGTCTAGTCTATACAATTAATTCCCTTTAACCCACCTATCACCGAAGGTATTTTCGAGACAACGTAACAAGTGGTGAGCCCGTTGCCTTCTTTATGTCCAAGCTAACGATATAATTCGTACACAAGTTTTTGAAAAATCCATGGGTACGAGCCTGCCACTTGAGCATCGAACTCGGGTCTCTCGACTCAAAATTCCGACCACTCAACCACTTAGCTATCGTGACTCTAATAATACATAATATTATTGTTTATTAAAAAGTCAGTAGCTATCGTGACTCTAATAATACATAATATTATTGTTTATTAAAAAAAGTCACGATAGCCGAGTGGTAGGGTGGTCGGAATTTCGAGCCGAGAGACCCGAGTTCGATCCCCAGGTGGCGGGCTCGTTCCAATGGGTTTTTCTAAAACCTATGTACGAATTACATCGTTGGCTTGGACATAAAGACGGCGATGGGCTCACCACCTGTCACGTTGTCCCGAAAATATCTTCGGCGGAAGGAGGGTCGAAGGTTAATTGTCTAGACTAGACCTCTGTCTACCCCTGTATTGGGAATTGCGTGAAGATATTTTTCTATTATTGTTTATTAAGACTCTTCTAATAATAAGTAAAATACATTTATATATAACATGTTAAGGTTAAAGCTCAGCATGTTGAAGTGGACCTTTGTGGAAGAAAGGTTCTCGAGTGGCACCTTCGTGTAGGCAAACGCAGTGTAGGTGTAGTGGGACGACAACAAGATGGAATTAGAGTCTTAAAAATAGGATCTCGGTCACAAAATAACATTTTAAGATAAGAAAACTAGCTTCAATTGAATTGTTGGAAAGTTTCCAGTTTTATATTTTTGATATGAAGGAATTGCAGGATTTAAAACATCCTCACACTTTCTGCTGGAGTTTTATTACTTTTGTGGTATTTTGAGCAATTTTGAGTACTTAAAGCAACTGGTTGCTTTAATTAGAATTAATAAGTATTTTACAGTAAATACAAATGCATGTATAAATATCTTATATACTCGAGAGAGGTCGAGACAATAAATTCCCTTTGAGCCGCTCATCTAAGCTTCTTTGTCAACGTGGCTCAATGCCTACTGTTTTTGACGACCTCCGTGGAGGAGTGGCGTAGGCGCCGGTTTTCGCGGAGATGCCTGCTAGAAGTCCTGGGTTTGATTCCCAAGCGGGTTAATGTAGAAAATTACTTTTTCTATATTGTCTCGGGTCTAGGTATTTGTAGTACCTTCGTTGTTTCTGATCCCATAACCCAAGCGCTTTAGCTAATGACTTTGGTATCAGAGCAATGTATATGATATTGTCTCTATGTATGTATATTTTAATAATAATATTTTAGTGGGTTAGTTACTATAATACTATAAACTTTTGTTCTAATATATTGAAGTTATTAAAAACGTTTATATTAACAACGCGCCAAATGCACTAAACTCTTTTTTGATTTTAGGAACGGGTTGGATATTTTTTATGGTAATTATTTAAGAAATGTCTAAGTTAATTTCTTTGTTGTTAACAATTAACTTAAATACTGTTACAAATAAATAAATAAATATCTTCAAGAAATTCCCAATACAGGGGTAGACAGAGGTCTATGCTAGACAATTAAGTCCCTTGGACCTTCCACCGAAGATATTTTCTGGACACAGTAACAAGTGGTGAGCCCGTTGCCTTCTTTATGTCCAAGCCAACGATATAATTCGTACAACCTATTGGTACGATCCTGCCACCAGGGATCGAACTCGACCTGAGTTGATTGACTCGAAATTCCCACCTTGACTCGAAATTCCCACCTTTTACAGTTAAGGTAGTTATCGTTGGTTGATATTGCCTGCGTCTATCTATGTATGTCTACGTAAGTCAGTCAAAATGTTGAAAAAATTACCAAAAAAGTTCAAATTATAAAATTTTTTCATAGTGAAACCGGACTCTTGGAAAATATCTTTAATGAGCTTGTTATATGCGAATCCTTGGAAAAACTTTGTAAGCGTGATTTAGAGATCTATAGCCATTGACGTATATGTAAAAATAAACATTTATTTGTGTCAATATATGAGTATCAAAGTACACAGTAACGTTGGATGCTAAGACAGCTATGGGCTCACCACCTGACACATTGCTCTAAATAGGCTCCAGTGAAAAGAAGGTCTAAGGGACTGCATTTTCATCAAGGAAATGCTATTGATGTTAAGTACAATATAACTAACATTTTAAAATTAATTAATACACTACGTCAGACCAGAGATAGGTCGTCAATCCGTTTGCTAATTACGAAATATACTGAAATACTTCTTATTACATATGTTTTGGTGAGGACTTTTTAAGGTCTAAGGTTTAAGGTTTAAGGTCTTTTTAAGGTTTAAGGTTTAAGGTCTTTTTATGGTCTTTTTAAGGACTTTGTAAGGATGAGTGAGAAAGGTAGTTTTTCCATTACGAAACGGGAATAGATAAAAATGACTCGAAAAGATACACGAATGTATAAATTTTATCTTTGAATGATAGAATGAATAAATGATTTATTTTTAAAACCTCCGTGAGACATTAATAATTAAAAGCTAAACTCGCATATAAACAAATTCATGTGGGTACCGACTAGTTTCGGACCTATCAGAGGTACTTCATCAGGGTGGTTGGGAAGATTTCGGGGTCGCGTCCCGCCTGGCACTACGAAAGTAGTCTGAAACCAGTCGGTAACTACATCGATTTTTGACGTGAGTTTAACCGTTTTTTTATTCATTAATAAATTATTTGATTTAAAATAAATCCTCAGTCATACCAATGTAATCTTCAATTACAATCACAAAGAAGGGAAGAGCCCGTCGAGTCAATGCCACGGTCAATATATATTCAAATACAATGAAGGTCGCGGTTTCAAATCCCGCATGTGTCAGTTTACATCTTAAATTTCTCATTTAATTATTTGTCTGGTATTGTTTTATTTTTATATCTAACAGTATATTAGTGACTAAATTGTTTTTATTTACCTACCAGTAATAACAAAAAGATAGAAATTCGAGTGCTGACCCCGAAATAGCGCAATCACATAATTAAAACAAACAACAAAAACAAATTAAGGCTAGATTAAAGGCTCTATCCGCGCATCACGATGTATCTCCGGAAGAGAAGCAGACCTGCCGCCAAGGATAATATGCAAAGAAGTGTCGCATCTCACCAGACAGTGATCAGAGATTCCTAGTGAAGAAGCCACCTCTACCTCATATCTGTCAGGATCAGTGGTCAGCAGGAGGTCTAGACAATTTGCTGTATGACCTTCAACGTCTGGCACCCTAGTGGCTTGCTTTACCAGCTGGGAGAGGTTTAGCGATAAGGCTAAATTCCTCATTTCCCTCCCAGCATGGTCAGTCAGCGGCCTCACTTAGATATTCGAATAACCGAGTTGTCTGTCTGTGCGATCCGTAAACACATGCATAAACGATTTTATCGTCATCTGTGTCCACCAACACCCAAATGGTTGAAAAAGTGGGGTCTTCAAGATGACGGAGACGCTAGCAGTAGATGTCATTGCTGACGTGCACACAGACTCCGGCACGAAGGTAAAAGTTGTGCTGCAGCGAGAACCCTGGGTAGTCATGGTACGCCACATCTAACGGACATCCAATTTTCGTCTGAAAAAAGTAGGTGCGGCTTCTCAGTCTCAATATGGTGATGGACTGCGTTGAAATTTGAGTGCGGATGTTAGAGAGGTGCACTTTCAAGGAGAGGACGTGCAACCGCTGTTTAACCTTACTTTTCTTTTTGGTACTTTTCATAAGTGATAAGGAGTGAAAATGGAAGGAAGATAGCGATAAATCGTGACGAATAAATCTAAATATGTGTTTATGTACTGACTTATATTGTACCGTTAGTTTGGAAATTAAGACATATTACAGGATAATTATCTTTCACGACTTCTGTGTGAGAAATTACGTTCAAATAAATACATAATTGCAACTCGGGGACTTAATTAAAAATGTCTCCGGTAAACAAAGTTAATTGTAATAAACTGCGAGAGTCTATTTGTGGTGTACTCGTGAAATGTTGGACCTGTAATTAAACTAATGTGGAATTTAATAGTGTTAATATATGTTAGTGACTGAAACAAATTGAGGGAATACTGAACGGTGGAGGTCACGGATTCAAATCACAGTAAGAACAAATAAAAAAAACAGTTGACATGGTAAAGGTAAACTTAGGCTCAACACGTATGATACATAATACATAAGTATTAACATAGTTGATGTTTTAAAAATTTTCTCCCCGTGCATGCCGCAAAAATAGATTGGCGTAAGTTTAAAAATACACAATCCCCTTTCCTTCCAAGAGCCTTCAATATGTCTTTGGCAAACTACAGATGGCGGGATAACCATCTGGAAAATATCACATAAATATTTTATAGGTCGGTGATGGCATCAGCGTCAAAGGGCTGAGATGTCCGGTACTGAAATCACAAACACCCCTGCCAATCGAGGTGATTATGGCTGTGCAGGCCTTTACGTATGTATTACTGATGAAGTTATGTAATGAATATGTTTGTTCCCATCTAATTTTTTGGTCCATAAATTAGACGATAGCGGTTCATTTGAGTGATTTCTACCTTCGACCTTTTCAGATAAGCTGAAAGGCACAGGAAAAAATTTCAAATAAAAACTCTCTCACTCCCTTTCTAATACTGGGTTAGACAGAGGTATAGACAATTAAGTCCTTACCACTTTTCACCTAAGAAATATATGGGAAGACGTGACATATGGTGAGCCTGTCGCCGCCTTAATGTCCAAGTCAACGATCTACCTACCGATAACGAACGACCTGGAGACCGAATTCGGGTCTTTTGACTTGAATAACAATCACCGAACGACTCAGTTATTGTGACTATTCAAATTTTACTTGGTTTCAAATTAAGCGAATTTGATTGTTAAGAACAGTACTAACAGATAAATCGTTCTAAAGCATTCAAGAATATTTTTAATAATGATAATATGCGATATCTGCTAATCATACCAATGTGATGCCCCACAGGGTATGTATTTTTAATGCCATGTTATAAAATTACACTTATTTATATATTTAAAGCTTTATCATTCCATAAAAAATAAATCATTTTCATTACAAATAAATTAATTATACTTATGCATACAAAATAAACAATAGTATTAAATAATAATACAACCTTAATCTCTAATACAATTAAATATAAAAATAATTATGAAATTTGACGTATGGTACCCTATAGGGCGAAAGCGTCCTCCATATAGCGTATCCCATAAAATAAACTTTAAACGTTGTCGCCTCTAGTTTCGTCGCGCACCCATTTTTGGATAAAATCGCCCTCTTTCTTTTCCATTTATCCTGTTTTTTGCCAGCTTCTTCCAGGTATGAACAGCGACAGCTACATTGTCATAACATCACCTGCGCCTTGGCCTACCTCGGGGATCGAATTACGTCGCGAGGGTACCAATAAGACTCTCACGCTCTAACGCCCATCTACAGCTCTAGCGACGTGATCTGCCCATGTCCATCTTTATTTACTTGCTTATTACGCGGCGTCTGAATTTTTTTTCTTTGCCTTATTTCCTCATTTCTGAGCCTGCCATACTAATACCTAATATGATTCTTTCTACTGCACGCTGGAAACCTTGAAGTTTGTTAATATTTACTTTGGTTAGAGCCCAGCTTTGACAACCGTAGCGTAGTGTAGGTAAAATAATATTATCCATGGCTTTGCGTATCGTATCGGTATAGAGTTTGTAGGCACTCTAATGCTGTTAGTCAATAGGAGAATTTTGTTAGTATTCATATATAATCCACAGTTTCGGCTCTCTTTATCTAGGATTTTCAACATATATTTTACATCTGCATGATAGCCAATAATCAGGATAACGTCGTCAGTGATTCTAAAGTGATTAAGACACTCTCCAAAAATTTTTATACTATGCCATTCTTTTTGAGCTGTTTAAAAATTCTTTCCAATACTGCAAAATTACACTTGCGTACAAGTAAACAATTTTAATAAATAAATTTACGTCAAAAAAAATCCATATTCCTATTAAAAAGTATCAGAAAAAAGTTGCTAGATTTAAAACAGGAATTGAAAATCCGAAGCAAAAGCAAACTAATCTCAATTGGTTTTAAAGGTTTTGAATCGTTTTAATGCTTTAACAATATTAGAGTCATAACAAAATTGAGTTAAGAGTAAAGAGTTATTTTATATACATTTTCTGTTATTTATTCAGTACTATGTTCTATCTATTGTGCAGACTTATTCAGTATCGTTTTCTTACGACTATCGCAAGGTTAAGGCGTAAGTAACACCTCATTTTTTAAAGTCGGTGTGATAAAGAGGCGTTTAAATGGAAGAACCTTAAAAATGCACAAGGCTACCAACAGATGCCTATCAGGTACTAACTAACAGTAGTAACTAGCAGTAACTAACAAAAATAACAGACCAAGAATCTGCGGTGCTGGGCAGCGGCATCTACGGTGCAAGGTGCTGCGATCGCCTAACCGCTTGCCGAGCATGGTGATTGAGCAAACCATTCCACACGGAAGGGGCCTATGTTCTGTAGTAGTCAGGCCTTTATGATTATTAAAATGATATGGATGATTTTTATAATGATTGATTGAGATTATTAAAAAGTTTTTGCCATCAATCGCCGCTCGGGATACCAACACTCAGAGATTTAGACAATTAATCCGTTTCTACCTGCCTGTCCATGAATACTTTTTTGGGACATCGTGGCAGGTTGTGAGCCTATCGCCGTCTTTATGTCCAAGCCTACGATATGAATCGTATATAAGTTTCGAAAAAACCCATGAGCACTAGCCTACCACATGAGGTTCAAACTCGGATCTCTTGATACGAATTCTGATCACCCAACCACTTGGCTATCGTGATTAAAAGCGATGT
Source organism: Sericinus montela (assembly GCA_029286605.1). Taxonomy (NCBI): domain Eukaryota; kingdom Metazoa; phylum Arthropoda; class Insecta; order Lepidoptera; family Papilionidae; genus Sericinus; species Sericinus montela. The sequence continues at coordinate 223,325 of JAGSMR010000128.1, read as the reverse complement.
GGATGTTTATTTTAAAATGATTTTTTTATTATGGGAAAGTCGTTATCATTAACAGCCTCTCAGGATACTTACGTAAAAAAGGAGATAGTAAATTATTACGCAGATAACAATCGGTACTTTTTTATATTATTGTTCCTGTGATATTTGTTACTTCAAAACCGTATGGCGACTGGAAGACTTTTTTTTTGACAAATCGTTTCCCGTTATTGTCAGAAAGTAATATTTTATAACAAACTTTTCTCAATAAGCATCTAGAAACTTACGTTTAACAAATATCTTTGTTAAGATACTTGGACCATTTTTTACAGTAATGTTAAACATTTGTCTCTTATTTATCAGAACAAGTACGAACGGAAACAGAGAAATATTTGCTCGCTTTCAATTGCTTTTTAGGCTGCTAGGAGTTTTCGTTCGATACCGATGAATCTTCGTTATCCAATATTCCGACATTTTTATAGTGAACCAACTGAGTTGGTAAATAACTGAAGTTTTCTTAAAATGTTCAAATAATCCTCAACTGAAACAAATGTTGATTTTACTCCGTCTACCTCTCACCGGCTTCGAATCTCGGCTATTGAATCACCGGAAATCACCGGTTTTTATAGATTTTCACTTCGATTGTTTTTGATTAAAGATAAGGGTTATTTGACTTGACATTTTTGTTACATTATAAATACATACATACATATACGATAACATTACATCATTGCTCAGATCAAGCACAAAGTAAACAGCTTAGACACTTTTGTTGTAGAATCAGAAACGATGTAGGTATCACAAACACTCAAAATCGAGAAAATATAGAAAACTTGTTTCCTACATTGACCCGACCGGGGATCGAACCTATTATCTGAGAACTGGCGATATCACAAACCGGTGTGTACCCCACTCGTCCATGGAGGTGGTCGTTGGTAGTGGTGGTAGTAGTTATTTAAAAAAACACATCTGAAACCGACTTCTACAGAAGTTGATTTCGAATGTTTATCGCCTTTTTTCTATTATATTTTCTATTATCTAGACCTTACTATGCTGCAATACTTATAACAATATGGAAATGTAATTACCGGATTAAACAATTACTTACCATCGGAGTTCAAATTAGAAGACTGGAGTTCGATCTCCAGGAGAAAAGCCATTAATTGGAAACTTATGCACTATTTGTATTGTTGGTTCGAATACGACTGAAGGCTCACCACCTGTCACGTTGTCCCAAAATTATGTCTACGGGTGAAAGGTGGATTTAAAAGACTTAATTGTTTAGATCTCTGTCTATGTTGAGAAGGGCGTTATACATTAAGTAAACAATTTTTACCCAGGAAAGGACTTGTTTACCCCAGTATTGGGAAGATGGTTATAAAAAAACCTGCACGCATTGCTTTATCGATAAAAAACGGGAATGCAATTTATCGAATTCTGAATGTAATAGAAACACGCGGTCTCGATACGTAAATTTTTTCGAGAATGATTGCCACCAAAAACGAAATCAGATGACCGGAGAGCCACATCAATTTTTTTGCAATCCGTTTATTTAAAATAGCAATATAAAACGATTCAGTAGACTCTATAAAATAGATTAATTAAAGTGCTTTATTTATATATAGCAGCTCATATTATTGTAGAAGTGTAATACGGTTATTGTAGAATTATATAATGACCATAAAATTGCTTGACCTTGACGTAACTCTGGAATAACTGTTTTTTGGCTCTCTATTCATTTTGTATTGTAATCACATTCTATGGCCTTTAACCAAGCTGCAAGATCAAACAATATTAATAAGTAAGTTTGGCAAATAATAAAATAAATATATAAACACTGACCTAAATACCTTATGGGTACCTAATGAGTTAGACAGAGATCTAGACAATTAATTATTTTGGGCCCACCATTACTCTAAGCCTATAAACTTCTTTGTATCCAGACTAACGGTACACGATATTTACATAGATAAATATTCATGTCTGCATTATATACATCCATGACTCGAGTACGAATATTCATATTCATCACACAAATATTTTCTCCTAGTAAGATTCAAAGCTGCAACCTTTAGCTTCGAAGTCAGGGTTAATACTAGGTTATAAAAGTACTAGGTTGGGAATTTATTCTTTTAACAAAAAAAATAAAGTCAGGATAGCCGAGTGGTTGGGTGGGTCGAGGGGACTTAATTGTCTAGGCTAGACCTCTGCCTGGGAACTGGGACTCTCCTGTATTGGGTATTGCGTAAAGATATTTATTTATTATTAAATAGGTTATAAATTGAGTACCATTTCCCAATATAACGTTCTAGTGTTGATTAAAATTTAATTCACGCACCTAAAACAAATACTGAATTTAAATGTCTGCCTGCTGTTAATATAGTAAGCTCTTTGTTTGTCTATTGTTTACTCTATGGTAGATCACAGAGTAAATAATGTTAATTCTAACTGTGATTGTTAACTGTAATTATCATATGACGATCTCCTTGGACGAGTGGCGTACATACCGGTTTTCATGGTGTTGCCAGTTCTGAGAAACCAAGTATGATTCCCGGTCGAGTCAATGTAGAAAACACTTTAGTACATTTTCTCCGACCTACTTGGATGAATGTCGTACACACCAATTTGCAAGGTGTTGCCAGCTCTGAGGTCCCAGGTTTGATTCCCGGTTGAGTCAATGTAGAAAACACTTTAGTACATTTTCTACGACCTGCGTGGATGAGTGTCGTACACACCATTTTGCAAGGTGTTGCCAGCTCTGAGGTCTCAGATTTTATTTCCGATCAGATCAATATGAAATACACTATTATTTTTTTTTCTCGGGTCTCAGTGTTGGTGGTGCCTTCAACTACTCACGTATTGCGAAAGCGTGGGGATAAAAGAACTAAAGTCACGATAGCCGAGTGGTTGGGAGGACGGAATTTCGAATCTAGAGACCCGAGTTCGCCCCAGGTGGCAGGCTCATACCAATGGGTTTTTCAAAAACACATGTACGAATTATATCGTTGGCTTAGACATAAAGACGGCGAGGGGCTCACCACCTGCATCGTTTTCCCGAAAATATTTTCGGTGGAAGGTGGGTCAAAGGGATTTAATTGTCTAGACTAGACCTCTGTCTACCTTATATTGGGAAATGCGTGAACATATTTATTTATTTATTTTATAAAAAAAAAACAATATTCATCATTCTTTCGTGATTGTTAACTGTAATTCAAAATATAAATGAATAGCGAAGCTAGATTTATTTACCGACGAACATTTATTACTTTCATGGCGCGAGTAATTGAAAAGAACTGTCATGGCGGCTAAGCTCCCAGCGAATAGTCTGGAATCATTAATTGAATTCGATGAAATAAAATCTATGTTGAATTCATGTTTATCCAATATGTTTATATACTTACATTTTATATAAATATAAGCACAAAAATAGATTGGTGCGAACAGCATCATATAATCGGTAGGGGTAAAAGTTTCTTCGCATTTTTAAGAAAATTCACAACATTATTTAGTAATTAATAAGACGTTAAATTTTTAATACTTCTCTATTTTCAAGAATAATGGTACTGTAGAGTTCCTTACTAAAGGAGATTGTTGTTGGTCGTGCTAAAGGATTTTTTCTTTATGTTGGAATGATCACCATTTATATGAATGAATATCCGAAGTTTAAGGTATAGATTAAATTTTAGTTTTTATCTGTCACAACTATTTCTGACAAAAATGTCTTCAGTCCTAATACCGGGGTAAACAGCTATCTAAACAATTCAGTCCTGTAGGCCCACTTTTCACCAAAGCTAATAGGTGTTATGCCTGTTCCTGTCTTCCTCGCTAAACTAGCAGGACAATATATTTACATACACATACATATCATAACATTATCATTATTATTATTGATTATTTATATATAACTAAAGTACGACTATGTAGATACCATTTTGTTCGATAACTTTTTGCCGTCTTACAGCTTCGTCAAAAATGGTTTCTTTTAATAAAGTAAATATCAAGATTTTTTGTGTATCCAGTTTTATTCAAATGCGCCAAAACTGTTTTGTTGTCAATCCCCAGTTCTTCAGCAACATCGTAACTCCTGATATGCCGATGTGCTCCACTTTTTTCAAAGATGGCATCCATTTTATCCGTAATAGGGCGACCAGAGCGACGTGCATCTTTAACATCAAAATTTTCGGATTGAACTGCACAGATACTGCACTAGGTCCATGAATATCGCAAATTTTTTTTCGTGAATTGCTTTGCATTTTACCATTTGTAGTAAAATTTTAAAATGTATTGAATTTCTTCATTAAATTCACTCATCTTGACAGTACGAAAAATGAATAAAAATAACACATTTTCCTAATTTGTATTTGGAATTATCTTCTTTAAAATTAAAACTTTTAATGACACCTAAACCAGCCAGATACAAATAGTATAGCCAAAGAGATTTTATTACAAGTTCATACACACTATATTGCGAAAAAGACTTTTTCCCAAACGTATTGTATTGCACTGATCGAAAAGTAAGTAGCTTAAGTATTTATGTTATGTAATCAGAAATAACGAAGGTACCGCAAATAACCAGACCTTATAAAATGTTGAAAAAGTGTTTATAAGTAAATAAATAAAATATCTTCACGCCGTTCTCAACACTCAGTATTATATAGGCAATTAAGTCATTTTAACCCACTTTCAAATCAAGAAATTTTTCGATGTTTTCATTGACTTGATGTCCAAGCCAATGACATAAATTATACAAAAAGTTTTGCAAAAAACCAACGGTAGGCTCCATGTTGGGGATCGAACTCGGGTCTTTTGATTCGAATTCCGAACTCCCGACCATTCAGCTACCGAGACTGTTATCAAAGTAACAATTAACTATGCTATGAAAAACTGCAAACTGTATTCAACATCCGTAAAGAACTTATTCCGTCGAATAACTTTATGGATAATGTTAATATTGCTTATAAATTCAGTTTCAAGCAGCAACTTGGCAAGTTTTAATTTAGTATTAAAACGCTTACGACAAAGAAGAATTTTAATATCAAGCAAGTTATGAACGTCTGCGTCTACCAAGTGGTTTTTATGTAGTTAGCGTACTGGCTAAGAAGCTCTGCACTATTTACATAGCCGAAGTTTCATAAAGACGTACGTAAGCCTAGTTTAGACGGGCTTGTTTTTTTACAAGTTTACGATTAAATGTGTAATGCTCACCAAGAAGCGCATATTTTTTCAGATTTGAAAGAAGAAAGAAAAATAACTTATTCGTGGCAAAACACGAATTATTAAAAATAAACATAGAAATATTTTAAAAACTACTGGTTTTCAACGGAAATAAAAAAAAATAAAGTGATACTTACATAACAAATAATAAAATTAAAAAGTATTTCTTATTATGGCACATAACTAAACAGGGGATATCTAGCCGTTAAAAAAAGAATTTTAAAAATGAAAATTTTAAAATTAAGAATGTTAAATATAAACAATGTTTGTTACATTATTTGCATTGTTTCGGTTCTGGGTGTTTAAAATATCAGGAAAGTGGAACTTTGAAGTTTTAACGCTTTATGTACAGAAACTTGCTTTATGGACGTGTTGTGTACATACAGGTTTTCTTGATGTTCAATTCCCGGACAGGTCAATGTAAAAAGTTTTTATACATTGTCTCGAGTCTAAGTTTTTGTGGTGACTTCACTGTTTCCAATTCCATAAGAAAAGTGTTTAAGTATAAGAAAAGTTTCCTAAATTGCAACGATTATCCGTAGATTAGATTTTATATAAATCATCATTCGAACTTAATTATTCTTATTACTTCTCTCTTCCCTTTCTACTTAAAATTTCTTGATTAAGACATAATGTAATCGTGTGTATTTTTGTTTATTCTTTTGAAGTTAAAAAAATTACTATTTTTTTATAATAAACCGAATTTTATCATTCATACCGGCGCTCAATTAATTTTCTCTCCATCTTTTACAATAATTAATGAATGGAGTCCTCAACAGATCGGTTTAAGACACAATGCCCTATGATTTCCCAAGAGCTCGGGGGTTCGCACGAAAATTCGTTACATCTTCTAATTAAACATTGTTATTTTTATACAATACGTCTCGATAAAATAATGGTTCAAATAATTTATTGAAAAAAATATTTTTATGCCATTCCCAATACTACGGTTGACAAAGATAACAAAAAATTATATAATTAATTCCTTTCTATCCACCTTTTTAGGACAATGTGAGTGATGGTGTGCCCGTTGCCAATTCTATGCCCAAGCCAAAGAAACAAATCGGACATAAGTTTCGAAAAATCCCATTTTTTTCTTACGTCAATACCTCGCGGGTAAGAAGACGTGACAACTTTTTTTATTTTCTTTTTAGTTCCCTGTCTTAAAAAGGAATCAATAATTCGCTATAGATCCCTAATACTACTCCATGGATAGGGAAAATATATGTGATATTTTGACATTGCTTGAATCCCAACGTAAGTAACTTAATCTCATGTGTTATAGAATCTGAAACAACGAAGGTACTACAAACACCCAGACCCGTGAAAATGTAAAAAAAAAACTGCAACGAAATTTTAGAACACCATTTATTGACTGATGGAATTGTTACTTTTGTTTAATGATTTTGTTATATCGATTAAAATTAGATATGAAATGAAAAATAAATAGGCCAGGTTCTACCAGATCAAACTTAAATGCAAACTAAATACGATACGGCGTTACCTAGGCTGACCGAAAATGAAACGAAGATATTTGCAACATGGCTGCTATATAGTTTGAAATATGACCATGTTATTAAAATAGATAAGCGCGTGCTTTTATAAATGAATGATATAAAGACAGAGGGTTGAAAAATTTTACAGTGCAAAATTTAACAATATAAGGGATCATGGTAGGCCGAGATTGACTTTCAAAGACCATGTAAGCAAATCATTCGAAGAGTAGAGGACAAAAAGAATTCGATAGAATATTTTTGATGGAAATGAGTAAGCGAAATAGAGGGCCGTGAACTTTGGCTTATAAATATAATTAAGTATTAAATACACAATAAAGCAAAATTCTTATCAAATCCGTGATATAAATGGATTTTATATAAAACCTGAGCTGAAAAACTGAGTTGAGTATTTAGAATTCTTGCTCGATATAAGCCAGAATAGTTTTTCACACCTGCAATATTTATTTCTCCAGTAGAATTGTAAGTGTTTTTTCCTTTTTCAATTTTCACGACAATTCTATTCTTAAATACTACCGAATGAAGAGGGTTACTAGTAAATCTTATGCTGCTACAACCGTACTCATTATGTTTCTACAAATATTATGAACATTATAAAAATGTGAAATTTATGTAATAATTAATTTATATTAACAATTAATTAATCTCTTCAGCTGTAAATATAACTAAAATTAAAGTGTCTGTTTGTAATTCCAAATTAACAGTTCTGACAACCCCAATTGCCTATGAATGTATGTAAGTCACGATAGCCGGATGGTTGGTTGGTCGGAATTTCGAGTCAAAAGATCCGAATTCGATCCCCAGGTGACAGGCTCGTACCAATGGGTTTTTCAAAAACTTATGTACGAATTATATCGTAGGTTTGGACATAAAGACGAATACGGACTCACACGTTGTCCCGAAAATATATTCGGTGGACGGTGGGTCAAAGAGACTAAATAGCCTAAACTAGAAATCTGTCTACCCCAGTATTGGGAATTGCATGAAGATATTTATTTTATTTATTTAAAGTATATAGTATAAGTCACGATAGACGAGTGGTTGGGTGGTCGGAATTTCGAGTCAAAAGATCCGAATTCGATCCCCAGGTGACAAGCTCGTACCAATGGGTTTTTCAAAAACCTATGCACAAATTATATCGTTGGCTTGGACATAAAGACGGCGAGGGGCTCACCACCTGTCACGTTGTCCCGAAAATATCTTCGGTGGAAGGTGGGTCGAAGGGACTTAAATGTCTAGACTGGGAATTGCGTGAAGATATTTTTTTTATTTAAAGTATGTATGGTTAAAAGATCAATTTTGTTTAAAAATTCTGTGTGTTTGTTTCGGCTAATATATGAAACTCTGGATTGAAAGTATGGACCAATTTTCACGTGACTTTCACTGGCAGATAGCTAATGTTATAAGGAGTAATTTACGCGACTTTTGTTTCAGAAAATTTATTAGGTTCCGCGTTATGTTCAACCGCAGACAAGGCACCTGGGGTAGCTAGTTAATAATAGTGTAGTAAAATTACAACGAAAATAAAGTATTATTTTGTTATTGGTTAATCGGAATCAGAATCAGAAGACGTGACTTTCATCTCCAGGAGGAATGGTTATAACGATGATTTTTATCGAATATTACCTATGGATTGTATACTGGAACACCAAGATAGCAACAGCCTCGTCTCCTGTCACGTATCCCATGAAATATGGATCGAAAAACCTTTAAATTGTCTAAACCCTTGACTACTCCATTATTAGGAAAATTGGTTTATTTCGTTTAAAGTGATCGTGACCAGGAGGACGTCTCCTCCACGAGTGTGCGCTACCGGTAATCGTATATATATGCATGTAATCGTGCGAACTTCGATAGCGCGATGTAGGACGTCGATGTTCATCCTGAATCCGCCACTAGCGAGCTTCCAATGTGGAGACATAGATGTCGCCACATCACTCCCCTGCTGAGACACAAGAAGTCGAAAGTGCGAAGAGCTTGACGTTGAGCAATGGCGTTGCGGTGAGAGGCTGTGACCAGATCTACGGTGAGTCGAGATGTATGATCACAATGCCGATGCCGCAGTGTCAGCCTGAGGAGAAGGAGGCCCGCCGTTGATGATCCTTAGTAGCTGACAGGACTAGGAAGCACGCGTTGTGCCGACAGTAGTCCGGTGCTGTGACTGCGTAGATGACGTCGATGTTGATGGAGAAGCTCGCTGCGATGTTCTTCAGCGGTCACCGTTGGTTGGCGGTGAGATCACGTCGGGGTCTCCAGTGTAGCGGATGATGTGCATCAGGAAAAGGGTAGCTACCGGCCAGGTCGGGTGATCGTGACCAGGGGAGGACGTCTCCTCCACGAGTGTGCGCTACCGGTAATCGTATATATATGCATGTAATCGTGCGAACTTCGATAGCGCGATGTAGGACGTCGATGTTCATCCTGAATCCGCCACTAGCGAGCTTCCAATGTGGAGACAAAGATGTCGCCACGTCACTCCCCTGCTGAGACTGGAAGTCGAAAGTGCGAAGAGCTTGACGTTGAGCAATGTGGCGTTGCGGTGAGAGGCTGTGACCAGATCTACGGTGAGTCGAGATGTATGATCACAATGCCGATGCCGCAGTGTCAGCCTGAGGAGAAGGAGGCCCGCCGTTGATGATCCTTAGTAGCTGACAGGACTAGGAAGCACGCGTTGTGCCGACAGTAGTCCGGTGCTGTGACTGCGTAGATGACGTCGATGTTGATGGAGAAGCTCGCTGCGATGTTCTTCAGCGGTCACCGTTGGTTGGCGGTGAGATCACGTCGGGGTCTCCAGTGTAGCGGATGATGTGCATCAGGAAAAGGGTAGCTACCGGCCAGGTCGGGTGATCGTGACCAGGGGAGGACGTCTCCTCCACGAGTGTGCGCTACCGGTAATCGTATATATGCATGTAATCGTGCGAACTTCGATAGCGCGATGTAGGATGTTGAAGTACCTCCTGAATCCGCCACTAGCGAGCTTCCAATGTGGAGACAAAGATGTCGCCACGTCACCCCTGCTGAGACAAGAAGTCGAAAGTGCGAAGAGCTTGACGTTGAGCAATGTGGCGTTGCGGTGAGAGGCTGTGACCAGATCTACGGTGAGTCGAGATGTATGATCACAATGCCGATGCCGCAGTGTCAGCCTGAGGAGAAGGAGGCCCGCCGTTGATGATCCTTAGTAGCTGACAGGACTAGGAAGCACGCGTTGTGCCGACAGTAGTCCGGTGCTGTGACTGCGTAGATGACGCCGATGTTGATGGAGAAGCTCGCTGCGATGTTCTTCAGCGGTCACCGTTGGTTGGCGGTGAGATCACGTCGGGGTCTCCAGTGTAGCGGATGATGTGCATCAGCAAAAGTGTAGCTACCGGCCAGGTCGGGTGATCGTGACCAGGAGGACGTCTCCTCCACGAGTGTGCGCTACCGGTAATCGTATATATGCATGTAATCGTGCGAACTTCGATAGCGCGATGTAGGACGTCGATGTTTCCTGAATCCGCCACTAGCGAGCTTCCAATGTGGAGACAAAGATGTCGCCACATATCTATTATTTTTCCCGTTCTTTCATCTTCACCGTCATAAGGCAAAATTTCGTGTTTCTTCTTTTCATCCGGTTAGTGTGATAACAGAAAAATAGACCATCTTTACCAATGTAATAATAAATTAGATACGGGGTAGGCCTCTGCCTGCCTATATCGTAAATTGCTCAAAGATGTAAAGAAACTTTTAACACGTAGAATTTCCGCTACTGAATGAATAACTATCATCCTCCTCGCCTCGGTCGGAACCTTCACCACTATCCAACTCTTTTAATTCTTCTCCTTCTTTCTGCCAATTCCTTCTTAAATATTGGTAACGCATCTGTAACTCATCCATTGCGGCGAGAGTATAGGAGCGTTTATAATCACTTACACAGAATCTTACAATCAATTGAAGCAATTGGTTGTAAAGCACATTCAATTCTTCCCTTGAAAATGTGATCTATACTTGTTTGCAAAGTGTTACCTGTTCTGAACTCAAAAAAGAAAACCACTTTTTCGTGTTAACGCGGGTCTGAATAGTTGTGGTACATTCTTTTTTTTTGATTCCGTAACACTCACACTCTGATTTCCAAAGGAAGTAGCTATTATTCCGTCATCAAAAAATTTAAGTTCTTCTTAATTTAGTAAATTTAAGTTTTCTAATTTTTTATTTCTATAATTTTTTATTTATTTAAAGTATATAGTATAAGTCACGATAGACGAGTGGTTGGGTGGTCGGAATTTCGAGTCATGAAACCCGAGTTCGATCCTCAAGTGGCCGTACCAATGGGTTTTTCTAAAAACCTATGCACAAATTATATCGTTGGCTTGGACATAAAGACGGCGAGGGGCTCACCACCTGTCACGTTGTCCCGAAAATATCTTCGGTGGAAGGTGGGTCGAAGGGACTTAAATGTCTAGACTGGGAATTGCGTGAAGATATTTTTTTTATTTAAAGTATGTATGGTTAAAAGATCAATTTTGTTTAAAAATTCTGTGTGTTTGTTTCGGCTAATATATGAATTTCTGGATTAAAAGTATGGATCGATTTTCACGTGACTTTCACTGGCAGCTAGCTAATGTTATAAGGAGTAATTTAGGCGACTTTTGTTTCAGAAAATTTATTAGGGTTCCGCGTTAAGTGTTCAACCGCAGACCAGGCGCCTGGGGTAGCTAGTTAATAATAGTGTAGTAAAATTACAACCAAAACAAAGTATTATTTTGTAAATGGTTAATCGGAATCCGAATCAGAAGACTTAACTTTCATCTCCAAGAAGAATGGTTGTAATGATGATTTTTATCGAATATTACCTATGGATTGTATACTGGAACACTAAGATAGCAACAGCCTCGTCTCCTGTCACGTATCCCATGAAAAAACTTTAAATTGTCTAAACCCTTGACTACTCCATTATTAGGAAAATTGGTTTATTTCGTTTAAAGTGATCGTGACCAGGGAGGACTTCTCCTCCACAAGTGTGCGCTATCGGTAATCGTATATATATGCATGTAATCGTGCGAACTTCGATAGCGCGATGTAGGACGTCGATGTTTCCTGAATCCGCCACTAGCGAGCTTCCAATGTGGAGACAAAGATGTCGCCACGTCACTCCCCTGCTGAGACTGGAAGTCGAAAGTGCGAAGAGCTTGACGTTGAGCAATGTGGCGTTGCGGTGAGAGGCTGTGACCAGATCTACGGTGAGTCGAGATGTATGATCACAATGCCGATGCCGCAGTGTCAGCCTGAGGAGAAGGAGGCCCGCCGTTGATGATCCTTAGTAGCTGACAGGACTAGGAAGCACGCGTTGTGCCGACAGTAGTCCGGTGCTGTGACTGCGTAGATGACGTCGATGTTGATGGAGAAGCTCGCTGCGATGTTCTTCAGCGGTCACCGTTGGTTGGCGGTTAGATCACGCCGGGGTCTCCAGTGTAGCGGATGATGTGCATCAGCAAAAGGGTAGCTACCGGCCAGGTCGGGTGATCGTGACCAGGGGAGGACTTCTCCTCCACAAGTGTGCGCTATCGGAAATCGTATATATGCATGTAATCGTGCGAACTTCGATAGCGCGATGTAGGACGACGATGTTTCCTGAATCCGCCACTAGCGAGCTTCCAATGTGGAGACAAAGATGTCGCCACGTCACTCCCCTGCTGAGACTGGAAGTCGAAAGTGCGAAGAGCTTGACGTTGAGCAATGTGGCGTTGCGGTGAGAGGCTGTGACCAGATCTACGGTGAGTCGAGATGTATGATCACAATGCCGATGCCGCAGTGTCAGCCTGAGGAGAAGGAGGCCCGCCGTTGATGATCCTTAGTAGCTGACAGGACTAGGAAGCACGCGTTGTGCCGACAGTAGTCCGGTGCTGTGACTGCGTAGATGACGTCGATGTTGATGGAGAAGCTCGCTGCGATGTTCTTCAGCGGTCACCGTTGGTTGGCGGTTAGATCACGCCGGGGTCTCCAGTGTAGCGGATGATGTGCATCAGGAAAAGGGTAGCTACCGGCCAGGTCGGGTGATCGTGACCAGGGGAGGACGTCTCCTCCACGAGTGTGCGCTACCGGTAATCGTATATATATGCATGTAATCGTGCGAACTTCGATAGCGCGATGTAGGACGTCGATGTTCATCCTGAATCCGCCACTAGCGAGCTTCCAATGTGGAGACAAAGATGTCGCCACGTCACTCCCCTGCTGAGACTGGAAGTCGAAAGTGCGAAGAGCTTGACGTTGAGCAATGTGGCGTTGCGGTGAGAGGCTGTGACCAGATCTACGGTGAGTCGAGATGTATGATCACAATGCCGATGCCGCAGTGTCAGCCTGAGGAGAAGGAGGCCCGCCGTTGATGATCCTTAGTAGCTGACAGGACTAGGAAGCACGCGTTGTGCCGACAGTAGTCCGGTGCTGTGACTGCGTAGATGACGTCGATGTTGATGGAGAAGCTCGCTGCGATGTTCTTCAGCGGTCACCGTTGGTTGGCGGTTAGATCACGCCGGGGTCTCCAGTGTAGCGGATGATGTGCATCAGCAAAAGGGTAGCTACCGGCCAGGTCGGGTGATCGTGACCAGGGGAGGACTTCTCCTCCACAAGTGTGCGCTATCGGAAATCGTATATATGCATGTAATCGTGCGAACTTCGATAGCGCGATGTAGGACGACGATGTTTCCTGAATCCGCCACTAGCGAGCTTCCAATGTGGAGACATAGATGTCGCCACATATCTATTATTTTTTCCCGTTCTTTCATCATCACCGTCATAAGGCAATATTTCGTGTTTCTTCTTTTCGTCCGGTGAATGTGATAACAGAAAGATATACCATCTTTATCAATACAGTAATAATAAATTAGATACGGGGTAGGCCTCTGCCTGCCTCTATCGTAAATTGCTCAAAAATATAAAGAAATTATTAACAGCTAGTATTGCCGCTACTGAATGAATAACTATCTTCCTCCTCGCCTCGTCCGGAACCCTCACCACTATCCACCTCTTTTAATTCTTCTCCTTCTTTCTGCCAACTCCTTCTTAAATATAGGCAACGCATCTGTAACTCATCCATTGCGGCGAGAGTATAGGAGCGTTTAAAATCACTTACACAGAATCTTATAATCTATGGAAGCAATTGGTTGTTGGTTGTAAACCACATTCAGTTCTTCCCTTGGAAATGTGATCTATACTTGTTTGCAAAGTGTTACCTGTTCTGAACTCAAAAAAGAAAACCACTTTTTTATGTTATCACGGGTCTGGATGTTTGTGGTACTTTCTTTTTTTCTGATTCCGTAATACTCACACTCTGATTTCCAAAGGAAGTAGCTATCCTTCCGTCATCAAAAAATTTAAGTTCTTCTTAATTTAGTAAATTTAAGTTTTCTAATTTTTTATTTCTATAATTTTTTATTTATTTCTAGAAAATAGTAAGGGTTCGCGTTAACTTTTAAACCGCGGGCAATGTCGCGGTGCACAGCTAGTATATAAATATTAAACTAGAGCGGTACGCCTAATCGTATAGGTTAATTGGTGCTAATAATTTCGAAATAAAACGTAGCTATCAGTTAATCTTTAATATAAACAACTCCAGCGCATGTGACAGACAAGAATCGTGAAAAATAATAATTAAAAAACAAAAAGTCACGATAGCCGAATACTTGGGTGGTCGGAATTTCGATTCAAGAGACTCGAGTTCGATCCTCAAGTGGCCGTACCAATGGGTTTTTCTAAAAACCTAAGTACAAATTATATCGTTGGCTTGGACATAAAGACGGCGACAGGCTCACCACCTGTCACGGGGTCCCGAAAATATCTTCAGTGGAAGGGGATTGCGTGAAGATATTTTTTTTCTTTATTGACCCGTTTGTAAATCGAACCCGACACCTCAGAGCTGGCAGCACCATGAAAACCGGTGAGTATGCCACTCTTTCACGGAGTTGTAAAAATTTGTATATTTATCTTGATGAAATTGAAAGATATTTTGGTATTTATAAAACAGAATGAAACATTTTAGCGTATAGTACAGTATTCATGAGAAATGATTTAAAAACTCCGTAACTATGACGGCTGGCGCATGCATGGAGCTTCGAACTGTCAAAGTTTTATCAAAGCATTAGAAATACAAGAACAAAGAAAAGAAAAATTCTTATTTAAATTTATAATAAGACTGCCAGTGTTTCAGTTTTCAGTTATCAGGCAGATCTATTATCTAACAGATACATTAATTATATTTATATAGTCATGATATCCGAGTGGTTGAATGGTCGGAAATTAAGTCAAGAGACCCGAGTTCCATCCCCTGGTAGGCTCTTATCAATCGTTTTCTCAAAAACTTATGTACGAATTAAATCGTTAGCTTGGACATAAAGACGGCGACGGGCTCACCACCTGTCACCTTGTCACATAAATGTCTTCGGTGAAAGGTGGGTTAAAGGGGCTTCATTATATAGACTAGACCTCTGTCTAATCCTGTATTGGGAATTGCGTGAAGATTTTTTTACATTGTTTTATTTTATTTTTGTTAAAGATTAGACGTCATAAATTTGTACACTTACTATAATTTTTAATAATTAATTTTAAAATTTAATACATATGTTTCAGTATTGGATTTAATTTACTAAATCAGGAATGTCTAGAAGAAGTGAATGAAATTGTATACTTGGGGAGTGCGTTTAGCCAGGATGGAAGATGTGATTTAGATGTGGACAGGCGTGTCGCTGCCGGAAACAAAGTCAATGGTGCCCTGACTGCGTTAATCAAAAGGCAAGGCGTTGTGAAAAGTGCACGCCTAGCAATACATAACGCAGTGTTGGTACCGACTTTGTTATATGGCAGCGAAACCTGGGTATGCCAGAAGAAGCATAGAAGCAGGTTGAATGCAGTGGAGATGCGATCTCTTCGTAAAATGTGCGGCCTTACCATGGCCGACCGAAAGCGAAACGAAGAGATTCGCAATATGGCAGGTTTGAAAGATGACCTTCTCTCAAAAATGGATAAGGGCGTGCTTCGATGGTTTGGGCACGTTGAGCGAATGAGTGAAGACCGTATAATGGTGAAGAAAATATATAGCGCGAAAGTTAATAATAAAAGGTGTCGAGGTAGACCGAGACTAACTTTCGAAGACCATGTTAGCAAATTGTTTGAAGAGGGGAGGGTCAAGAGTACTTGGATACCTAGACGTGCATGTATGAAGAAGATGATGAATCTGAAAGAAGCGAAAGAAGTATGTAGGGATCGTGACACTTGGCGATCTGTTCTCTCTGGCTACCCCGTCAGGGATTTTGCGTGAAGATAAATAAATATATATATAAAAATAAATATCTTCACGCAATTCCCAATACAGGGGTAGACAGAGGTCGAGTCTAGACAATCAAGTCCCTTCGACCCACCTTCCACCGAAGATATTTTCGGGACAACGTGACAGGTGGTGAGCCCGTCGCCGCCTTTCTGTTCAAGCCAACGATATAATTCGTACGTAAGTTTTTTTTTGAAAAACTCATTGGTACGAGCCTGCCACTTGGGGATCGAACTCGGGTCTCTCGACTCGAAATTCCGACCACCCAACAACTCGGCTATCGTGACTTTAATTTCTAATTGAGAATTAATTTTATAAACTTCCAAAATTTTCTCATTATTTCTGAAATATTTATAAAACAATAGAATAATAAACATAAAAAGAAACAAAAGAAGCAGAACAAGTTTAATAAAAAATTTAATTACAGTTAAATAACCAAAAATATAAATATCGTGACGAAACATTCCGAAAGCGTTACCCTATTCCTCCATTTATTATAAATATTCTTATTCAATTTGTTTTCAGAATGTGAAAATTTTATATTTTACTTATGTAATTTTTTTGGACATTAAAAAAAACTGAATACAATGTAAAATTTTACACAACTTGAAATTTACACAATGTAAAATAGATCTTTCATTTTCTTTCTGTGGGTGTAAGAGTGAAAATTCCAATGGAATACGTGAAAACGTTGACAACTACCAAGGACTTCATAAAAATAAAATGGGAAATGCCGGAAATGGGGCCTCAAGAATAGCGGGCGCGAATTAAAGTGACTCTGAAGAGAGGAGTAGCTCGACGTGGTGTCGAGCCACTGTAATAGCAACGCGGGGATTCAGGTGCAAGGTTTTACTCCCGGGATTGGGCTATACGGAGATCCCGTGACCCCTCCTCAACGCTGATGGTGACCACCGTGGGGTTTTAGTCGGAGGGTATCCGAAATAACCTACCTCTCTTCCCGTAGGCTGGATATCCATAATGGATTTCTCCACGTTAATAATAAAGACAGAGTCTAGACAATTAAGTCCTTTTGACCCGTATTCCATCGAAGATATTTTTAGAACTTGACAGCCAGCGATATACGACTAAATTATTAACAGGTTTTTGAAAAAAGCGTTGTTTTGGTACTAGCCTTGAGAATCGAGAATGAAGCCTTGAGAATTCTTAACTCGAATTCCGATCACCCAAAACAACTGAGCAACTGACTCCAATACTCCGTGACCACAAATAATGAATAGATCGATTTAAATACAACATATCTAAATATGAATCTCCGCCGAGTTATTCGACAGGAATACACAATAACTAAATACAGTAGTCCATTTAGTAGACAAAGTTTACAGTATAAGTTTGCTTATTCAAAGCTATGTGTATTGAATATACAATGCGAAAGTTATTTCGAGTTGGATGCCCTACAACCAAATTAATTTCTGCAATGTTGCCATCATAGCACATTTGTATTGTGCAAATAAACTTTCTATATTGACGCAT
Source organism: Sericinus montela (assembly GCA_029286605.1). Lineage (NCBI taxonomy): Eukaryota > Metazoa > Arthropoda > Insecta > Lepidoptera > Papilionidae > Sericinus > Sericinus montela. The sequence continues at coordinate 205,838 of JAGSMR010000128.1, read as the reverse complement.
ATTAAATGACATTTTTAACTACATAAATAAATATATACATACGAGTAGATAAGGACAACATCACTAACATCACTCTGATCTTCAAGTTGCTTAGGCACTTGTGTTATGGAATTACAAACAAAGACGGTACCCCAAACAACCAAATGCGACAAAAATGTTTTCGAACCCTGGACCTCAGATCTAGCAACATAAAGACAAACATATACTGGGTATACAATTGGTAACGACAAATTGCGGGATTACCATCACGAAATATATTCAGGCATTATATATGAAACGAAATATATTACTTAGCGAATTAGCCAGAGAGAACAGATCGCCATGTGTCTCGATTCTTACATATCTTTTTCTTTTCTTTCAAATTCATCATTTTCTATAAGCATGTCAAGGTATTCGAGTACTCTTGAATAATAAAAAAAGCATCAGGAAAAAACAAGGATCGGATGGGATTCTTCATTCAGCCAGCAATAATCACTAACCATTTAATAAACCGATTGCTTGTTTGTGACCTTCTCCAAAAAAAAAGAGCACAGAAGCATCACCCAATAGCCAAAGAGTTGCAGTCCTTCTAAACAAGGAGTTGCAGGTGAAAATCCCTCTTATATTTGAGTCATGGATTTTTAGCGATAGGCTCACCATCTGTCACTTTGTCAGCAAATAAGTTTTGGTGAAAAGTGGGAAAGAACTGCCTATTCTTTACGCCAGTACTCTGTGAGACCTTAATATCAACACGGTTAAGGAAGGAAGGTATGCACAGTTGTTTGCACAATACAGGCTCAACAAGGCTAACTAGACAAGGGACAAATGAGATAAGTAAGGACGGGTCCATGGGATAATCTGTTCAGTGTTACAAAGACGTTTTGCGACGTCATTAACATAAATGTACCTGACAAATTTACGCGATGATCTGAGATTGTTGTGAAACTTTAGGACAGTTTGTAAAGGAGACGACCCTAATCCGCCCACATAATGTACTGATGTACATTCAGTAGAAAATACCCTGAAGTACATTGAACAATATTTTATTATGATTCTTTATTACAAAAAAGGAAGAAAAAAACAAGGTTTATTCGATGCTAAAACACTACACAGTTATATATATATATATATATATATATATATATATATATATATATATATACATATATATATATATATATATACATATATATATATATATATATATACATATATATATATATATATATATATATATATATATATATATATATATATATATGTATATATATATATATATATATATATATATATATATATATATATATATATATATATATATATATATATATATATATATATATATATATATATATATATATTTATATATAATAAAAATATAAAATGATACACAACAGTGATTATGGGTAGTTATTTCATCTTAGACACAGGTCGTTATAAATTTTATTTTAGACACAGGTGCATATAGCGCATCAATACCCACAATAGTTTTTCCACTGATATTTAGGTTAAATGGGTAAGAGTCTGGACTGACCCAGATGAGTGGAAGATAGAAAAGGAGTCAATCTTTACATGATACTTACAGAGCGGACTGCGAAACATAACGTCGCAGGTTCGAACACGCCATTTGACTATTATCGGAATCCACTCCAGACACAAGCATTTCGGCATTGTTGGAGTAGTTAATAGAAATACTAGTAATGATATTTGGCATTTTTGTCTTCTCTTAAAAATGTCTTTCTTGAAGATTATATGATTGTATTTACTGTATATAAATGCCCGAATAGGACCTGGGACCTTAGTGGTCTTTAAAATCGGTGTGTATGCTGTTCAACCAGGAAGGTTGTCAAGTGGCGTACACAAAGTGAATAAATGTGTTCAGTCAAATCAAACAAGAGGAGAACAACAATAGTATTTTTAACATAAAATGAAAAGAAAGGAGAATGTACGTCTTATACCCACAAAAATGTTCATCAACAAGTATGTCGTGGATTAGACAGATCCGTTGCAGGTGCGTTATTAAATAGTAATAAGCTCTTTCCTTGAAGATACCTAAGTAATAAATGTTCGTAAAGATCGCTGGCGACAACTGCAACTAGAATGATGTAAAGACTTATATATAAAAAAAATCTTCATGCCATTCCCAATAATGTGTCAACGACAAATGATAAACACTTAAACCCATTCGACCCACCTTTCTTTGAAGCCATTTTTTGGGACAACGTAACAGTTGGTGAGTCTTTCGCCATCTTTGCGTCCTAAATAGTAAGTTTTTATAAAACCCATTGCTACGAGTCTACCACCTAGGGATCGAACTCGGGTTTATTGACCCGAAATCCGATCACCCAAGGACTCACCCAAGGCTATGGTGACTATTTATGTGAAGAGTTGCAGAATATTATACCAAACTGCACTGCCAGCACAAGTAATAATCATTCGACAAGCATAAATATCCTTACTTAATATCTAAAGTTAAGTTTCTTTTTACTTGTTACTAACAAATATCATTGAATTGAAAATATACCTATAATCTAAAAAAGTAAGGTAATTTACGATTTTTTTTATAGTAAAAGGGTGCAAACGAGCAGATGGCTCACGTGATGGCAAGTGCCGCCCATGAACACCCGCAATACCAGAGGCATAGCATATGCGTTGCCTCCCTTAGAGTGCCCCCCTCCCCCAGAACCAGAATTTTAAATTAAGTTGAGCTTTTTTTCTTAACATTTTATTTATAATTTTTCATTTATAAACTGCTATAAGATACTTGAAATTCAAGCTATTAACTTCAGTAATTACCGCCATTATAGCATTGCTTAAGTTTCAAATGGTTGATTTTAAATTATAATCTGTGCTCCAAAGTAAAAGAAACATGTTGGCTGAAAACTGTCTTCACTGAAAAATAAAGAAATATAATGGAAGTCCGACAGAGCGCATTGGAGCGAGCACACTGAATACATTTTAAGTTTCATAACCCATTTAAATAAAATTAGACTCTTTAGAAAAGGATTTGGTGTTTTTAACACGCTTTTATTCACTAGGTAGTCATGTATGTGACAATATATTTGAATTTTATTTCCATCGCCATTATAACGTCTTATTGAATTGCAACGTCAACTAATCAAGGACCAAGGACGATAAAATTATTTGATTAATTTCTTTGTAATAATATAGAAGTTTAAAAGCAAAACAAAATGCTTTTGTTACTAGCTGAACTGCATATACATACATAACTGAACTGTAAGTGTGATTATACAATCACGCCTCTTTTCCTGTAGGGGTAGGCAGTGACCACTTCTTTCCACTTGCTACGATCATACTTAAATACTTACATACTTGTTTCGCTTCGTCCACTTTCATTAGTCCCTTCATACATTCTCTTCGATTTAGGGTACTCTTGACCTGGACTTTTTTCAGAACGTTGCTGATTTGGAACGTCCGCCTAGGCCTTCCCCTTCCTACAATTCCATTCACACTCGCCTTTTACACTTATTTTGTCAATCGTTCTTCAATCATTCTCTCGACATGACAAACCTGAACTGAGCCAAACCAAAATAGCTGAACTAGACGGTGGAAAATAATAATCTAAAAACTCAAAAAAATATAGTATGTAAAAAAATTACATATCTTCATGCCATTCCCAAAACAGAGGTCTAGAAAATTAAGTCCTTTCGACCCACCTTCCACCGATGATATTTTTGGGATAACGTGACAGGTGGTTAGACCGTCGCCGTCTTTATGTCAACGATATAATTCATACATAGTTTTTTGTTAAAACCTATTCGAGCCATGAGGATCGAACTTAGTAATAATAAAATATATTTTTTTTCTTAACATTTTATTTATAATTTTTCTTAACATTTCATTTATAAACTGCTATAAGATACTTGAAATTCAAGCTATTAACTTCAGTAATTACCGCCATTATAGCATTGCTTAAGTTTCAAATGGTTGATTTTAAAAGATATGTCACGATAGCCGAGTGGTTAGATAATCGGAATTCTAGTAAAGTTCGATCCCCAGTTGGTAGGCTGGTACCAATCGTGAAAGGTGGATCCCAAGGGATTAATTGTTTAGACCTCTGTTTATCCCAGTACTGAAAATGGCGTGAGGATATTATAATTTTGTACAGAAATCGTAGATATGTATTAAAATCAGCAACTTCAACTCACTATATTAATTATCTAAACCTCGAATCTCACTAAAATACTTATTACATGAATTAACGAGATGATAGAAATAACGTTATTCGAAAAAATATAAGCGATGAAACAATGAGAATATTTTTGTATAAGGAATGGCGCAATATAAAATGTAACATATTTCATTACATTTTTTTATTTTTCTGCGGAGACACTTTCCGGCCAATGTTCTTCTTTATTTTGGAGCATAGATTTTAATTTAAAATTGCACTTTTAAAACATAAATAAACATAGGTGAGATAGCTGAAATTGGTAACTAAATATTTTGTTGCTTGTAGCTTGTATCAAAGGTAAGACTGAAATACCTTTGTTACTAACAAACGTCACTTGAAGTACATGGAGTTTGCAAAGGAGACGCCCGGGTATACTCAAGATTTACTGAAAATATCGAAGTGGGTGCAATTAGATGAAACTGGTCCAAAGAAGCATCGACGGAGCTTATGTTTAAACTCACAAGGTATCAACAAAGGAATACTTTTAAGTTAAGTTTAATTTTTAAAAGATATGTCACGATAGCCGAGTGGTTAGATAATCGGAATTCTAGTAAAGTTCGATCCCCAGTTGGTAGGCTCGCACCAATCGTGAAAGGTGGGTCGCAAGGGCTTAATTGTTTAGACCTGTAACTGTTTATCCCAGTATAGGAAATGGCGTAAGGATATTTTAATTTTGTACAGAAATCGTAGATATGTATTAAAATCAGCAACTTATGAGTTCACCTTGTGATATTAATTATCTAAACTTCGAATCTCACTAAAATACTTATTATATGAATTAATTTTTATTTTTTTTCTTAACATTTCATTTACAAACTGCTATAAGATACTTGAAATTCAAGCTATTAACTTCAGTAATTACCGCCATTATAGCATTGCTTAAGTTTCAAATGGTTGATTTTAAATTATAATCTGTGCTCCAAAGTAAAAGAAACATGTTGGCTGAAAACTGTCTTCACTGAAAAATAAAGAAATATAATGGAAGTCCGACAGAGCGCATTGGAGCGAGCACACTGAATACATTTTAAGTTTCATAACCCATTTAAATAAAATTAGACTCTTTAGAAAAGGATTTGGTGTTTTTAACACGCTTTTATTCACTAGGTAGTCATGTATGTGACAATATATTTGAATTTTATTTCCATCGCCATTATAACGTCTTATTGAATTGCAACGTCAACTAATCAAGGACCAAGGACGATAAAATTATTTGATTAATTTCTTTGTAATAATATAGAAGTTTAAAAGCAAAACAAAATGCTTTTGTTACTAGCTGAACTGCATATACATACATAACTGAACTGTAAGTATGATTATACAATCACGCCTCTTTCCTGTAGGGGTAGGCAGTGACCACTTCTTTCCACTTGCTACGATCATACTTAAATACTTACATACTTGTTTCGCTTCGTCCACTTTCATTAGTCCCTTCATACATTCTCTTCGATTTAGGTACTCTTGACCTGGACTTTTTCAGAACGTTGCTGATTTGGAACGTCCGCCTAGGCCTTCCCCTTCCTACAATTCCATTCACACTCGCCTTTTACACTTATTTTGTCAATCGTTCTTCAATCATTCTCTCGACATGACAAACCTGAACTGAGCCAAACCAAAATAGCTGAACTAGACGGTGGAAAATAATAATCTAAAAACTCAAAAAAATATAGTATGTAAAAAAATTACATATCTTCATGCCATTCCCAAAACAGAGGTCTAGAAAATAAAGTCCTTTCGACCCACCTTCCACCGAAGACATTTTTCGAACAGCGTGACAAGTGGTGAGCTTGCCCCATCTTTATGTCTAAGTCAACGATATAATTCATACATAGTTTTTTGTTAAAACCTATTCGAGCCATGAGGATCGAACTTAGTAATAATAAAATATATTTTTTTCGTAGAAATTGTAAATAGTAGTAAAAGTAGTAAGAGTAAAGTAAAGTCATTCTAAAATATCTTACGAAGAACCCCAAGCTTAAGATAAATTTTGTTAAATAAACAGAAATATATCAATTTTGTTGAGAAAAATTTAAACCAACGATTAAAAACGATAAATTCTTATCCTTGAAGTTGGTAACTAAATATTTTGTTGCTTGTAGCTTGTATCAAAGGTAATACTGAAATACCTTTGTTACTAACAAACGTCACTTGAAGTACATGGAGTTTGCAAAGGAGACGCCCGGGTATACTCAAGATTTACTGAAAATATCGAAGTGGGTGCAATTAGATGAAACTGGTCCAAAGAAGCATCGACGGAGCTTATGTTTAAACTCACAAGGTATCAACAAAGGAATACTTTTAAGTTAAGTTTAATTTTTAAAAGATATGTCACGATAGCCGAGTGGTTAGATAACCGGAATTCTAGTAAAGTTCGATCCCCAGTTGGTAGGCTCGCACCAATCGTGAAAGGTGGGTCGCAAGGGCTTAATTGTTTAGACCTGTAACTGTTTATCCCAGTATAGGAAATGGCGTAAGGATATTTTAATTTTGTACAGAAATCGTAGATATGTATTAAAATCAGCAACTTCAACTCACTATATTAATTATCTAATCTTCGAATCTCACTAAAATACTTATTATATGAATTAATTTTTATTTTTTTTTATTTTTTTTTTATTTTTAATTTTTTTTATAGTAATAACGTTATGTGAAAAAATATAAGCGATGAAACGATGAGAATACTTTTGTATAAGGAATGGCGCAATATAATTATAACATATTTCATTTCATTTATTTTATTTTTCAGTGTAGACACTTTCCGGCCAATGTTCTTCTTTACTTTGGAACATAGCTTTTAATTTAAAGTTGCACATTTAAAACTTAAATAACCATAGCTGAGATAGCTGAAGTTGGTAGCTTTTATTTTAAGTATCTTACAGTTGTTCATAAATATAACTTAGGGTTTAATTTAAAAGACTGGTACATAAACCGTAAAAAGAATCGCAATGCAAAGTATACCGCAAGACTTTGTAAGATTTAACTGAAATTTTGAGATATATTTTATAGATGCTTAATGAGATGTATTATATATTCTATACACATATTATAAAAAAAGAATAAAGAATGTTTCACAAAAATACCCTTTCTTTATATTTTTGTCATTTCTTTCTTCAGAGTGTCTTTTTCATTTATCTAATTGTAATGTCCCGCCAGGATCTAATCTTTTTTATGTACAACGGTATTATAAACACCTACTTCTTACATCAAAGACATAATTCATCAAAACAAAAACTCGTACAGTATTAAATTCCTAGGTTATAGAGGGTTATAGAGTATAAGCTTGGCTTAAACAAAACAAGATATCTTCACGGCGTTTCCAATCCCTACCACAGATCTAAAGAATAATTAAGTACTTTCGATCCACCTTCCACCGAAGACATTTTTCGAACAGCGTGACAAGTGGTGAGCTTGCCCCATCTTTATGTCTAAGTCAACGATATATATCGTACAAAGTTTTTGAAAAAACCCATTGGTATGAACCGGATCTCAAATAGTATCTCGGATCTCTTGACTCGAATTGCGAACATTCAACCACGGCTATCGTGACTTCTTTATTTATAATCTATGCAAATCTGTACATCTGCGATTATTGACAATTGAGAATTTCTAACTTCTCCCCACATCTGTTGTGAACGCTATGAATTACTAACATAACACACATAATTAATAAATATTAATATATCATTATTTTTTTCTTTGATTTATTCCGAAAAACAAAATTTTTCTTCCGTCATTAGAGCAGCAAGCAAGAAACGATTGTGATCGTAAAGAAAGTTGAATAACATAGAGCAGTGATCGGCGACACACAGTGACGAATATGAGAAATTCATTACATGTTACAAATAATAAATAAATATCGTCACGCAATTTTAAAGGGGTAGACAGAGGTCTAGTCTATACAATTAAGTCCCTTCGACCCACCTTCCACCGAAGATATTTTCGGGACAACGTGACAGGTGGTGAACCCGTCGCCGTAACATGTTACCGCTATGAGATGGTACAAGCATCAATATCATAATGGTGTATGAAGAAACTGCGAAACATGACGTCGCCGGTTCGATCTCGTCATTCAACTATAGGCGTGAAACACTCAGGCATAAGCACTTGTACAGTTATTTAAAATTGTTTGTATTCTAGACATGTCAGTATTCGTTAATACTTTAGTAGGTATATAAAGAAATTTAAGAATTGCTATCTACCGCCCGCGCTTTCACCCGCGTTATTTTATATTATTGTTGTATTTATCTTCACGCACAGTCCCGGACAGGGTAGACATGGAGACCCGCTCGCCAATTGTCACGATACTTACATACCTCTTTATGACGAAAGTAGTCTATGTGTGCTTTAGCCTGGAGATGAATTTAGACTACTAAAACAATATAAATAGCTCTTAAAAATAAAATAACTTCTTACTACTTTTCACATATACTGTACCAAAAACTAACCGTTATTCAAAAATTAACTAATATTGCTCTCGAAGGGCAGGAATTAAGTCGACTTACTTGATACTTGATAATATGGAAATATTATGCCCAACTTACAGAAAATCTTTATAATATGTACCCTATGTCCTACATTGATATATTAGTTTAAATTATGGTAAAGTTTCTCTATCAAAATTCGTTCAGTACTTTTTACCTGAATGAGTATCGAGCATCCATCTATTCTCACAAACTTTCAAATTTATAATATTACTACCTTCCACCCGCGGCATTGCCTACTTGGTTTGATGATAACAAAAGTAGCTATTTATTTGATAATCAATATAATGTTACAACAAAATCTATGTAAATTGGATTCCGGTACATAAGCTATATTACTGTAAACTTTCAACAAAATCCGTTAGTTTTTTGCTTGAAAGAGTAACGAACATCAATCCATCGTCACAAACTTTCGCTTTTATAATACTAGTAGAATTAGTAGGATAAATAAATCACAAAATTATGTTACGGATGGCACTTTCACCAACTTTAAGTTTCACTTTGTGGCGACCATTCTCGTGACCGCAATTGAAGTAACATGATAAACAAAGTTACTATAAACCCTTGTAAATATTACATTAGACGGTAACATACTCTAATTCAAACTTTACCAAAATTCCTCAAGAGATATTCTCATAAAAGGTAAATTGAGTTAATCAAAGTATAAAAGGCCATAAGAACTTATTAAAATCCGACAAAGGTATTTATATTAGGAACCATAAAAAAAAAAATTTAATCTATAAAATTTTTTGAGGGGTGAAAACTATTTAAAAATTTCCGAATGCCCGAAACTAGTTGGTGACTAGAACTTCTCCTTTTTATGATAATCATCACGATATACGAGTGGTTCGGTAAGCGGAATTTGGGTCAATACATCCGAGTTCGATACCCAAGTGACAGGCTTGTAAAATGAGTAGTTTTCCAAATTATGTCATTTACTCACCACCATATAATTTCTACTATATGTAGTCCCACATAGAATCAAATCATAATCCAATACGGAGTGATGTAAGAGTAACGTGAAAAAAATATGTATATCAAGGATGTATTGCAGACTCGAGATGACCAGCCGCCAAGCCACGCCTGTTCACAAGCATGACGCATGTGGCAGTCATCACTTACAGAGACGTGCCTTCCTCCTGGGAATCGAACTTGAGATGTATTACTAATTCATGTAATTCAATGTAATACAATGTAAATTCCATGTAAGTCAACATTGTCTTCAGCTTTGTTCGATATGAAGAAAATTAGTTTTGACACACGGTCAGATAAACACAAGAGTGCACCCTTTTGATTTCTCCACAAGAACCTTCATCTATATATCTGTATCTATAAAAAGAAAATATATGTGGTAATTACTTTAAAACGCCAAATAATTTTTAATATTTTTGTCTGTCTGTGTGTCTGTTTGTTCCGGCTAACCTGTGAAACGGATGGTCTGATTTTCAGATTCAGGCAGATAGCAGATATTATAAGAAGGTACAGAGGCTATAGAAAAAAAAATTGTGGTAAAAGCTGTGTAATTAAAAATAAAAATGAGTGATAATTTTTAGAGATGGTTATCCCGCCATCTATCGGTCGCCATAACGATTTTCAACGCTGTTTCCCTTAGTCCCCTCTTACGACATCCAGGGGAAGAAAGGGAGTGGCAATTCTTACGCCGATGCCATACAGCACATGGAGAGTCCCCATGTCATAAAGTCACCCTTTATTAAATTTCTCCCGCAAACGTCAAATGTTTCTGCATTGCATAAACAATATTTTATCAAGTTAACATTGTTTGTGAATACTTCCTTCTTATTTACTTTCGTAATGACGTTTAGTGAGGTTTCTCAGAAAACAAGAACGCACCGATTGAATTACGAATAAAATATTTCTGCCTAAAAAATAAACTTATTCGTTAGGAAAAAAGTTTCAGAAGCCGTTGTGTATTTTTGTTACCGCAATCATTTCAGATAATTTATGAAAACCATTTGATTTTAAGTTATTAGAAATTAAACTTAAATTTATTTTAATTATAAGAATATTAAATTGTGTGAAGTGTTAGTGTGAAGAAAAAAATTGAGATTGTACATAACAATACCATTTTTTTTCGCTTAACACCACCACAGAGAAGGCTACATAATTAAAACCGCTATGTACGCCATTCGTCCAAGGAGGCCGTCTCATGTAGTAATGACGATATAAATTTTAAATCACTAAATTCATACCATTAAAAATGTAGTCTCTAATTTTAATTATCCGTAAGAATACCGAAACACTTCGTTAGTTATTAATTAAACTCCACACCCTATCTCCGTTGGGCGGGTGAATCGGTCCCCTAGCTAGGCGTTTAAGTTAGACGGGTACTTAATCTTAAAATATAATGAACAGTAATTTAATTTAATTATTACCTGGAAGTAGATGATTATCATAAATAATGTTTAATACTCACGACAGGCGAGTAGTTGGGTGATCGAAATTTTGAGTCAAGAGACCCGAGTTCGATTGCCAAGGCTTGTAATAATGGGTTTCTCAAAAAGAAGCTTAGGTACAATTTATATCGTTGGCTTGGACACTCAGACGGCGACGGACTCACCACCTGTCACTTGTCCCAAAAATGTCTTCGATGAAAAGTGGGTTGAAAGGAAATAATTGTCTAGACCTATGTCTTAGGGGTCGAGACGTGACGAGAACATTACAATAAATGTGACCGGGCGAAACGAACGGATGTCGAGAGGGATATATAAGAAAGTAAAGATAGAAAAGAGAAGAACTGGACTAAATTTAGTCGCCCCAGTCCGAGATTTTGTCCAACAAAATCTCGACTTCAGACACAAGTTTGTTCTGGTACTCGTCGACGTGTTCTCGAGAAATATTGGTAAGGCCGGTATAAAGGGCATCACCAGTGCTGTCATCTGGAGCACACATCCTCAGCACAATAGAGGGGACACCATTGGGCTTCTCGACTTCTGAATGTCCAGGGAGAGGAGTGCTTTTTGCACTGAGCTCTAAAAGAAGCGGATGTCCGGCATAGAGCACTCACTGCACGGGATAGTCGGCGGTGAGTTCTCCCTGTCATCGAGAGTCGAGTTGGACGCAAAAAGAGAACCTAGAAGATCGGCTTTCTCTTTTGCGTCATGGGCCAGCGAGTTGTCCTCCCTGTGCAGAGATGGTAGTGATGGCTGACGGAAATTCCCTTGGACAGCCTTGGCGAGGGACCAGAACGCACGAGTTCCCGAAGGAAGACGAACTAGTTTCTCGCCAATTCTGCCAATGTGCTCGGACTTCGCCGTAGTAATTACTCTTTTAAAGGACCTGGTGGCAGAGTTATACTCCATCTTAAAAACGCTAGTTTTTGAATCCCGAGACGCCGACGCTTTAACTCAGGCTCGGTAGCACTGCTGCTTTTGGCGAGATGCCAAAAGCAGCAGTGCTACCGGCACAGCAGCGAAGGTGCGAGTATAAGAGAAAGACTCTTATAGCGACTCACGTACCTGATAGTGAAAATAATGATAAAAAACCTAACCAGAAATATTGTTTTATTAATGAAATTCCATACCAAATTTAAATAATTGTAAAAAATTATGACAAATCACAGAAGCTTGTACTTTTACTGTCTAAGCCAAAGATGCTAATGGTACATTACTTAAAAAAATAATATGTACGACTACTGCTCTATAAAAGAGTCTTGAAGATCGATCTCAAGATCTCTCATTGGAGCTCCAATTAACTATTCGGTATATTTAGTTTCCTTTGACGATCGGATTGATAAACCCGTTTTCAAGATGTCACCAGGTCTCCGACCTCAGATATATTGTCACCATGAAAACAGGTTTGTCGGAAACGTTTAGTTCGACTCCCGGACAGTTCAAAATAAAAACAATGTTTTCAATGTCTCAACCGTCGTTGTTTCTGATTCCATAACATTGTTTTAAAGCTTCAACTACTTCATTTGGGATAAGAGGAAAGTATGCGATACTGTCCCGATCTATGTAGTCGTTTATTTATTATTTCCTAACTAGTCAATAAACCAAGGCTTAATTATATACATCATCCCTTTTTGTACAATTAGCGAGAGGAATAATTGGTTACCTGAGCGCGATGGCTTAGCTAAAAGCTCAAAGCTCGTTAACTCTACACTTCAAATATTTCACGAAGCTCTTTCGCAAGCGATGAGCATCACTTAATAAACTTGGAAGCGTCATTTTCATTTGGTTATACGAGAAGCGCAGGCTTAATTTTCTATTACGAATTTTAATCGAAAATTTAAGTCACCTTGAATGCATCTTCTGATGTATGACTCAAAATGCTTGAAGAGAGAAAATTGCAGAATTGCAATAAATGAAACCTCAGTAATCAAATAATGTTTCGAAAAGCACAGAGAGCTTCTATAATTACTGGCTTTGCAGCATTTCATTTTAGGACATAGGTGACAATACATACATAGAAAGGGAAAACTTCACATTTATACCACATACAGCACTTGTATTATATAATCAGAAACACACGAAAGTATTACAAATACCCTGACCCGAGACAAAAGATGAAACTTATTACTTTAATCCCTCCAGAAATGTAACCCGGACACTCAGAACTAGCAACACCATGAAAACTGGTGTGTAAGCCGCTCGTCCATAGAGGTGGTTACACATACTCTCCTTAAAGGAAGGATTACCATGATTATCATACCTAGCAGGTGGCAATCCACCTGCTACGCATGATAATCGATCGTTTGACCGAACGATTGAACGAAAAGCCGAGCACCAATCACTGCTAAATTATTAGCAAATATTATCTCGGTTTCGGGTGCTGATCACGTTATTACAATAGATCTACACACATACCAGATCCAAGGATTTTTTAACATTCCTGTCGATAATTTATACGCTGAACCGGCTATAACTAAGTGGATAAAGGACAGAATTCCAGAATGGAAGAGCAGTGTCATGGTTTCGCCTGACGCAGGTGTCGTGAAAAGAATGACTTCAATTGCTTATAATCTTGATATAGACTTTGCAGTAATTCACAAAGAGAGAAAAATAGCTAATGAGAAAGATTCTGCTGTATAAGTTGGTGATGTGAACAATAGAACAGCAATCATAGTCAACGATTTAGCAGACACTTGCGATAACATTGTTAAGGGAGCAGAAAAATTAAGGGAAGCTGGTGCTAAAAAAATCTATGCCATTTTAACTCACAGAGTTCTACCAGGGAATGCTATTGATAAAATTAATAATTCTTGTTCGGAAGTCTTAGTGGTAGCTAATGCAATACCACAGGACAGACATATGAAGCTCTGTCCTAAGCTACAAACTATAGGTATATCAGTTATGTTGGCTGAAGCCATTAGACGCACGCACTATGCGGAATCCGTTTCATACTTGTTTTCAAACTTTCGTCGTTTCAAAATCGTCACCATTATCACCATCGTACCAAAATTTAGTAAATCAGTCACCGGTTTATTAAATTTTGGTTTGGTATTTTTGGAAATGGTTATCCCGCCATCTGTAGCCAAAGGTTTTTAAAAAAATATGTATATCTTCAGTCCATTCCCGATATTGGGGTAGATAAAGGTCTGAAGTCACGATAGCCGAGTTGGTGGGTGGTCGGAATTTCGAATCGAGAGACCCGAGTTCGATCCCCAGGTGGCAGTACCAATGAGTTTTTCAAAAAACTTATGTACGAATTTCATCGTTGGCTTGGACTTAAAGGCGGCGACGGGCTCACCACCTGTCACGTTGTCCCGAAAATATCTTCGGTGGAAGGTGGGTCAGAGGGACTTAATTGTCTAGACTTGACCTCTGTCTACCCCTGTATTGGGAATTGCGTGAAGATATATATATTTTTTATAAAGGTCTGGACAGTTAAGACTTTAACGGCTTTTTTCCATTGTCATTATACACAGTCAGGTCATAAGTATGATCACACAGTAAAAACTTTTCTTTTAGAATGCTGGCCACAAAAAAGTTTATTGAATTCGAATTTTGAATTGTTCATGAAAATAAAACTACATACTTTATTAGAATTTTACTCATTTTTAAATATGGAGTGGACCCTTAAAGAAGACCGTGTTGCAGTTATTGTTTAACATCGTTGCAGTTACGCGCCAATTCAAGTTTTTGACATACTGAAAAATTTTAATATAACCAAAAGATTCGTTTATCGTACCATCAAACGATACGCCCTCGGTCTTTTAGGACTCCAGCAGTGATAAAAGCTGTGAAGGCTCGAATTCAAAGAAATCCCAAAGGTAAGCAGAAACTGTTGGCCCTTCAGATGGCGTTAAGCAGAACCACGGTGAAAAGGGTGTTAAATGAAGACTTAGGGCTTTGGGCATACAGGACATTGTTTGAATGCTCGTCTAATGCACCTAAGACTGAAGAGATGCCGCGTTTTGTTTAAGCGGTACGCGGGACAAAAATATCGGGAAATTCTTTTTTGGGTGAAAAATTTTTTACCGTAAAAGAGAGCTACAACAAACAAAATGATAAGGTGTACGCACACAGTAGTGAAGAAGCGAGCAACAGTATTCTTCGTGTCCAACGAGGTCATTTTCCATCCTCGCTCATGGTATGGTTGGGAGTTTCTTATTGGGGCTTAACAGAGGTACATTTTTGCGAGAAAGGTGTAAAAACGAATGCAGTTATGTATCAAAATACAGTCCTGACGAACCTTGTGGAACCTGTTTCTCATACCATGTTCAATAACAGGCACTGGGTATTCCAACAAGATTCGGCGCCAGCTCATAGAGCGAAGAGCACACAAGACTGGCTGGCGGCGCGTGAAATCGACTTCATCGGGCACGAAGACTGGCCCTCCTCCAGTCCAGATTTGAATCCGTTCGATTACAAGATATGGCAACACTTGGAGGAAAAGGCGTGCTCAAAGCCTCATCCCAATTTGGAGTCACTCAAGACATCCCTGATTAAGGCAGCTGCCGATATGGACCTCGTTCGTGTTGCGATAGACGACTGGCCGCACAGATTGAAGGCATGTATTCAGAATCACGGAGGTCATTTTGAATAAACTGTAGAGTCATAAGAATCATGTTTTGTTAAGTTCATTTAGGTATATAAATAGTTACATAATGACCTAACTTGTTTTAATTATTTTAGGTTAAACATATGACAGAATTTACGACCTGACTAGGTAGTTGCGTGGTTGAAATTATTTTTGGTTGGAATTATTCGAGTCTGGGGACCCGAGTTTCATTTCCTCGTCGCTCATAGCATTAGGTTTGTTCAAAAACTTATTTAATCGTTGGAATGGTCATATAGACGGCGACGGGCTCTCCATCTACTGTCACGTTGTCTCTAAAATAATAAATAATAAAACGTAGAAACATGGGTCGAAAGGATTTAATTGTCTGGATATCTACCTACACCTATATTGACCAAAGCGTGAAGATATTTGTTTATTTTATTATTTTTTTGTTTACTCGCCTCTCACGATGGTCACGAGAAGAAAGAGCTTAGTTTAGTTTTACGACAGTACCACAGGGCATTGCATCTATAACTTAGTTACAATTTAATGTCGATATCTAGTAGGACTTTTAGTAGACACTTACCGTTATGTAGATAGTTGTTTCTTACGTTGTCAATAAAAATAGAAAATAAAATACTTTGAATAAAGACAACGGTTTAGACTAACTATTCAACGTGGAAATGTAGCCCGCGTCCTTGGTACCATACGACGAAGAGTCAGGCTGTACGATTACTGTATTTTATTTAACTAGTATTGTAAATTTCAGTTATTTTGTTTATGTAAATAAAGTATTTATAAATATATATGGGGTCATTGTAGAAGCGTGCTCGTCGCGACCCCTGCCAGCCTTTTTCAGGGCTGCAATTCTACACTGCTGCGCACCCATGCCAACGAGGGTTAGGGCGTTCCCCCAAGGCGACGCACACCAGTTCGTCCCCGTTGGTGTGAAATGCAGCTAGTAAAGCGGCGATGGGGACCGCCACCCACCACGCACTTCCCGACACGGCGGAAGGTGGAGGACGGAGTGCAGAGTTGGCACATAGAATGTTAGAGGAGGCACGAGAGATAAGACGAATGAATTGATTGAAATAATGAAAGAAAGAGAATTAAATGTCGTGTGTTTGTCGGAGACCCAGCGGAAGGGCAGCGGTACTGAAGAGCTCCCTGGCGGGGCGTTAGCTCTATGGTCTGGAGTCCCGGAGAGCGAGAGCGCCTGCCAGAGAGTGGGGGTGCTGCTGTCGTCTCGGTTGGTCGATGTTATGACTGAATATAAGGTTGTGAACTCGACACTTCTCTGGGTTCGCTTTAAATTGTGACTGACGAAGTTATTCCTTTTGGCTGTTTATGCGCCGGTAGCTTTGTCGTCCAGAGCTGAGTTGGAGGAGTTTTGGGAGAATGTAAGAGAAGTTCTAGACTTGGTTAGAGGAAACGAAAGAATTGTTGTATGTGGTGATTTGAATGGATGGGTTGGTACCGCTCGGCCGGGGTACGAGTCGAACGATGCTGGCAAGCTTATACTGGCTGTATGCAAGGAAAAGGGTCTTCTTGTGACAAACACTATGTTTAGTCACAAGAAAATCCATATGTATACTAGAACAAGAGAGATTGAGAGAAGTATGGTCGATTTATTCCTGGTGGATGATCGACTGCGAAAACAGGTGATGGATACGCGATTGTCCCGGGGTGCTGACCTGGGAACGGATCACTATCTAGTGATTACTAGATTTAGGGGTCTTTTCGCGGGTTGGCACCACCGGACGGCGATACCCGAACTACAGTCGGTCGGTAGCATCCGAAGCTGGAAGCTTCAGGAAGCGGACGCTAGGGATAAATATCAAGCAAGGGTAGCCATAAAGCTGGACAGCATCGATGTCAGGAAAGAATGTGTCGAAGAAGTATGGCAGAGCCTTAGAGATGGAATGGTTAGTGCAGCGGAAGACTTTTGTGGAACGTTGAAAAGAGGTAGTAGTAAAAAGGGTGATGCATGGTGGTAAGAAGAAGTGAAAGAAGCAGTAAATAAGAAGAAGAAAGCATGGTTAGACTGCATGGGCTCTAGTTATGATAAGGATATGAGAGAGAAGAGGAAAGAAAGATATAAACTCCAGAATGTTCACACGAAAGCATTGATTGAGGAAGTGCATGAAAGGAGTAGAATGGAAGCGGACGAAAGGTTATCGCACAACTTCAAGGAGAACTCCAAACTCTTCTGGAGAGAGGTTGGAAGGACCCGGAGTGGTGCGACAGCCTTAAGAATGAATAAAGTGCTTTCGGGAACCAATGACGTCCTCAGAAAGTCATGCAGCGATGGAGCGAATTTTATAGAGATGTATGCGTGTGATGATCTTAGTGAGGGATCTGGGGGTGACGCCGTGACTGGTACGCCAGACTCGAACCTCGATGACACTGAGGTCATCAGTATGAAAGAGATTGAATGTGCGATTAGAAGCTTGAAATGTGGTAAGGCTGCGGGACTAGACAGAGTTACTGCTGAAATGGTCAAGTATGGTGGGCCACGCGTCTGGGACAGCTTTCATCTGCTGTGCAATTTGTGCTGGCGAACGGGGGCTGTTCCGGATGATTGGCGATCCGCGGTCATTGTACCTTTGTATAAAGGTAAAGGTTCACATTATGACTGCGGGTGCTATCGGCCGATCAGCTTGACCAGTTTAGCAAATAAAGTTTACTCAAAGATTTTGACAGGTAGGATGCAAGATAAATCGGAAAGATTTCTATGGGAGGCACAATGCGGATTTAGACCTGGAAGAGGATGCACGGATCAAATTTTTTCTCTCCGCATGATCACGGAGAAGCTTCTGGCTGCTAACCAGAAGATTTTCTGTGCTTTTGTGGATCTTGAGAAAGCATTTGATAAGGTTGTAAGGAAGAAAATGTGGGAACTGTTGCCGGGATATGGTGTGGATGGTCGATTGCTAAGGGCTGTGCAGTCACTTTACTGTGACTGTAAAGCCTGTGTGCGGGTAGGGCATGACCTGTCACCCATGTTTAGCGTCCAAACGGGCGTAAAACAGGGTTGTGTCATGTCTTCCTGGCTGTTCATACTGTATCTCGACAGCTGTTTACAGAAGCTGAAAGATAGCTGTTTGGGTGTGAAATTGGGTGACATAAAAGTAAATTGTCTGCTTTATGCTGATGATGCAGTGCTTATAGCACCATCAGAGGCAGAACTGCAGGCATTAGTCACGTGTATGAAAGAAGAATGTGAAATTAATGGTCTCCGTTTGAATGCTAATGAAACTAAGGTTCTGGTATTTGAAAGGGACGAAGAAAGAACGAAGTGCGAAATTTGGGTAAATCAGGAATGTCTAGAACAGGTGAATGAAATTGTATACTTGGGGAGTGCGTTTAGCCGGGATGGAAGATGTGATTTAGATGTGGACAGGCGTGTCGCTGCCGGGAACAAAGTCAATGGTGCCCTGACTGCGTTAATCAAAAGGCAAGGCGTTGTGAAAAGTGCACGCCTTGCAAAACATAACGCAGTGTTGGTACCGACTTTGTTATATGGCAGCGAAACCTGGGTATGCCAGAAGAAGCATAAAAGCAGGTTGAATGCAGTGGAGATGCGATCTCTTCGTAAAATGTGCGGCCTTACCATGGCCGACCGAAAGCGAAACGAAGAGATTCGCAATATGGCAGGTTTGAAAGATGACCTTGTCTCAAAAATGGATAAGGGCTATAACAGAGTTTCTTACAGAGAAAAGAGAGATTTGAAGTTCTAAATGATGTGTGTATGACACGATCGGCCAGAGGTAAGCCAGAGCATCGTTATACTGGAAGTCACGAGTTCCAATCTCACCCGTGTCGAATTTCATAAATATGTCATTTATCAATAATTTTCATATCTTCACGTATCTGACTACTGGGCGTAGATACAGGTCGTACAATATAGTCATTTCGACACACTTTTCACTGGAGTTTATTTTGAATAACGTGACATGTGGTGAGCCTATTGTACCATATCTGTGAAAATAATCAGCACATACTTCACACCGAATAAACTGTGCATATGTTATTATTTCTTAATAATTTGAGACACTGATTCTTTCGACGTAATTTCCACCTACAGTCTTATACATATTATGGCTGAAATTACCATAGCGGTCAAAATGATTGCCAGACACTTCACTTTAAATACACTGCATAAGTTATGATTGATAATTGAAAGCAATTTTTCTTCTGTCGATGATTTAATGAGACGATTTAACATTTGCTTTGATCTTCCAGTGTTAGATTTCAAGAGGATCAAAACCCGCTTATAAAACTTTACTTCGCATCGTTTTAATAGTAAGTTATTCTTCATGTTCACGGTCTACGTTTTCAAGAACGTAATTAAAACTTGATCAGCTGCGAGTTCGTATTGACTGTTTTAACTCCAAAAAGTTTATATCTCTGCAATAAATCTGATGCTGTTTTTAAATTTTATTAAGTCGGTATTTTAAATAGTATAAACTAGTACCACGTTCAGTGGTATAAATTCGACTATTATTTAATTAATCTTTAAGAGGTAACATTTAAAAATTCTTTGGCGTCAATCTCTACTCTATGTGACCTATAGACTATTACGTGGTTTTTTAATGAACGCGCTTATAAGTGCTTTGAGTAATAACAAAATGTTCAGCATTATTTTATGCATGAAAAATTAACAAAATTGCATAATTTTATCTAGCAATGGAATGTGTTACGGAAGATATATAAGTAAATGTCTTATTAATGAAAAGCTTAGTGCCCAATTCTTGGCAACTACTACGAATTTTTAACTTCACGCATTCTCCCAATAGTGGGGTAGAAATAAATTTAGACATTTAAGTCCCTTCAGACCACATGACGGGGATTGAGCCTATCTTAGCATCCAGGCCAACCGTACAATTAAATTAATATTCATTTAAACAAATAAACATCTACGACTCGAGTTTAAATTCTAATTTTCGAGGTTTGAATCCATGGTTATTACTAACTAATCTACCTGCCCGTCATTTTTTAATTCTTCCTGACATTCCCAAGACTGTGATAGACAGAGGTCTAGACAATGAAGTTTTTTCACCGAAGATATTTTTTTGGGTAATGTTACAAACGGTGAACCTGTCGCCATCTTTAGGTCCAACGCAACGATATCAATTTTAGATGTTTAAAAAAAAACTAATTGATACGAGCCTTCCAACCGGGGTTCGAACTTGAGCCTCTCGAATCTAATTCCGATCATCCAACCAATGGGCTATTTGCAAGCTAACCATATATATCGTACAAAAGTTTCGAATAAGCCCATTGGTACTACTTTAACACCTAGGGATCGAACTCGAATATCTTGAGTCGAATTCCGATCACCCAACCACTTGGCTACCGTGACTGTTTATAACGTTGCTCGTATTTTTAATTTTGTAAGTCAGTAAGAATTTTTATATCACTATTTTTCATTTAATTGTTTTTTTTTCTTCTCTCACTTATTGCCTACTAGTGACTGTTGTCAATGCCATGTTATACAATTTTATGATATGGAATTACTTTGGACCGGGATGTTTTCCAGATATACCGCCATCTATTGGTAGCCATTCTTTTAGTCACCCCTTACGACACCTTCGAGAAGAAAGGACCACCCCCTTTCTTCTCGAAGGTGTATATAGGGAATGTGTATGGAGGGTGAGTGTATTGTTTAGCCGATGTAGTTATAAAATAGTACAGACAAAAACAATTAAAGATAAAATTAAGTAGACTGTTTCGGGGAGTGCCCAATTTAATTTGCACGGATCAAATGTTTTCTCTCCGCATGATCACGGAGAAGCTTCTGGCTGCTAACCAGAAGATTTTCTGTGCTTTTGTGGATCTTGAGAAAGCATTTGATAAGGTTGTAAGGAAGAAAATGTGGGAACTGTTGCCGGGGTATGGTGTGGATGGTCGATTGCTAAGGGCTGTGCAGTCACTTTACTGTGACTGTAAAGCCTGTGTGCGGGTAGGGCATGACCTGTCACCCATGTTTAGCGTCCAAACGGGCGTAAAACAGGGTTGTGTCATGTCTTCCTGGCTATTCATACTGTGTCTCGACAGCTGTTTACAGAAGCTGAAAGATAGCTGTTTGGGTGTAAAATTGGGTGACATAAAAGTAAATTGTCTGCTTTATGCTGATGATGCAGTGCTTATAGCACCATCAGAGGCAGAACTGCAGGCATTAGTCACGTGTATGAAAGAAGAATGTGAAATTAATTGTCTCCGTTTGAATGCTAATAAAACTAAGGTTCTGGTATTTGAAAGGGACGAAGAAAGAACGAAGTGCGAAATTTGGGTAAATCAGGAATGTCTAGAACATGTGAATGAAATTGTATACTTGGGGAGTGCGTTTAGCCGGGATGAAAGATGTGATTTAGATGTGGACAGGCGTGTCGCTGCCGGGAACAAAGTCAATGGTGCCCTGACTGCGTTAATCAAAAGGCAAGGCGTTGTGAAAAGTGCACGCCTTGCAATACATAACGCAGTGTTGGTACCGACTTTGTTATATGGCAGCGAAACCTGGGTATGCCAAAAGAAGCATAAAAGCAGGTTGAATGCAGTGGAGATGCGATCTCTTCGTAAAATGTGCGGCCTTACCATGGCCGACCGAAAGCGAAACGAAGAGATTCGCAATATGGCAGGTTTGAAAGATGACCTTGTCTCAAAAAATGGATAAGGGCGTGCTTCGATGGTTTGGGCACGTTGAGCGAATGAGTGAATACCGAATGGTGAAGAAAATATATAGCGCGAAAGTTAATATTAAAAGGTGTCGAGGTAGACCGAGATTAACTTTCGAAGACCATGTGAGCAAATTGCTCGAAGAGAGGAGGGTCAAGAGTACTCGGATACCTAGACGTGCATGTATGAAGAAGATGATGAATCTGAAAGAAGCGAAAGAAGTATGTAGGGATCGTGACACTTGGCGATCTGTTCTCTCTGGCTACCCCGTCAGGGATTGTGCGTGAAGATAAATAAATAAATAAATGTTTCGGGGAGTGCCCCGAGGAATTGTTCGGATTTATCTCAGCCGCTGAATTTCACCATCGTACTCCACGGCATAGTCAAAAATTCAGTCTACATCGGCAAAAAAATACACTCACCCTCCATACACATTCCCTATATACACCTTCGAAAAAAAGGGGCTGGCTCTTTCATTTTGACGACCTCCTTGGACGAGTGGCGCATAACGGTTTCCATGATGTTGCTAGCTCAGGTACGATATCCGGTCGGGTCAATATAAAACACCTGCTTTGTTTCTGATTCCATAATACAAGTGCTTAAGCTGCATACTTTGACATCAGAGCAATGTACATACGTTACTCTGATTACACTCACAACATTACATCGTCAGATGATGATATATCTATGTACATATTTACTTATATTAAATGCAAAAAATAAAAAGTATCTTCACGACATTCCCAAAGCAGGGTAGACAGAGGTCTTGTCAATTATATCCTTTCGATCCACGTTCCACCGAAGACTTTTGTGGGCCAACGTGACAGGTGGTTTGAGTGGAAAACCATTAGTACGAGCCTTGGGCATCGAACTCGGGACTCTAGACTGGAATTGATCAAAACTTGGCAATCTTGACAAATATTTATGTGCCACATAATGTTGTAATTATTTTTGTTAATGTTATGGATAGATCAGTAGTCGCTGCCCCCTGCGCACGCACCACATCAAGTATAAGGATGTGAGTATTTATATGTATATATGTGTATGCGTGTATATATGTACATAGTTTTGTT
This sequence comes from Sericinus montela, assembly GCA_029286605.1. NCBI lineage: Eukaryota > Metazoa > Arthropoda > Insecta > Lepidoptera > Papilionidae > Sericinus > Sericinus montela. The sequence goes on along the minus strand of JAGSMR010000128.1, from coordinate 182,475 downwards.
TATTTATATTATGTGTACAGTATGCATATTTATGTATTATAAGGGTCCACTGAAAATCAGGACTGGCATGTACCTGTCAGTGCAGGTTTCATCTCAGCAATATACCTGAGTGGCTCTCCTATTTTGGCACATTGCACTTCTGCAAAATGGCGATCGTATTTAATTTATAGTATATATTTCAGTTTTTTCCCTTTATACTTAATTTTAAGTGCTAAAATAAATGTTTCTTTCTTTCTTTAAATATAGTATCGATGTGACAAGGAACTTTAATCACCATCTCGCAGACATGAGTCCATCCGGTTTGAAATGATAAAACTCTTCTTCTCCCCATGAACGGCAGGTGATAATAGAGACAGTTTATATACTTTGTTTAATAGCCTTCCTACGTATCAAGTGATAGCAACGTATGAGTGTTCTTGACTACTCGAAACTCACTCCAACGCCTTTGCAATTCCCTTCACTTATTCACGTCATGAATATAAATGTCGGTTGGTAAATAAATTTGTCTGTGTTATTCGAGCGATTCAAGTTATATTTAAATGTTTCTGCACATATTTTAAGAAATAGACAAACGACTAATATGTTTACTATAAATAAGGATAAATATTCGTTTTAAAATTGAGACACTTTTACGAAAGCTAGTTGTAAAGAAACGTAACGATATTTTTATGCAACTAGCTACATCCAGCGGTGTAACACTTAACGCGAAACCCTTATTGTTTTTCTAAAATAAAAGTAACCTAGGCAGGGTGAGTATCAACTAATGTATTGGTCTTATTATTAATTACAATATACAGCTTTAAATGTATTTTTTATTTTAAATTTTATCAGAATAAATGTATATCTTCTCGCCATTCCAATAGAGGGGTAGACACGAAATCCGTTCGACTCACCTTCCACCGAAGATATTTTTGGGACAACGTGACAAGTGGTTAGCCCGTCGCTGTCTTTATATCAAGTCAAGACAACGATATAAATCGTACATAAGTTTTTGAAAAATTCCATTGGTACCAGCCTCGCGGATCGGCTGGAATCGAACTCGGGTCTCTGAACTCGAATTCCAATCACCCATAATATAATTTTAATTTTATTTTAATTTAATACAATATTTAAAGTTTAGTTACTTAATTGAAATGAACTTATTAATTAATTAATATTTATTAGTTCTTTATTGAACATTACCATTATGTAAGGCCAAAAGGCGGACATAATCTTAAGAGCTTTCTCTACCTGTCAACCTTAGGGAGTGACAAAACATTGAAGGCGGTTACGTACAATAAAAAAATATTTTGTAACACAACGCGACATTAATTATAGAACATTGATTATAAACACATTATTGAACTATTACATATCACGATAGCCGAATGGTCGGGTGGTCAGAATTTCGAGTCAGGAGACCCGAGTTCGATCCCCAGGTGGCAGGCTCATACGAATGGGTTTTTCAAAACCTTACGTATGAATTACATCGTTGGCTTGGAGATAAAACGGCGACGGGCTCATCACCTGTCACGTTGTCCCGAAAATATCTTCGGTGGGAAATGGGTCGAAGGGACTTAATTATCTAAACTAGAACTCTGTCTATCCCCGTATTGGGAAATGCGTGAAGATATTTTTTTTAATGAACAATTAAGGCGATGAATATAAATTGACATATACTAGATATTTAATGTAGATCGAACGCCTAAACGGTCAGATTAAGTGAACTTAGTATAATATGTAACAACTGTTTTAAAATCCTAGTCTAGTAAATACATTTAATTTAAGAGAAACTGAAATTATCTAAAAATTTAAAACTATAAATCTATAAGTCAATTTAAATTTCTTTCATTGAGCTGAAACGAGGAAAGTTCTTAACTACCAGTTCCTCGCGCTCGAGTCGCATGCCTCTATAAGTGTGGACCAATGTTCTAAACTTCTGCAAGCATTCCTATTACCACAACAACAATGTTATATGGTAGAGAATGTTAGTAGGTTTATGTATGAAATTCTATTTTTGTTACATATATCTTTTTGGTAATTGTACAGCATAAATTTATTGATTATTTTGATATTTTCCATCAACTTGATGATTTGGGCTGATTGAACGAAGGAGTGAAGACCGAATGGTAAAGAAAAAGTATAACGCGACAATTAATAAGTGGGTTCGAGTTAGGTTGCGACTAACTTTCGAAGACCATGTGAGCTGTTCAAGGACTAGAAGAAAAGCTCAAAATGCCAAAATAATTTTAATACTACGCACATCATTTGCGTGTGTGTTAAGAAAAGAAATTAATTAAAGAGGATAGCAATTTATGGCGATCTGTTTTCTCTGTCTACTCCAAAAAAATCTATGCGTGAAGATGTTTTAAAAAAATAGACATAGGTACACTATGTATACTAAACTATGTAGACATACATAATTTAAAAAAAAATATTTGTATTATTTTGAAAACAATCTTTGTAAGAAATTCATAAAATACAGTCTATTCTTACACAAACCGCTTTAATAAGAAGCTTAATAAATTGCAATATTTGACACGACGTACAGATGTGCAGATAAAATGTTTAACAAAAAAAAATATCCTTGCCTCGGCCTTCTAAGCTCCTTAGCTTAGAAGGCTGGGGCAAGGATATTTTTTTGTTACCCTTGTTACAGATTCGAATCTTGCTAGAGGCAAACATTAGTCTGATATTATTATAAATATTTATTTATCTTCACGCACAATCCCTGACGGGGTAGCCAGAGAGAACAGATCGCCAAGTGTCACGATCCCTACATACTTCTTTCGCTTCTATCAGGTTCATCATCTTCTTCATACATGCACGTCTAGGTATCCGAGTACTCTTGACCCTCCCTTCTTCGAGCAATTTGCTCAAATGGTCTTCGAAAGTTAGTCTCGGTCTACCTCGACACCTTTTAATATTAACTTTCGCGCTATATATTTTCTTCACCATTCGGTCTTCACTCATTCGCTCAACGTGCCCAAACCATGGAAGTACGCCCTTATCCATTTTTGAGACAAGGTCATCTTTCAAACCTGCCATATTGCGAATCTCTTCGTTTCGCTTTCGGTCGGCTACGGTAAGGCCGCACATTTTACGAAGAGATCGCATCTTCTGCATTCAGCCTACTTTTTTACTTCTTCTGGCATACCCAGGTTTCGCTGCCATATAACAAAGTCGGTACCAACACAGTGTTATGTATTGCAAGGCGTGCACTTTTCACTACGCCTTGCCTTTTGATTAACGCAGTCAGGGCAATATTGACTTTGTTCCCGGCATCGACACGCCTGTCCACGTCTAAATCACATCTTCCATCCCGGCTAAACGCACTCCCCAAGTATACAATTTCAAGACAGATATCGCCATACCGTCTCTTGTTTCCCGCGAGGGGGCGACTAAGCGAAAATCCTTGACCACAACATCTTTAACGTACATATATTTTCAAACACTTATGTACGAATTACATCGTTGGCTTGGACATAAAGACGGCGACGAGCTCACCACCTGTCACGTTGAACCGAAAATATCTTCGATGGAAGGTGGGTCGAAGGGACTTAATTGTCTAGACTAGACCTCTGTCTACCCCTATATTGGGAATTGCGTGAAACTTCACTGTTATTTATATTTATTTATTTAATATCATTTGATAGCAGTTTGATTACTAAGTTCTATCATTGTTTGTTTAATGATTTATTGCATAAAAATAAAATTTTGTATAAAAAAATACAATGAACATAAATTTTAAAGGGCATTGTACAAACAAGTGTTTTCATTTTTGTTAAAGCTGTCAATTTCAGATGATTCTATTTAAAGGTTAACGTCAGTACTAAACTTTGTTAAAACAAACAAGTTCCTTGACCTCTGTTGCTGCTATTAATTTTAATCAGTATTAATCATACAAAGATTCAACTGTACCTCTAACCCTGCATGACCACATTTCTCGTCTCTTCTCCCAATATCCTGATAACCTTAACGTAGCCCATATAAATGCACAAAGTGTTCCTAGCCATTATCCCGAACTTGCATAAAAATATTCCGACCTTCTTGCATCCATCAACAGCTCCCATATTGATGCTATATTGATTTCTGAAACCTTTTTAAAACCTTATCTCCCTTCGACACAGTTCTCCCTCCCAGGGTATGTATTATTACGCAATGAAAAAGTAGGTAAAGGTGGTGGGGGTGTTGCTGTTTACTTGCGTTCCGATCTCCCTTATAAGATTATCAGTACATCCCCGTCTTTCTACTCTGAATCTGCCGAACATTTATTCCTTGAGGTCATACTTTCCCATTCTAAAATTCTTCTCGGAGTACTGTATAGCCCTAACCTAAATATAAATTACTTCGACGCTTCAGATAATCTCTATAGCAAATTTTGCCCAATGTATAATCATGTTATATACAGGGGAACTATATTCCCATTCATTTACCGTTCGTGCGGTTCGATGGTGGAACTTACTACCTTCAGTAATCCGTGAGGCTGCTGGAAGAAATTTCAATTTGAAATAAGCTGTGCCTTTGTACTCATATTTGTTTTTTTTTTTTGTAGTTTCTCTGTTTATTATATTGTGTGTGTATATGAGTAGTAAAATAAATAAAGATTCAAAAAGGCCCATAATGGGTTTGAATCCCAGTAGGAGAATATGAATGTCTGTAGTCGATGTGGTTTATATTAAGGCGAAGGCAATATTGAGCACGAAATTGTACTTGGGTAGAGGTAGTCAAGGCCGAGGACAACTGTTGGAATGGTCTCGTCTCCGAATAACTCTCTCGGGCGAATTTCTCAGAAAGGTACCGTACCTTTTAACCAAGAATGTTCGGATATATCGACCAGCGTAAATAAATGCCATTATGAATTTGCTTTGACTATTATAAAAGATTAGAAGTCACGATAGCCGAGTGGTTGGGTGATCGGAATTTCGAGTCAATAAACCCGAGTTCGATCCCCAGGTGGCAGGGTCGTACCAATAGGTTTTTCAAAAAAAACTGATGTACGAATTATCGTTGGCTTGGACATAAAGACTGCGACGGGCTCACCACCTGTCACGTTGCCCCGAAAATATATACGGTGGAAGGTGGGTCAAAAGGACTTAATTGTCTAGACTAGATCTCTGCCTACCCCTGTATAGGGAATTGCGTGAAGACATTTATTTTTATTTATTTTCGTCTATTAAACGAGTAGTGCGAATATGTGAAAACCAAATCGAGAGGAAAATGTACAGCACTAAAGTTAATAATATAAGGGGCCAAAGTAGGGTAGGATTAACTTAAGAAGACCATGTGATCTAATTGATCGAAGAGAGGGCGGTTAGAGTACGTGTGTGTATAGAAAAAAAAATAATTTGGAAAGAAACGGAAGAGGTACATCTTTTAGAATTGAGACTGGGCAATTTTTTCTCTAGCTACTCAGCAGGGACTATGCGTGAAGGTATTTTAGAAATTTAATAATAGGAAGAAGAATATAGAAGATGAAATAGCATTTGGAAACACTTTGCATCCATTTTCCTCCTTCTTTTTAATCAATTATTAATTGCCTCGATTGGCAGGCAGACTGTCTTCGATCGATATGGTTATTTTTTACAACTTGATAACTTAGTACTTTTTTAGGCTCTATAGCTTAGTATTATATATTGTATCTTATATCTTGACTCTATTCTAAACTATGAATTGCCGGTGCAAACCCCAGAAAAGGCAACTATTTGTATGAAAAAAAATATTTTTACTCAAATTTTGACTTTCTGTTACGTAATTTTTTCAATGCACATACATGTATTTCTATTGTTATCACGTAATCACTATCCTAATACAAAAACACAGGATATTTTTGAACTACATGTGCATGCTTTAAACGCGAGTAGCCCAGGTTCTATGCCGCACCAGCATCAATGTAATTATTTATTTACTTAATAAGTTAAATAATTTACCACAAGCTCGGTAATGGATGAAAAAAAACATAGCGAGGAAACCTGGCCAATTGAGAGATTTAAAAAAAACATATTATTTTAAATACTTGTGGACCCCCACCAGAAAATTTTTCCAGACGTCTCTTTGCTGTAACAGCCCTCAAAAATTAATTTTAATTTTTGAGGGCTGTTACATTTTTTATTTATTTTAAAACTAATAACAAAGAATAAAATATTCCACGTCATTCACAATCATAATTTACTCAGCGAACCTCACTTTAGTCAATGACGCAGACTGAGAAATTTGTATTACAATAGAAATTTTAAAGCCTCGTGAATATTTCGCGAATGTCACAAAGAAGAATTGACTGCGCGCTTAATTACGCCCGTTAAATTAAAATTGTCCTATTCATTCGTGATATGACATCTGACACTCTTAATACTGAAACGTCTCTCATTTATATAGCGCTTTAATTTTAAATATGGTGGGGCATTTGCATATTTCAATTTTAGCTGAAACATTTATGTAAAAATTAATTATTGGTTGCCAGCAATATCAAATAAGACAAGTTAAAAAAATTAAGTAGGCATGTAATTAAAAAAAGTTTTATAATAATATGCGTAAGGCCGACTACTCCAATTTCCAGGTGACACTTTGACACATACGAACATGGATAAAACTAGATTATGTCATAAAATCTCGATGTAAAATTTTTCTGTCACTAGACATTTTAAACTTTATCTTTTGCTTTTTATGGTTTTAATAATATTAATAATATTTTTTCTTAAATAATAAATAAATATCTTTACGCAATTCCCAATATAGGGGTAGACAGAGGTCCAGTCTAGACAATTAAGTCCCTTCGACCCACCGTTCACCGAATTATTTGAGATAATTTTAAGATGTTTTCGGGACAACGTGAAAGTTGGTAAGCCCGTCGCCGTCTCTATGTCCTCCAAACCAACGATGTAATTCGTACATAAGTGTTTTAAAAACCCATTGGTACGAATCTGCCACCTGGGGATCGAACTCGGGTCTCTTGATTCGAAATTCCGACGACCCGACCACTCGGCTATCGTGACTTATAAATTGGCTGTAACAGGACAAATAGACACTTATTTTTAGTCAGATGTACAAAACGATAAAAGTACCTACACATATCCATACAAAATATCATCCTTTCTCTGTGCAAATAAGTCAAAATACAGGTTCATTAATCGTGATCTGGATTGTCAACGCCTTGTGTATGATATACTCCTGGGCTGCAAGCGTAAACATCAAAATAAACCCCAATATGAAAATAAGGATCTCGCCAAAATTTATTACCTCAGTCTACAATAACAAGTACGCAATATAAAAAACAAAATAAAGAATAAAAATCGTTTTTATTGCTCGCTCTGTCTATTATAAGTTTGCAAGGACACAATTTTACAAATACTGAGACTGTTGAGATTTTCTAGAAATATTCACTTTAGAGCTGTCACGGAGAAATCATATATCACTCACTTTTCTTCTCGTAGATGTCGTAAAAGGCAAGTTACGTAAGGGTACGCCCTTGAAAATACCAAGAATTATCGACAGAAGGTGGAATTACCACCTCAAAAAATCAACAGACCGGTGTTCGGAAGCGTTTCATCCGCTTGCGTGGTGATTATCGCAAAACTTTCCTTACGACAGAGGCCTATGCCGGCCAGTGGACATTTATAGGCCGTTATGTCTATATGCATTAATTTCGCCTTTCATGTATTTTCTTCAATCATTGTAAAAGTATATTGTGTGCATACACAAACATAATTCATTAAAGACTATGTTCGTGTTTTTTAAATGTAATTGTATTCGATCAACGAATGAAAGGAGATGGTACGAAAAATTATATCATAATATCATTTAAAATAAAACATCATTAATTAATTAATAATTAATTAAAACATAACAAAACAAACATTATTAATTAAAACATTATTTAAAATAAATTTTAAAATAAAACAAATATTTAACTTGATGTTTCAAGTACGCACCTGTTAATTATTAAAACCCTGTTTCATACACATGCAGAAATACATTCTGGAGCGCTTGTACGAGTAATTGAGGTGAACGGGTCTCTGCCCTCTGTAACCGCAAGATTGAAATTATCTTGTAAGCTCTCAGGCAACCTAGGGGCATAAACTCCCTTAGATTGACATTTAGTAGTATATGAATATTTAATATAATCTAATGTATAAAGTGTTTTCTATAAATAAAACTTTCTATTTCAAAATTAAAGAAAGTTGAAGATAAACTATTTGATAGTGAATTTACTCGTATTTTTGACCCATGTATATAATAAACAACGTGTTTAATCCGTCAGTTACATCGAATATGTTATATTCTTCTTTTTAAATTATTTGTGTGTGCTAACATCTAACAACATATAGACTTTAACAACATATTTATAACATATAACTTATAACATATAACTATAATATAACTTATAACTTAATTTATAACATATTATTAATAACATATAACTTTTAACAACATATAGGCTTTAGTAACAACTAACAACATATAGACTTTTATCTCATTGTTTACCCTACTCCCAAAAATAGAAACATACCATCATCATGTTTATAAGGTAAGTAATTAAAAACTTTATTACATAAGTAAAAATATTAGGGCTTGTAAGTAGATAAGTATAACATATAACAGTAATTGAGGTTGTGTATGCCACTTAAACTCCTTTAAATTAAGGAAGTTCGAGTGAGGGTTGCCAAACTCGTTATTAAGGACAGGATTGTTTCGAAACATAAGTATCTCAAACTTTTAACAAGGATTACAATTCAAACCCCTATGCATAATGTTTACAGACACATTAAGAATTATTTTGTTTTTATTTGACACAAATTTATTACAATTGAAATCCGACTGCCTATATTGACATGTTTATATTTCTATTTGATAATGTGCTTCCTCCATCCATCATCCAAATCCATTGAAATCGTCGGATACGGATTCTTCGAATTATAGACAATATTGTTCGTTACCGTCAAGATTAAAATAAAAGAAATTGACTTAAGCTCTTACGAACATCCACATATCAGGGCCACCTCAGAAAAGAACCAGCAAGAATCTCTGGAACGTAATGTATTTTAGACTATTTATTATTTAAGAACATAGATTTGAATTTTATATTTATTATATTAATTATTTTTCCCATTAAAAATGTATTTATGGACTCCTGCTTAACTACTTACTTGAAAGCTTAAATATCACTAATAAGTTCTTAATTTTGCAATGGAGTATAATTCGCTTTGTTTTTTGTTTCAGATCACTAAATAGAATATGGAAGAACAAAACATTAGATAGAAAATAAAAATAATAACATGATGAAATATGTTTCCACTTGGAAGTTTTCACAAAACAAAAACTAAAATCAGTTTGTGCATGGTTTACAGTGACAAAATCATACAAGGAAAAAGTCTATATCTCGCAGAAAGCATAAACTGTCTCAATTTCTACGCATTTATCTGTATCATTAGTTTATTACTGCAGATCGTAAATTCTAACACAACAAATATGAACAAGCAGAACGATAAATCCACCAACAATAATTTCAATTTAAAATCACAGCAAAGTAGTTTTCATAACGAAAATAATAGACACGAAGACTCACGCACAGGAGAAGCTTTCGAAAGAAATTCCTATTATAATAATGATTAATTTGTATCAAACAAATATTACAGCACCGAAAACAACGCTTATAGCGATTATGAAGATTATAAATGATATTATTTGGATCCTTCAAATCCATTTCCAAATTCGAAAGTTAAATTTAAAATTAGCAGTGGTATAGTTCAAACTAAGTACAGAAAATTACAGGGCATTGTTTTAGCGATGGACGATCATAAATTTTTAAGCCCGCTTGAAGTATTTCTAGGTGTTCCATATGCTACACCGCCAGTTGGGTCTAACAGGTAAGATAGTCATTACGAATAATTTTAGTATCACGCGTGCTTTTAATTATATTAAAAATGCATTCATTTACTAATCTATATATTTTAAAATCATTCGTACGGAGTTAACTCCATTCATGCGTTACGGCTTTGACACACACAGAACTTTTATTTTAATTGTATTTAAATCCAATATTTAATTTCATAAATATTTTCATATATTACAGAAAATATAAATAATTCATATTAAAGATAATTTGTATGTTGAAATGGAAATCTCAGCTTAAACCAGATGGTGGTTAAAATATCTTTGCAGAATTTTGCATGCGAATTTAACAAAATGGCATAATATGTTACCTGGATCGGTGGACCGTGACAGCTAAAAGACGGCTCGATTGAGTAATTTTTTTATTCTGCTCACTTGATAATGCCTTGTTATAGCTCTAAGCTCTAATCGCTTGATAATGCCTTGTTATAAGGCGAAACACGTGTCGCTTTTAATCGATGGAGGTTTGTCTTATTTGGAGTAATGTACTTGTGTGAGTGATTATTGTTGTGGTAATATAATGTACTTCTACTAGTGCAGGTATTTGGGGAAAGGATAGTGCTTTTGTTTTCTTTGAAACATAAAATGCCATTATATTGTTTTCAATATACGAGTATCGTTGTGTCAAATCAGACACATTTTGTGTCAAATCACACACACTAAGATTTTTATAGAAAAACATTTTCGTAAAGTTACGCTTAAAATATTGCTTATATTTGCGTTGATATTTCATTATTTAGATATTGAAGTTTTCTAACATTTTATTTATACGGTCAAACTAATGTTTTATTTAATAACTTCCGTGGTTGCTCGTTAATCATTTAGCAACTCGACCTCTGGGACGGGTGTCGCCGGCTCAGAGGATGCGGGTTTGATTCTCCGGCCGGATCAATGTAGAAAAAACTGTTTCTACAATTTCACGGGTCTGGGTGTTTTTGATAACTTCGTTGTTTCTGATACCATAACACCAGTGCTTTAGCTGCTTACTTTGAGATCAGAACGATGTATGTGATGTTGACCCTATCTATGTATAATATATTACCTTTTTATGTATAACATTTATATTTGTTTAATACTTATAATTAATTTTGTCATTTTCACAATTTTATTAAGTCACTGAACCCGTAGCTTATTGGAGGAAATGAAGTCAATGCTGGGGTCATTTACCTTTCTAACTGTGGGTTGCACGTGAGTCGTAACTAAGGAGACGACCGCAAAGCAGATAGATAAAACTTTATTATATTATATAGTCAAAGATTTAATAGATTTTAAAGAAAATTATTCCCTGTTTCATTCAATATTATCAGAAATTAGGATGCGACTTTAAAGTTTGTGAGAACAATAATTAATTATTCTATGCTTTGCCACAGCTTTTTAAGTCATTTATTTTATCATTAAGTCATTAATATTTATATATAAATTTTTATGTTGAAATATTTAATTATTGATTGTTATTGGTAAAGAAAGGTTTTTGAGTAGCGATATCAAGAATTTTTCACAGTTTCACACTATCAAACACATATTAAATTAAATCAAATAATTTTTTTTAATAGTTAATTAATTAAAAAATTAATTTCAATACTTTTTTTTTGATAGTAAATTAATAATCTACCAACATTTTGTAATGAGGTTCGTTTACGCATAAGAATCAAGTGAGAGCTACGTAGTTATCACCTTTTTTTAAGATCATACAAAAATTAGATACATTTTTTCTAGAAATAGCTTGGGAGCGATAACTCCATTCCCAGGACAAACAAATATAGTAGGAATAAGGTGTTCCCTTTATGTTTCCAAAAATCTACTGATCCGCATGTAGCACTGCCTTGACACAGCACAGAACGCGGGTTCGAAGTTAGCACGTGTCAAATTTCTCATTCATTTAGCGATCTCCCTGGAAGACTCACACATCAGTTTTATGGTGTCGCTGGTTTTGAGGTCCAGGGTTCAATTCCCGGTCGGATAAATATTGGAAACACATTCGAATGAATTAAGAGCGATTGACAAAAAAAGTGTATACGGCGAGTGTGAATGGTAATGTTGGAGAGGGTAGACATTGGCGAACGTACCGAGACTAAATCAGGGACGTCTTGAAATAAGGCTAGGTCAAGAGTAACCTAAACCGAATAGCATGTATGAAGGGAATAATGAAAGTGAACGAAGCGAAACAAGTATGTAAGGATCGTAGCAAGTGGAAAAAGTGGTATCTGCCAACCCCTACGTAAAAGAGGCGTGTTTATATGTATGTATGTATGTATGATAAATGGATCAAAGTTATTTAATTGTGTAGATTTCTGTCTACCCTAGTAACGGTGAAATTGCGTAAAGATAAGTATTTATATTTTTTTTTTATTTAGAAACCAACTGCGTTACAGAAAGTATTTTACATCAAGTATGGTTATAAATCCAAAAGTACGGCTAATAACAGGTTTCCCTTGCATAAACCAAATATTTAAGACAGTGATAATATTGACAGAGTCGATCTTAAGTGATGAAAAAATACAAAAAATACAAAAAAAGAAATCATTATATAAAACAAAAACAACGATAATCAACTTGATATGATATCTACACATTATTTATATAAAAATATACAAGTAGTAGTTTCAAAAATAAATTTTAATAATATTTTAAATTTATTATGTTACATTTGGCTAAAAATTTACGTAAGTTTATTACGTTATGGTTTTAATTAACAACATACACTTAAGTACACTTTTTGAGAATTTTTATTGCTTTATTCTTTACTGTGTTTTTACTTTGAGAAAACAGATCAATATCTTTAAATGTATCATTGTAAGTTCGGAGCAGACGGGAGATAGGAGCGTTATGTGCATAATTTGCAAAAGCCAGAGGAGGCAATAATAATGGTGGAGGTCGCCTACGAGAGCGGCAGGACGGGACCCTATAAGCAATAGTTTGTACTAATTCAGCGCAATCCACATGACCTCGTACTATATCAAACAGAAAACTTAAGTCCATTAATTTACGCCTCTTTTCTAGCGATAATAAATTATATTGTTCACAACTTTCTTCATATGTACCCGAACTTGGTTTATGAAAACGATAGTTTAAGTTTTTGACAAATATTTTCTGAAGACTTTCTAGACGATCTATATAAGTAGCATATTGCGGGGACCATATAGGACTAGCGTATTCGATTACACTACGAACATATGCGAAGTACAAAGTTTTATTGTATTGACATTTGAAAATGGCTTGCATGTGCGAATTACAAATCCCAAATTTTTGAAGCCTTTATCTAATATTTTGTGTATATGATCTCTGAAAAGCATTTTGTCGTCAAAATATACGCCCAGATCTCTAACCAATGATGTTCTGCGAATTAGGTTACCGTTCAATTTATAAGGAAAGATTACAGGTCTGATTTTGCGAGTAAATGTGATACATTCACATTTGCTAACATTGACAGTTATGTTGTTTTTTTTATAATACTTAGATAGATTATCCAAATCTGCTTGCAACTTATTACAGTCGCCTTCATCATTAATTTTGATATATATTTTTTTATCATCTGCGTACATTAAGCATCGGGCTGATGAGAAGCAATGTTCTATATCTGATACATAAACGTTAAGGCCCATAAGGCCATAAAGGCCCTAAGTGTGATCCTTGAGGTATACCTGTTGGAATACTGATGAAGTCAGATCTGTAACCTCCCAAAATGACTGCCTGGGAGCGATTGCTCAGATAAGATTTAATCCATCTGAGCAAATCGCCGTGTATTCCGAGACCTAGAAGCTTCCTAATAAGAATGGCGTGATCTACACGGTCAAACGCTTTTTCGAAGTCCGTGTAGATCACGTCAATCTGGCCGCCCCTCTCCATATTAGTCAAAATGTAATTCGAAAAGCATGCTAAATTAGTGAGTGTTGAACGACGCCTGAGGAATCCGTGTTGGCTGTCTGGTAAACCTTTAGTTATAACCGTGTATAAAGAATCGAAAACTAGTTTCTCAAAAGTTTTGGCAAGAGTGTTTAGTATTGAGATACCTCTGTAGTTTTTAATATTTGTTCTGGTCCCCTTTTTATGTATTGGCACTATGTGGGCTTGTTTCCATATGTTTGGAAAGATTCCGCTCCTTAAAGACATATTAAAAATTAAACATATGGGATAGCTGAGTGTCTTGGCTCAGTTTCGCCAAAATAGGGGTGGTACACCATCACAGCCAGCACCCTTATGTACATCTACAAGCTTCAATTTATTTTTAACTGTAGAAGCGGAAATGACGATTTTAGCTAAGGTATCAATATTTATAGAGTTATCTTGTGTACTAATTGTTTCATTAGATGGGGTACCAAATACACTCTGAAAATACTCACTAAATGCTTTACATATATCTTCACCCATTGTAAACTTTTTGTTCTTGTATGTCAGAGTTTTAGGATAATTAGATCCTCCGCGCATAGATTTAATGTATGTCCAAATAGCTTTTGGGTTGTGCCCTATAGAATCTTCGGCTGTCTTTATAAAATTGGTAAAACATTCTTCTTGAACACATTGTTGCCTTTTGCTTAAAAGTGAAAACTGGTCATAATCTAATAAATTGCCAAATTTTTTCCATTTCTTATGTGCCTTAAACTTTTCCTTTATTATTTTTTTTAACGCCGTACTATACCAAACTGGATATTTACGACTACCTTGTGTCTTTTTATGATATGAAACATGTTGTTCTATCACTTGATTGACAGTTTCATAAAACAATTTAATAACCTCCTCAGTTGTACATGAATTAAAAAGGAGTTCCAATTTACTTCGAGGAATATTTTATTTATAATGCTGTAGTTACATTTTTAAAGTCTCTTTTAAGTATTGACGCCTCCTCTAATGGTGTTATTGTGAGGTCTAATACGTTCAGTGTAAGTGCTGGATGTGCGCGGTCAAGGTGTACTAGTGGTGATGAACACTTAACGACGTTAAGAGGAAGATTTGATATAGCCAAATCCAATGTATTTCCAGCATAGTTCTTAATGGTATTATATTGTGTCAATCCATGAAAACTTAAATCCTCAGTGAATCTAATTGCAGCATTACGTACTTCCGAAGCACCTGCATTTACATGCTCTGGGCCAGTATCACACCAGGATATACATGGTAAATTAAAATCTCCCAATAACAAAACAAAACTATTCCGAAAATGATTCAATAATGATTTCATAACACGTGATACGCAATCTATATCGCATGGGATTCGGTCAATATCAGGAGGGATGTAAACTGCGCTGAGATATAGGTCAGATGTAGCACCCAACACACGCGTCGGAATTGTCACTATAAGCATTTCGACTTGTTGGTGAAAATCAAAATTTAATTAGTGTGCCATGCAGCTATCAAACTTTTTAATAAGTTTATGTATCATCTTTGCAGGATTTTTAAACGCAAACCCAGCGCCACATCTAAAAGCACGTGTAGCGAATTATGGATTGATAGATCAGATAGCGGCTCTTTATTAGGTTCAACAAAATATTGCGCTATTTGGAGGTGATCCAACAAACATAACTCTAATGGGTCATGGTTCAGGTGCAGCCTGTATCAATTTTCTAATGATATCGACAACTGTAATGCCAGGTATTAAGTCTGTTAAATTTTTGAAACAATCTTGAGACATTATTTTCTCAGGTCTGTGTGTTTTTGGTACCTTCGTTGTTTCTGATTCCATGATACAAGTGCTTAAGCTGCTTACTTTGGGATTAGAGCAATGTATATGATGTTGTCCCTATCTATGCATGCTTAATTTATTTATTTATTATTAAATAATTTAAATTTTGACGATTTTCTTGTTTAAATGGCGTATACGCCGGTTCTGAAGGTGTGTGAATATTGAAAAAAACTTTTTCTAAAATGTATGTATCTCTTGTGATATGGGTGTTTGTAGTTGGTACCTTTGTTGTTTCTGATTCTATAGCATAAATGCTAAAACGATTTTGGGATCAGAGCAATTTATGTGATGTTTTCCCTATCTATATTATAATTAAGAAGAGGCTAAAGGCTCCAATATAAATAATCAATATATTCTTATTAATATTCATATCTATCTTTTCGTCAGCTGATATGGATAGATAACTTAGCCTCTTTATTTTTAGGAAAGATATAATCCTCTTCCGTAATGATGATTAGCAATAATCTTTATGATTGGCAACCGGATTAACCATATCAGATTACAAGCATTGATTTATTATGATCTGCTAATTTTCGTGATGGTTATTCTGACATTTTCACCGCTTTTCTCTAAAGTCTCTTACGATATCTATGAGATCTAAGGGTACATACATACATAACGGCCTGTTAAAGACCACTGCAGGACATAGGCCTCTCCCATAGGGAGGATATTCCATCCTTGCTGCCCATCTTCGGTCCGATTATTTTGGATTGATATATTTTAGCGATGTTTATCCCGCCATCTAACGGTTGCCATAACGATATTCAAGGCTCTATCTCAGTCTCAGTCGCCTCTTACGACACTCACGGGAAGAAAGGTAGTGGCAATATTCTTACGCCGTTGCCACACGAATAGGGCAAATTATTATTATATATATCTTCACGCAATTCCCAATACAGGGGTAGACAGAGGTCAAGTCTAGACAATTAAGCCCCAATGACCCACCTTCCACCGAAGATATTTTCGGGACAACGGATCGGAATAATAACCTATTTTTTAGCGAAATAAAGTATAAAATAATTACACATACGGCCCTTCTCATGAGTGAAGCGTTGTGCGTTCGATTCCCGCCATGAGTTCCTCAGACTATGAATGTTCATATGAATATTTATGTATAAAAGGTATATTGTAGGGTCACCGTCTGTCAAGTTTGTACTAGTTAACCTTCGGTAAAAGGTGGATAGAAAGGACTTAATTGTCTAGACCCCTGTTTACTGCAGTATTGGAATAACGCCTAAATAAAAAAACATGTGATGTCGATAATATCCCACAGCTTTTCGTGTACTCACCTCAAGTTGATTTATTTCAGAACCTACGCGAGGAATGCTTACACTTATCACTCGAGTGACATTTTCTGTACAATTGTGAATGAATACACTGACTGGGAGAGAACGGTATGTTTTTGATTGGTGTTATAAAGTTTTTGTTAATATAAGTAGAATATATCGTTGGCTTGTACATGAAGATGGCGACGGGCTCGCCACCTGTCACGATTCCCAAAAATATCTTCGGTGGGTCGATAGGACTTAACTGTCTAGATCCCCTGTATTGGGAATGGCGTAAAGATGTATATTTCTTTATATATACCGGAGTGGATGACCTCCTATGTTGAGTTTTATAAGTTATAACCCATGCCAGAAATTGTTAAATTTAATTGCAAAGTGTTGAATTTTACTACAATCTTGATGTAGAAGGAAAACAGAAAAAAAACTTGTATATCCGAGAAAAAATAATAAAATATTATTTCTAGATATTGAGAAGATGGCCAAACCGCAATAGAGCATCTTCACCTTTATACATTGAGTCTTTATACATACAACTCATTATTAAATATGGATGTGAGAACACTCTACATTGTTCATAGAGTCGATTCCATAGTCAGTTTATAGGTTCGCTATCAGGGCAGGTAAAATGAGTATCTCCATGGATGAGTATTCTCTACATTGTCCCGGGTATTTCTGGTAACTTCGTTTCCGTTTCCAGTACAGAAGTGCTTTAGCTGCTTACTTTAGGTTCGGAGTCATATATGTGATGTTGTCCCTTTCTATGTATGCATTTACTGTTGTAGAATCCAATAAGCACAAGAGATGCCACAATCGCGGCGTTGTCTGACGCACAGTACGTGGCGCCGTTGATACAAAGCGGTGATTTGTTGAGCGGTGGACCAAAACCGACGTTGAGCGACGAAGACGGACCGGGGAGGCCAACGAAAACTTTTTTCTGTGTTTTCGATTATAAAACAAAAGACGGGTTTTACCCACAAGTAAGTAATATACATATATTTTTTATCTTTCACGCATTTCCAGCGAGAGGTAGGTTTTGTAGCCAGAGCTTTGAAAAATTTTCTACTTTCGACTCACATGTCACTGGAGCTTATCTTGTTGTGTATATCCCAGCCAACTATATAAATCGTAAATTAGTTTTATAAAACTTATTGGTACGGGCTTACCTACTGGGGATTGTCTGAGGTCGAACCCGGGACCTCAAAGCCCGTGAGATCTTGAAAACTACCCACCGGTTTTGAAAACTACACGCCACTCGTCTACGAAGGTCATTAAATCATTTATTCATCGATATACAAAATGATAATAAAATATTATTCCGCTATAATGTCATATAAAACATCCACCGGTTATAATTTTTTTGTGTTAAATAGTTACCTCGCCATTTTATGGTAATTTTGACACCTGTCAGAATTGAAATTTTATCCTTAGTTTGTCTTACGACATCCATTTATTTTAAGTATAATCACACACATTTCGCCGATTTCTTATCCGTCAGAAGAACCTCATTGAGAAACAGTGGGAGTGTTAAAAAATATAAAGACTTTTCACATTCATTTATGCTTATATGGCAAATAATAAAGATTTTTGATGTGATTATATCACAACTATGCCAATTTAGAGAAAGACAATCAGTAGATGGTGTTTAAATAAATAAATGTAGAAATATCTTACATCAGATACATTGCTCCGATACCGGATAGATATTGTTATAGAATCAGAAATAATTAAGGTACTATAACCACCTTACAACCATCCGGGAATCGAACCCGGGATGTCAGAGCTTGCCACACCCTGAAAACCAAATCTTCATTACCAGTCTTCAAATTTACTGGAATAATAATTGTTTAACTTAAGTGGAAGTTTTCCCTCATTCTAACAAAGTTAATGAATATTATGAGATAGCAAGTTTTCCGGTCCGTCCTAGCTTTAAACTTCCTGCTATTATTCACGTTCTTGTTAATTTTATCTTTATTATGGTATCGTTTTCATTATTTTCATTTAAATATTTTGTTCTAATTTTGAATATTATAACTTTTTAAGAAGTTATACGTTAAAGTTAGAAAAAATATTTTTAAGCCAATTTATTGATTAAAAGAAAACACTTAACCAAAAAAAAGTCACAATAGCCGAGTGGTAGGGTGGTCGGAATTTCGAGTCAAGAGACCCGAGTTCGATCCCCAGGTGGCAGGCTTGTACCGATGGGTTTTAAAAAAAAAACTAATAATATCATTAACTTGGGCAATAAACGGCAACGGGCTCACCACCTGTCACGTTGTCCCGAACATATCTTCGGTGAAAGGGACTTAATTGTCTAGAATAGACCTCTGTCTACCCCTGTATTGGGAATTGCTTGAAGTTGCATTATATTTATTATATTATAAAACAAATCATTCTTATGAATATTGCAATGGATTTCGCGAATTTTTATAATATTTAAAAAATACGCATTATTATTTGATGACCCCATATCCTAGTTGATGACCATGCCTCTAAAACTAAAGTTGTATGGGACAAATATTTGTATGGTGATGATGGTTTGTGTGATGAATGTGAATTATTTTACTCGAATCATAGAAGTCTATATGTATATTTATCTATATAAATATGTTGTACCGTTGGCTAGGACACTAAGAGAGCGATAGGTTCACTATTTTGAAAATACTAGATTGTTTTGATTATTTATTGGGCAATTCTAAGATTAATAAATATAATAATACAGGAAATTATGTAGCTTTCTAGCGCATAATTTATCGATGTTATGTATAATACATTTTCACAATTTGAGGACATCATTATATATCACAATATAATATCAGAATTTGTTATATTATTGCAATTATTTCGTTTATTATTTTATTTTACGAACTGGAGCAGTTCATGGCGAGGAATTTCCGTGCATTTTTGGTGCACCTTTAGTAGATGGATTCGGACATTTTCCTTAAAACTATACAAAATCAGAAGTCGCTTTGTCGGAGTCAATTCTATTTGTTATTGCCAATTTTGTAAAAACAGGGTAAGTGATATTAAATACTTATATATCATACACATACGTCTCTTCCAAAGGACAATTCGCGATATATTTTACTGTATGTATATACAGTACTTATATACATCTGTACTGTATGTATATACCTCTTCTGTAAGGGAATATTTGTCTTAATCGGCATCGTGGCAATTGAATTGCCGATCACCGTTACATGTATGCTCAATTCAATCTGGTATGTTACGAGATCATGTTTCAAGGAATACTAGCAATGCTTAAATAACATTTCTAGTGAATACTGTTATAGATGGTGCTTAAGAAGTTTTACTTTGTGTGTCGTGAAGTTTTACTAGTCGCTTGGTCTAAAGCTTAGGGTTTTTTTTTGTAAAAAGAATTCTTGCAATGTCAAATAAAATTATTAGTATTCCTGTTAACACTCCAACTAAGCTGCAATGCTTGTTTTTGGAGTTGGTTTACGACCATAGTTGAATTGCGGGCTCGAACCTAAGACGCTATGCTTCGTAGTTCGCACCCTAAATTAACCATTAGGCTATTGTGACTTACGAGATCATTATTCTTCTATATGCCCGTTGCCATTACAGTATTAAGGAGGTATCTTCAGTATTAAAGAAGTATTGTACATACAATTGTGGGATGTAAAGTGGTGGAAAATTTTTACACCGTCGCCAAGTGGTATATTTAATTACTAACACGATGTTACTTTTATATCTTGTGTATTTGTAAACATAATATACACTGAGCAGGCTCAATAATTCTAATAATAATAATATTATATTAAATACACATATAGATAGGAACAACACATACATTTCTCCGATCCCAATGTAACATGCTAAAGCACATGAGGCATGGGAATCGGAAACAATGAAGGCACCACATACAACCAGACCCGAGAAAATGTAGAAAAAGTGGTTTTTCTACTTTGACCCGTCCGGGAATCGAACCCGGACCTCGATATGGCGACACCTTGAAACACGGTGTCTACGCCGCTCGTCAACGGAGGTCGTCAAGTTCTAATCTCAACCTAACTCTGAGCAGGGTGAAGGGATGAAGAATTTGTTGTGAGTGGACAACATACGATTGATGGGACACTTAACTCCAGTATTAGTTCTAAATAGTGCGGTAGCAAATAAACCATGATTCCGCGTCGATCGCATGTGTGGCCTTGATGGAATTTTATAAATACTGAAGACGGCCTGAGAAACGTTAACATGTTGGGCCTCACTAAAGACTTCTTCATTATATTCAGCCTTATAGTTTAAGGCCGTGTTACTGACTGTTGTAAATAAAAAATAAATGTGTACAATATCGTATATATTACTCTGATCCCAAGGTACGTATATTATGGAATTAGAAACAACGAAGTTCTCCTAAACATCTATATCCAAGACAATATAAAAAGAAGCAGTTTTCTACACCACTAAAAGGGGACGCCTCTAAAAAAACACAAAAATAATGAGACATTTTAGTTTCAGCAACCCCAATGATTTAAGTCGCCAAAATATCCTACTACCTGCATCAAAAGAGAGAAATAAATTTCGTGGAATTAACTGTGAAGAATATGATGCAACACATCAAAAATATCTCAAAATAGGTGAGTATTAAACGACCCCCGTGGTCGAGAGATGTACAGACCGGTTTTAATATTTTACCTGCTCAACGGTCCCGGGTTCGATTCCCGGACTGTCATAAGAATATTGAAAACCACTTTTTCTATTTTTTTTTCGTTTTCGCTTTTTTGGGTAAACATGACGGGTGATAAGCCCATCCCTGTCTTAGTGTTTTAGATAACGATACAAATCATACATATTTTTAGAAAAAACTCTTTAGTATAAGCCTTCTTGTGGAGACTCGAACTCAGATTTCTTGATTCAAAATCTGATCACCCAATCACTCGGCAACCGTTGTATTTCCTCTTGTAGACGGACCTCTTGTTGAACAGTTAATATTTACTGATTAAAACTTAGTTGTTTAGAGACTGCTTCTGAGTTGTAACCTTTTTAAATAAATCGCTTTTTTAAGTATTAATATGCTTTGCTTTGATTATGTGCATAATTTTATTTCCAAGAACTATAACTTAAATTACTTTCCCTAAATATACCCATACTATTGAAGCAAAATGCTTAATCAGGATATAAAGTTTAGATCTTAATAAATTTATTTTTGCATTAATTAATTTATTTGTCGGTTAATTGCACTTTAGTGCAATTTAACCCAACAATATCAAATATCAATATAATATAATATAAATATCATCAATATAAATATCAATATCAATATAATAATCGTATTCAACATTTTCTCATTGATAATTTATTTGATCAAATATTTTAATTAGGTGTGAAGCCGCGTCTCAAAAATCATTTTCGAGCACATCAGTTGTCAGTATGGCTGCGACTTGTCCCCGAGCTACATAGAGCAGGAATGAAAGATGTCGCTGCTCGTCACAACCCATCCCGAACTTACAGCTTTGACAACAGTTGACACAATATTAGCCACATGTGCAACATTACTACCAAACGCAAGAGAGGTGCATGGTCTAAATACAACCGATAGTACTTTTCTGGCTAACCTTGAAGCAGCTGGTTATGCCGCATATTCAACAGCCCTCAGTGTTACTATTGCAATAGGTTGTTTATTGCTAATTCTTAATGTTTTAATATTCGCGGGAGTATATTATCAAACAAATAAAAGTAAATCCAGAGGAAAACATCCGCGTTTTGATGAAAAACATTTTGAAACCATATCAGGGAAACATTCTCATTACCATATTGATCCGACACTAGCCCAAAGTTTGGTTGTAGATGTGGAATGGCAAAACTGAAAAAAGATTCTGACTGAAACTAATCTGACAAATTAGAATTTTAAAGGACCGCTGGATAATAGAAAATCACCAAGTCCAACGATGAGCCTAGATAATATGATGTTACCTAGTAAACTAGGATGTAGAAGTAATAGTTTTAGGTTACCAAATGTAAGCTATTCAAATATGGGAGGATATTCAACGATGCCCAAAAACGTGAATCAGTTTTGTTATTCTCCTCCAATGCAGGAGTTGCGTCACCAACCGTTTCCTCCTAATGGTTCGACTGCATCACCTGGGAGGGAAGACAGAGTTACTCATGCGACACTTCGTATAGGAAAATCCTTTCATCCAACAAATCTTCCACAGGCAGCTATCGATGAAATGCGAGTGTGACATTTAATGCATACACCTGACTTTGTTCTACGTGAAGTAATATTAATGTTAAGTAATATTAATGTTAAGTAATATTAATATGTAATTTAGGTGAGTTTGCAATGTGTAAATAAATGTTTGAGGTTGTTTTTTTTTTAGGAAAGAAAGGTTATCGATTTTGTCAATCGCTGTAACAATAATATCAATTAAAATATTGTAAGATTTTTGGAGTTTTAATACATAATACTATGTGTGCAACTATTTATGTTGAGTTTTAACCGACGACAGAATTACCCTTGTTTTGTGTGTATTAACATGAAGGATTTGCCATATTTGCCACGCTTTGAAAACAGGTTGACAAACGCATTTTTTTTTTGTTTTTATGTTATAACACAGTAATATGCTGCTCTCTGGAGGTTTATAGGCATAATATAGCCATAAAGATCAGCACACTAAATTAGCAATGGGCCTGCACAACATTACGGGGAGTCTGCAGGTGGTTCGTAATCGTTCTTTGTGGAAGTCTTTGGGGGAGGCCTATGTTCAGCAGTGGACTTTTGGAATGGGTAATCAAATCTTCCCTAGGTCCTCCAAGATTGAACATCAGGCTATGCATATACCCGATATATGCCCTCTCTATTCGAAGAACTATTCGCTACTAGTGCTACAGCCCTAGCGACTGTCCAGATGGAAGCCCAGATATTTCATGTGCCTCTGCACTCTAATTTTAGACCCGCCTACTCAAATATACGAGTCGGATGGTATAAGTCTTATGGAACCATACCGCCTTGGTATTGTAAGGACTATTTCTAATCAGAAGTAGTGGATTTTGGCAAATAGATTTCCACTTCAAGCTCGATAAGCTCCCCAGTCCTCTCAAATGTGATTCCGCTAGCAACATCCATTATGACAACTTTAGCGTTAGCGGGCAGATTGGTAGATATTTACTACAGTAATGGACCTGGCACCGAACCCTGTGTAACTTCGCACTGGATCTACCTCTTGATCTTTCTGCCATCTCTGTTAATGTACATAATTTACATGTTGCTCAAGTAGTTGCGTAGTAATGCATTGCAATAAACTTGCGGCTAAACGTCCTTGACGGTGAACTAGCATCCGTCGTTTAGATCCCAGGGCAAGGACTTAACGGCATTGACAATATCTAAACTTATTGCCAATTCCACGTCAACGCGGGACAACAACTGCTCCAAGAGCGAGCGGACGCGACAAATCGTGAATGTACCGAAATTACTTTCAGAACTTAGCCCTTTCAAGTTCATGTCTAATAAATATACACACAGAAAAGTTACAAATCGTACATGAATCATAAATTAAGATACGATATGCGAGTGGTTAAATGATCTGAATTCGAGCCAAGAGGCCCGATTTTGTCCCCGACGAGTTTTATTCAAAAAATAAAGACAGCGGTAGACTCATTCCCTGTCACGAAAAAAAAAGAGGTCGAAATGTCTTAATTGTCTGAACCTCTGTCTATTCCCAAAAATGGAGTGTTTGAAACAGCATTCATGGATTGCGAAAAAACCTCACGTATACAACGATTTTCAAGGCGCCAGATCTGAAGTCTCAGGTACCATTCCCGGAAGGATCAATATAGAAAACCACTTTTACAATGCTGTCTCGGGTCTTTGCGGTATCTTCGTGGTTTCTATTTCCATAACACTTATGCGTTTCTTACTTTGGGATCAAAGCAAAGTATGTGATATTGTCCCTTTTGATTTATCCATCTTTGAAAAAAATACTTCGTTGTGACCTAAAAAGTAGTATCATTACAGTACATTCATGTACCTATTCAAGTATGTATGTTTCGTGTCTAAGTGGTTGTGGTAATTTCGTAGTTTCTGTCTACATAACACTTGTGCGTTACGAGTACTTCAGGATCGGAGAAAAGTATGTAATGTCGTCCCTATTTATTTATTCTTCTTTGAAAAAAAAAAGTCTTCGCTGTGATCTAAGAAAATAGGCTCATGTTATTACATATATACATCTAAATGAAACGCCATCAGCGACTGCAGCGCCATTACATTGAGCACATTAAAAAGGATGGCACGTTTACTTTTATGATATCTGCAACATTTGACGCAAGCGATATCGTGAATAAATTACCATAAGTCGACTTTATAATATTTTTCATATGATATATTTAGGTAGTAGCTGCCCCCGCGGCTTTGCCCGCGGTTTAACACTTAACTGGTAACATTTATTATTTTTCTAAAATAAAAGCCATTGTTAAAAGCCTGCCACCTGGGGATCGAACTCGGGTCTCTTGACTTCGAATCCCAATAATCCAGCCATTTGGCTATCGTGATGTACTAAGACTACTAATCTTACAGAGGCCTGCAAAATCCGATTTATGAGCCAAGGTGGTACTGTATTACGAGCCAAAGACATACGGAGACATTGTTCGCTATAGAATGAAACCGTGTTATTTTTAATACAGTCACTTTTATTTCAAATTATCGTGATAAATAAGAATATTTTCAAAAGTTTGATAGATTGAAAATTATACTTTCAAAAGGGTCTGAATAAATATTTCACATAATTGATGGCATAATGGACAGGACCTCAATTAAATAATATTTTAGCTTCATGTTACATGGCCTATTTTTCTTCAAATATATTTTTAAAGAAGATAAATAAACATATAAAAGAATTTTTTTTTCAATTGTACTGGATGATTTTGAATAATTACGATTATATAATGAATAAAAACCATTGTGTGCCAAAAACAATTTATTACGTGAAAAGTTTTTAATGTCTAAAGTAAATGCCATTTAATGGAAATTTCTTTTCTTCTTTAGTTCTTTGTGAATTTAACAACTTGGCATTGGGCAATAACTTTTCTCAACTTTTGTACAATTTCTCAACTCATCAGGTTTCATGCCTCGTGAACGGATTCTTAAGCAACATTCTCTGCTTGTAGTTTTTTTACAACTGAATCTAAAATAATGTATGGCAACGTGGTAATCGACAGAGAGCCTAGCAAATAGCCGATGGCGGGATAGCCATCTTCTAACTATGCCTGATTAAAATAATCAGACCGGTGATGGGAAGTAGCGTTTATGGTGCATAGTGCCATGTACTGCGATCGCTAATTCTCTTGCGAAGCGCGGCGACTGAGCCTCCTTATGGGAAGACGTCCTACAGTGGGCTTTTAATGGCCGTTATGTATTTATGTTTCTGATATTATTAGATTTATTGATGCTGAGTCCGCCGCCATTCCCCCCGCATTGGTTACCGCCTTGTCGTAGCGGTGGGGCTTAGTAGATTAGACGCAGAAGCTTGGACACGAAGAAGAATCCAAAGCAACCTACATGGAACACCAGCCTTACTTTGTGGAGAGTAACAGGCCCGAAGTGGCCGCTCCGAGTGCGCTTGACCAGTCCACTTCGGCTGTGAAGGAAATGTTTGCGTCGTTTCCTTTGAACCACTGTCCATCCCCTCCACGGCCCAGGTGGAGTCGCGGCGGTTTAATGTCCCTTTTCGTTTCATCGACCTTCAAACCTCAACTATATTAAGGAAAACGACTACAAATGAAATCCAAAAAAAAATCCCGTTTTATTACCCACACAAGAAATATAGCTTAATTTATATTAGAAGACCGAATTTCAAGCCTTGTATAATGTTGACCTCCGTTTCCAGTAAGGAAAACCTTTTAGCTTCATTCCCGAGGGGCTTATATAAACAAAGCTAACTGTACAAACGGCCCGGCAAATGGTATTTGCGAATAAAACTAATTGAACTACCTTCATTTTATGTGGCTCGGTACAGAAAACACAGCAAGTAAACATCGTCCTATTATCTATTAACGAACACAACGGAATGATTTAATGAATATTGTTTAATACCTGCCAATACTTGATTATAGGCTCGGATATTGTTTTCTTTCCTAATTGTATGTTTAAAGGTGTCAGACTTGTTCTAAAATATAAAGAAGATATTTTAATGTACGTATATTAAAAATATCTTCACGCCATTCCCAATACTGAGCTAGACAGAGGTCTAGACACTTAAATCCTTTCGACCCACTATATTATAGATATTTTTGGGATAACGGGACAGGTAGTGAGTTTGTGGCCGTCTTTATATCCACGCAAACGATATAAAACGTACATAAGTTTTGAAAAAAATCATTGGTATACTCGAGTCGGCGATACCTTGAAAACCGGTGTTTACCACCTTAGTCCACGGAGGTCGTCAAATATTTGTCTCTTTTGTGACTCTGTCTGTCCCTATTGGGAATTGTGAGAATATATTAATTTTATTTATTTATAAATATTTACTATAGTATACATCTATTTTAGTATATTTCATCGTTGTTTGGACAATAAAACTACAGGGTCACTACCAGTCACGTTTGTCTTAAAAAAAAGCTTCAATGAAATGTGAGTCAAAAGTCCTTAATTATCTTGACTTCTGTCTTCCCCATTATAGGGAAATGCACGAAGATATGCTACCAGTATGAATATTTTAAATTAAAGCCTTCAAGCTGCCATAACGTAGCATCGCGATTATGCAAATACCAAAACAACGACACTTTATTTGAGATAATGCAGACTGGCTGCTTTATGTACTTAAAATCATAACCTACTTTGAGGCTTTTGTCGAGAAAACTTAAAGACTTCGTAATATAAGCTACAAAACTTACTAAGATACAGTTTTTTTTTAAATGAAATTTCTGTGCAGTTTATGTAGTACTGAGTAGTCTATCGGCTCTTATTCATGACCAGATTTAAGAAATGTTTTATCTCAATTATTTATTTAATCTTTATTACGATTCCTAACAGAAGCTCAAAAATGGTGAACTTAATGTTTCAGTAAAATCTATTTTTATTATATTTTTATTGCACTGTATTTTTACCGTACTATAAATATTTGTTATATCATCATGCATTCCTGTATTCAGATAGAATTGACGCCGGGTGTCACGACATTTACGTCTCTTTTTCGATTCTATCACATTTATTTTCAGAAAATTTTCTTACACGGTGTTCAAAAGTTAGTTTCGGCCAACCTCGAATCCTGTTTGTGTTAAATTTCGCGCTGTATATTTTCCTCACTATTCGATATTCACGCAGTTGTTCGACGTGGTCAAACCTTAGAAAAACACCAATTTCCATTTTAAGTGATAAGGTCATATTCCAAACCACCATATTGTGAATCTCTACGTTTTCTTTTTGGTCGGAATACAACTTGAAAATTCTAAAGAAGTCACTAAGATATTGTCATCAATAATTTTTTTTTTAATTTTTATAGGCAAGTATGTCATTACGAGATTTATGTTATTAAAGGAATTTGTAAAACCTTTCATATAAAAACCTTTGAACAAAAAAATTCGTTAAGAGAAAGCTTTGCATTTAACAAAAATTTGGACTTCTGCTAATGAAATAAATCTAATTAACTTCTATTATTAATTATCATAATTTTAGCTGATTTTATAACCAATGCGAAAGTAATAAAAATATGTTCACATAACGTAACGTTGGCTGCGTTATTCCTAATCCGCAAAAACAGAGTATACGCAGTCGTTCTGTTTGCTTAGTCGAATTAATGGAACATTTTTTCCGCGTAGACAGACAATCATAGATAATGAATCTTTCGTAAATTGACAGTTACATCATACATACTGTCATATGTCGGTAGCAATTTACCTTTTTGAATTATTTCGTGACATTTTTATGCTTTTTGGATTACCCCCAAAAATAAATGGGGTGATAAATATCTACACCAACACCAAACACCTATTAAATATCTATAATTTTTAATATTAGTTGAAAATTATCATAAATTATGATTTAATAGACACTTCTTTGAATATGCGTAAGTATAAATAAAAGGGTGCGTTATATTAATGAACTCAGAGTTGAGACGTTACCTCTTCTCAAATACAATGGTTGCCAAGATAACAGAAACAAGTCTAAAGTAAACTTTGATCTACAGACAAATGTTTGCTTTCATTTCTTGAATGCTATGTTAACATTCACGATAGGAAATTTATGTGAATATCAAGTCAGAGGCGAGAGAAGAAAATATATATCAGGCTATTTTAATATTATAAATAACACATTTAAAGTCACGATAGCCGAGTGGTTGGTTGGTCGGAATTACGAGTCAAGATACCCGAGTTCGATCCCAGACGGCAGACTCGTACCAATGGGTTTTTCTAAAAACCTATGTACGAATTACATCGTTGGCTTGGACATAAGGACGGCGACGGGCTCAACACCTGTCACGTTGTCCCGAAAATATCTTCGGTGGAAGGTGGGTCAAAGGGACTTAATTGTCTAGACTATACCTCTGTCTACCCCTGTATTGGGAATTGCGTGAAGATATTTATTTATTTTTATACATTTAATTTCATGAAGGTGCTTTACTTAAAACGTTATAAATACTGTTAAAAATACAAAATAGCATTAACTTTCTACAAAATTAATAATTATTTTATAATTGTCAAGAATTAAAAATAATAATAATTAAAGTAAAAAAATTCGTGGTGATAAATTACATTGCAAAAAATAACTTCCTTAATTTTAATATATTATTAATATTATTATTAATAAATATATTATAACAACAAATTGAAAAATATCCAATTTTTCAAGATGATTGTTTCACCATCAATGGGTTAGCTACTCGTTGATAGTTTTCTTATTTCATAGCTTGGCATGGCTCGACGTGTTGCTCGCGAGATGAATGATGATATGCCGACACCACACGGATCAGTTTAGTTACGTCATATAGTTATAATCGAAGACTAAATGACACGCCGGCTAATACATACATATACATACATGTCGGCCGGTTAAAGCCCACTGCAGGACATAGGCCTCTGCCATAGGGAGGGTTTGCCATAATCGCCTCGCTTGGCAAGCGGATTGGCGATCGCAGACCCATCTTTGGTCTGATAATTTTGGTCTGATATTTGTAGAGATGGTTATCCCGCCACCTATCGGTATGCAAGGATATTCAAAGCTGTTTCCATTAGTCGCCTCTTATGACATCCTCGGGAAGAAAGCGAGTAGTAATATTCTATTAAGATTTTACCAGATTTTCTCGTTTTTTTTTCTGATTTATCATCCCGCGAGTATCGTAATAGTACTGCAGCCTTTTACCTCCGTAAGCCATATCAGAAGAAAAAAAGTTACAGACGCGTTGTCACATACCAGGACAAAGATGGAGAGGATGCCCCATATCCCGTGTTTCATTTAGCTGTCTATACCTTTCAAACCAAACACAACACGACGAACACACCGATTTTTCCCGTCACACGATTGATTCCCGGTCGGGTCAATGTAGATAACACTTTTTCTGATTTTTTGTCTGTGTGTAATACCTTCGTTGTCTTTGGTTCTATAATACAAGTGTTAATTGAGATCAGAGCAATATATGCGATGATATCCCTATCTATGTATGTATTTATTGCTTATTATGATTTATAAAAGTTATTATTGTTACACTAATTATTAAATTTTTAATAATTAGTGTAATAATAATAACTAGGAATTGCGTGAAGATATTTAATTATTTATTATATTTATTATTATTACACTACTATTTGGCGACAGAAATGGATAAAAGGGTTTGCGTATGGAAGCAGATAACTCGTAGTCACGAGGTTAGTGCACAATACTAATGGAAATAACAGCATCTCTCGACAATTAGAGTTAAGTTACTTCTATTATTTGTACTCTAGTGTATATAATATATATAATGGAGATGTTAATTATATTTATTAATGTATAGGTTGATTTATTTATTTATTTATTTTTATACATTTAATTTCATGAAGGTGCTTTACTTAAAACGTTATAAATACTGTTAAAAATACAAAATAGCATTAACTTTCTATTAAAATTAATAATTATTTTATAATTGTCAAGAATTAAAAATAATAATAATTAAAGTAAAAAAATTCGTGGTGATAAATTACATTGCAAAAATAACTTCCTTAATTTTAATATATTATTAATATTATTATTAATAAATATATTATAACAACAAATTGAAAATATCCAATTTTTCAAGATGATTGTTTCACCATCAATGGGTTAGCTACTCGTTGATAGTTTTCTTATTTCATAGCTTGGCATGGCTCGACGTGTTGCTCGCGAGATGAATGATGATATGCCGACACCACACGGATCAGTTTAGTTACGTCATACAGTTATAATCGAAGACTAAATGACACGCCGGCTAATACATACATATACATACATGTCGGCCGGTTAAAGCCCACTGCAGGACATAGGCCTCTGCCATAGGGAGGGTTTGCCATAATCGCCTCGCTTGGCAAGCGGATTGGCGATCGCAGACCCATCTTTGGTCTGATAATTTTGGTCTGATATTTGTAGAGATGGTTATCCCGCCACCTATCGGTATGCAAGGATATTCAAAGCTGTTTCCATTAGTCGCCTCTTATGACATCCTCGGGAAGAAAGCGAGTAGTAATATTCTATTAAGATTTTACCAGATTTTCTCGTTTTTTTTTCTGATTTATCATCCCGCGAGTATCGTAATAGTACTGCAGCCTTTTACCTCCGTAAGCCATATCAGAAGAAAAAAGTTACAGACGCGTTGTCACATACCAGGACAAAGATGGAGAGGATGCCCCATATCCCGTGTTTCATTTAGCTGTCTATACCTTTCAAACCAAACACAACACGACGAACACACCGATTTTTCCCGTCACACGATTGATTCCCGGTCGGGTCAATGTAGATAACACTTTTTCTGATTTTTTGTCTGTGTGTAATACCTTCGTTGTCTTTGGTTCTATAATACAAGTGTTAATTGAGATCAGAGCAATATATGCGATGATATCCCTATCTATGTATGTATTTATTGCTTATTATGATTTATAAAAGTTATTATTGTTACACTAATTATTAAATTTTTAATAATTAGTGTAATAATAATAACTAGGAATTGCGTGAAGATATTTAATTATTTATTATATTTATTATTATTACACTACTATTTGGCGACAGAAATGGATAAAAGGGTTTGCGTATGGAAGCAGATAACTCGTAGTCACGAGGTTAGTGCACAATACTAATGGAAATAACAGCATCTCTCGACAATTAGAGTTAAGTTACTTCTATTATTTGTACTCTAGTGTATATAATATATATAATGGAGATGTTAATTATATTTATTAATGTATAGGTTGATTTATTTATTTATTTATTTTTATATATATGGCTCCGAC
The DNA here is from genome assembly GCA_029286605.1 of Sericinus montela. Taxonomy (NCBI): domain Eukaryota; kingdom Metazoa; phylum Arthropoda; class Insecta; order Lepidoptera; family Papilionidae; genus Sericinus; species Sericinus montela. The sequence goes on along the minus strand of JAGSMR010000128.1, from coordinate 150,237 downwards.
AAAATGGCTACAACATTGCGCTGAGTCGGAGGCCGTTTTGTTACCGCAACCCAATAATTAATTTTGAAAATTATAGTTGACTTTTTGTCCGTGTTTAGTTTTAATATTTTATGTCATAATTTATTTCTGGTTGTAGCGATAAATAAACTTCTTTCTTTCTTTCTAAATATTAAAAATATTTTGTGACTTCGATGTACCTGATAGTTGAGTTGCTAGTGTCCCGGCCTTCAAAGCTAAGGGTCGTAGTTCCAATCCTGCTAGGGACAAACATTTGTTTGATAAATATCAATGTTTGTACCTGAGTAATAATGCTTATATGTATACATAAATAATTATCCATGTAAATATATATACATGTAACGTAGTTCCAAATGAGCTTCGATAAAAGGTAGGACTAGAGGACTAAATCATCTTTACCATTGACAAGCCAACTATTGGGAATACTTAAATAAAAAAAACTTAAAAGTTAAACAATAGGAGCAATAAGCAATGGTAAGAGTTATCAAAACACAATTTGTACAACGTATATACCACGGAACCAGTTCGGGCTCAGTTCACATATTAACCCTAACGTTATGTTATCCGCTAAGCTTGATTTATAGCTCGGGGCGTACGTGATTGCAATTCTGATACTCGGTTTTGATCTTTTTTACAGTTTGTGTGCTATTTTCAAGAATAAATATTTTTTTATATATTTTTGAAATTTTCCGAGACTGGGGTAAACAACGGTTCTAGAAAACGAAGTTTACTTCGATCCACTTTTCAATAAAGCTTATTTACCAACTTGACAGATGTTGAGCCAATCGCCGTGTTAATGTCCAAGCTAACGGTGCAATAACTTAAGTACAAATATTCATATTCATCACAGAAATATTCGTCCATAGCGGGACTCGAACCCGCTTCGACGACAGGATCATCACCAACTCAGCTATCGGGTCATTACATATGGAGATAAAATATAAACATGAAATTTTTGGATTCGATTGAGGCGCACTGTTTTCTTTAAAATTTAAAACCTAATTTAATATTTAATTAGAAAATTAAAAAAAAATCAAATCTATTAGTGATTCGATTTATTTTTCTTTATTTTTTCACTCTCAAGGTACTGTTTTAAATTTATGTGAAACGTCTGAAATAAAAACCTAATTCTTTCTAGTAGTGAGTAATTAGGATGTTTTCATACTATAGGAAATTGAGTTCTTGAGAGTCTTAAGTTCGAGGTGTTTGTTACTGAGCTTCGATAGGCAATGAGCTTGCAAAGCGTGCCAAATATTGTAATATTCGAATCCGCACTTGCTACGGGGCACTATCACTATCAATGCGGCTGTCGGGCCGAGATGGACATAAATTCAAGGGAGAAGCATGACTTTTTTAAAGTCAATATTAATTTAACGTAATACCTTTACACGTCATTAAGAAAAATAATCTTGACAGGCTGACTGAGGTAGGGACAACTGATCTTATAAGGATTCCTACCCGATTGCATATTATGAATAGGGATTTAGCTTCTAAAGGAAGGGACATAAAAGCTAAAATTTATTTTAATTAAGGATCGTGCTTCACAGTTTTCATAAGAGGTGTTACAAATTTTTGTGCACTGAAATTTCAGTATATTTTTTCCGTCCTTTCATAACAGTCGACTACATCCCGCGCTTTCACATGCAAAGTTTGCTGCTACTAATTTATATTTCCGACTGTTAAATACAAATTTCATTCATTAAAAACATATACACTAGAGAGATAAAATTACGAAATGGTATATAAGTTCTTCATGTGTAACAAGTTGCACTTTTTAATTGCAATATTGGTAGACTGTTTGCCTACATAAATACGCAAAACATAACCCTTCCAGACTTCTCCCGTAAGAAAAGAAGAACGGACTTTTGATGTTACATTTATTTTCAATTTGTTTGTTTATTTATTCGGATATCGCAAGTGCTAGTATATTTTTCATCTTTGCAAATAAATAAATATACAGATTGACGATCGAAGTAACTGACATCTTGCTCCTTAAATGTTACTGTCAATCACCATTGTACTTATTTTAGTCTAGTATTTTTGTAAAGATGATTACTCCACCATCTGTCGGTAGCTAGCCATATCGATATAGCTTGTCTGTTATGACTCCTCTATTTATGAGGTGGTGGTATATTCTATAGTATATTCTTTACTTGATAAATGTAATAAATATTCATAAATATAAATAAACATGATCAATTTTTTTAACTTCATGATTATTATTTATGGTTGGAATTTCGAGATAAGAGACCCGAGTTCGATCCCCAGGTGGCAGGCTCGTGCCAATGGGTTTTTCAACAACTTATGTATGAATTATATCGTTGGCTTGGACATAGAGACGGCGAAGGTCTTACTATCTGTCACGTTGTCCTTATAATATCTTCGGTCGAAGGTGAATCGAAGGACTTAATTTTCTAGACCTCTGAATTTGGAATGGCGAAAAGATATTTTATTTTGGTTTTCTGAATTACTTATTCTGTATACTGTAATTATTCTTTGTGAATTTGCAAAGAATTAATGATACATATGAATTTTTTCCGAGGAAAAAAAACTAACTTATTTATTATTTGACCTTTACATATATTTTTCCCCTTCGGTTCGCCGTCTCGGTTGTTTTAAACCCGCCTCAATAAAGTATTGCACCGCAGGGACTTCTAAAATCTTGTGTAACGGTTATCGTTGTAGATTTTGAATGTTTTGAATGCTGTTTATTTTTATAATTTATTTATGAAACCTTTATGTATAAAGAAAGCGACCGATATATGCTAAAATAACTTAAACTCAAGTAAATAAATAACTTTACGTTACACATTACTCTATCGCATTGGGTTTTTCCAGTAAGGATAGTGTGTAATATACAGTGTATATTATTATTATTAAGTCACGATAGCCGAGTATTTGGGTGGTCGGAATTCGAGTAAAAAGATCCGAGTTCGTTTTCCAGGTGGTAGGCTCGTGCCAATGGGTTTTCTCAAAAACATGGACTACAAATGTCTTCGTTTGAAGGTGGGTCGAAAGGACTTAATTGTACAGATCTTTGTCTATCCTTGTATTGGGAATGGCATGGATATATTTATTTATGATATTTTAACTACAAAAATACCTATTGTACTAAATTTAGTAAGACTTGAAATTAGCGTTGACTTGCATACATACTCCGAATGTGTCAAAGCATCGCTCCGAAACATGCGCACTCTCAACATAATGTAATGAGATTTAATTTATACGGAACTAGTTTTCTATAAGTTTAGTTTGCCTTATGGATATAGGTATTATCGTCACAGGAGAGAGACGAATTTGTCTTCTTGCGACCCACACAACGTGATAGGTGTTGAGTCTCGCCTCCATAGTGTCCCTACTCCGGGATTCGAACATGTAAAGCAGAGACAATACCGATTAAGTTATCAGATCGTTTATAGTTTGTGTGAAACCATTATGTAAGTAGCGTCAATGATTTAGTACATCGTTCTAGATATTTCTACGTTGTGTTGGCAGGGCATCCACTTCCGAGGCATTAGTCACGTATCTATTACGTCATAACTATCTATATAATGATACATGAACTAATATGTGAACTAATCAAGTACATGTAATGGGCAGAACTTATTAAAAGCATAAACTTTTGTATCGTATGTTTTTGTATTTACAAGATATTAACAATATAAAGTCACGATAGCCTAGTATTAAGGTGATGGGAATCCAAGTCGGGAGACTCGTGTTTGATCCCCGAGACTCGTGTCAATGTGTTTTTTTTTCTAAAATCATGCTTACGATTTATAGCCTTGGACATTAAGACGGTGATGGGCTCACCACCTGTCACCGAAAAAGGCCTCGGTGGAACGTGGGTCGATAGGACTTAATTTTCTAGGCCTCTGCCTACCCCTGTGTTGGGAATGGCATGAAAATATTTATTATTATAAAACTGAACTGAAAAAAGAGTGAATTTAACTTTGTTGGTAATGTTTCATAAAATAATATAAATAACATATTGTTTAAAATTTTTGTTTTCTTTTAAAGCAATTGTGTAAACACAGTGGTCTAGTCTAGACAGTTAAGTCCCTTCGATCTACCTTCCACCGAAGATATTTTAGGGACAATGTGACAGGTGGTGAGCCCGTCGCCGTCTTTATGTCTAAGCTAACGATATGAGTTTTTTTATAGAAAATGGAGGCAAACGAGCAGGTGGCTCACGCAATACCAGACGCGTAGCAGATGCGTTGCCGGCCTTAGAAGGACCCCCCCCCCCTCAATTTGGGGGAGGGGGGTGTGTGGGCCTCCGGTTACTGCACTCACCAGATAAAACGCAGAATTGTGTTAAACTTCTACATCACGCCGGTATTCTGTGAGGTCGTGGTACATCCCCGGTCGATCCGGCCTATTCATGCAACAACAAAAGCTGATGCGTGACTCTGGGTCGGGTCTCTCGACTCGAAGTTCCGACCACCCTTCCACTCGGCTATCGTGCCTTCTAAACTTATTCTTACCTTTTTTTAAGTAAAAAAACCTTCATACCATGGCAATAGCAGGGGTTTCAAATACAGGGGAAGACAAGGGTCTAAACAATTAAGTCGTTTTGACCTACCTTCATCCGAAGATAGTTTTGGGACAACGTGACAGGTGGTGAACCCGTCGCCGTCATAATGTCCAAGTCAATAATAAATTGATCAAAAGTTTTTGAAAAAGAAAACCATTAGTCGAGCCTGTGCCCCCTGAGGATCGAACTCGGGTCTCTTGACTCGAATTCCGACCACCCAACCACTAGGCTATAGTGACTTCACATTTTTTGAGGTACGAATAAAAAAAAAGATACAAGCAACTAAATCACAAATCGTTGCTTGTATCGAAATTATGTATGCTTCTTTAACTATACTTGTACCAAATAGACTTTTCGGTCTTTGTTGTCTGGACCCGTCGGGAGGGTAGTCGTGCATATCGGTTTTCAGAGTTCCCGATTTCGATTCGCGGACAAATCAATATAGGTAACCACTTTTATAAATTATCTAGGGTCTGATTGTTGGTGGTACCTTCGTTGTTTATGAGTCCATAACACGCGTGATTTAGCTACATGCTTCGGGATGAGAGCTACGTATATGGTGTTGTCAGTATCTATGTATTTATTTATAAAAAAAATATATTATTGCCAGATAAAAAATTTAACCACGAAATCCCTTTTACAATTCCGTAAAAGAAAAGTCAACGTCACTATGTAACAGATACGAAGATATCGGGTGGAAATAAAAATATGCACCAATCTACAAAACACATGTCTTTCAATTTCTGAGTAGGGTAAACGTCACGTACCTTTACTATTAGTGTGCTGGAAAATACTTTAGTATATTAAAATACAGCTCAATTTTGACAAGTCTCCCAATATTATATATTTTACTAGTATAATTCTTGAGGAGTTGTATCTATGGACGAATATATTGAATTGATAACCGTTGGCGAAAATTCGAAGCGACTACGTTTGCATAAAGTGCCTGCCTTTGAGTGCCCCCACAGAATTGGGGGAGGGAGGTGTGTGGGCCACCGGCTTAGACTTCTACTTCACGGCGGTATTCTGCGAGGTCATGGTACTTCCCCGGTCGAGCCGGCCCATTCATGCAACAGCAAAAGCTGATGCGTGGCTCTACCACTGTCAACTGTCACTATGTTATGCAAGTAATCATTTTAGCGACTAAATACGCTGTAAATATAGTTAATTCTGTTTGGTCAATCCACAAGCGTCAGTTGAAAGTAAGGCCATTAATTGTTGTAGAATAAAGCTTATCTGACAATGTAGATCGAACATGTACCGTGGTCAAAATATAAACTTCACTTTGTTTTTTCTTATTTTCATTGTGGATTCTTATTTTATAAGATTTTTTTTTCCTTTATTTGATTACATAGATTACAGGTATAGATAGATAAGTTAGATGAAATATTAGATATTAGAGTAAGATTTTCTGTATTTCTTTTTAGATCTAGGTTGTGTTTGTTGATGATAGGTTCTGTCTTATACCATTCGCAGAATGTTCGTAATTACATCAGATCCGATTAACACAAAATTGAGTTGGCATGTAATCTTGTAATACATTAATTACTTCAAATTGTATTTAATAGTATTAAAAAAGTCACGATAGCCGAGTTGTTGGGTGGTCGGAATTTCGAGTCGAGAGACCCGAGTTCGATCCCCAGGTGGCAGTACCAATGAGTTTTTCAAAAACTTATGTACGAATTTCATCGTTGGCTTGGACATAAAAGGCGGCGACGGGCTCACCACCTGTCACGTTGTCCCGAAAATATCTTCGGTGGAAGGTGGGTCAAAGGGACTTAATTGTCTAGACTTGACCTCTGTCTACCCCTGTATTGGGAATTGCGTGAAGATATTTATTATTATTTATATAAATTGTATTTAAAGTTTTGAACATGTATTGTGCAATAAAGCCACATTTTATTAATTTAGAGGTGAATTCTATAGAATGTAGTCACGATAATCGAATGGAAGAGTGATCCGGATTCGAGTCAAGGCACCCGAGTTCGATTCCCGGTAGTAGGCTCGTACCTGTGAGATTTTAAAAAAATATGTTTGTTTATATCGTTGGCTTGAACGACAGATAAAGGCGGCGACGGTTTAATCACCTGTCACGCCGTCCCAAGAAATATCTTCGGTGGAACGTTGGCAGAAAGGACCTCTGTCTACCCCTGTATTAGTAATTGCGTGAATATTTTCATTCATCATTATTTATAACAGAACTTATGACAAAAATCAATATTTCCGTAGATTGCTTACACACAACCAATTTTTTTAATATGATAGAAACTCAAATAACATTTGTTATAATTTCTCACACACGCAGTTTTCTCACAATGTTTTCCATGAAAATGGAACATGGAAAAAAGTGTCCATTATTCAAAATTAATTTTGATTTTGAAACTTTAAAAGATTGCTATTTTATTTCGAAATTTTGATTACACAAATTTAGTCCTTTCAGTCCAAATCTTACAGGAGCCTATTTCAAGCAATGAAACAGGTAATAAGTCTGACGCCGACTTAGTGTTCAATCTATCGATACAAATACTGCATAAGTTAAGAGAAGAAATCTCACTATTCGAATTCCGATCACCCACCTATTCGGCTAAAGTAGCCATTTTATGGTCTGAACAATGTTGTACTCCCGATCAAATTTTGACCGAAGCGAGATCATTCACTCTTATTTCATTGATTTTGTAATATTTTTTAATAATTTCGTTTACTGTGTGGTTGTCAAATAGATATTTATGTATTTCATTATTTCGAGCCGTATTATATTATAAGTGAAGATTGAAATGGTCATAACGAAAATAGACGGTTCTGCTATAAAATGTTAAATAAACGTCGCGATAAAACACAATTCAACCATTTGTTTTATTCATGTCGCATTATAGCTACTTCTCTCGTGTGCGAAACAGTTTTGTCACATACGCAATAAGGATCAGGGTCCGCATAAAATATGCATTAGTCTGAACAAATGAACGGCTTATCTTCTCTTTTTACGACAAGATTTGTGGCAAATCTCAGATCCCGGTATAAATTTGATTCGGTACGTGCATAATTTGTATACTGGATCGTAACTAATGTCTGAATCAAATATTGCGTTTGATTTTTCCTAAATTATCCTGATTCGTATTTTTATTTATAAATCTTGTCGGTAAACCCAGCCACGCTTTGCTGTGACTTAATCTTATAGTAATTGTTGGGGGAAAAAATTAGCCGTCTTTGATGATAGCAAAGGAGGTTTTTTTTATGTATGTATTTGATTTGTCTGTCTGTTTGAGTATAAATTCAACGTTTGAACGCGTTGCTTGTTGTCTACAAAACCTTGGAAGTAAATTATGTAGCTATGATGTTTTCCGTTACTTTTATTATTAAAATTTTAATTTCTTGACTGAAAAATAACATAGACGATAATACGATATATGATATAGGTACCATGATAGGCTTGTTATAAGAAAATTTTATTCAGTTAAAAAAAATTACTTTTTTTTCTTTTTACGATTTCTCGTTCCCCTGGAAACTTCGGTACGCAATGTATTACATACTTTATTGGTACTTAATTAATGGTGAGTCGATGCACTCCTCAGAATACCGCTAAATCGCTACGCTTGGCAAGCGGATTGGCGAATGCAGTATCAGACATCTTACACCCTAGACATTGTTGCCCGTAATTGGTCATGTTTGATCTGATATTTTTCGAAATGTTATTCCATCATCTTTCGGTACTAATTTACATTTTGAATCTTTTTCGATTTTGTCGGGTATTTTGATTGGAAGAATCTACCGGCATCATATGGCACATAACAACATAAATAACACAACACGTGTAACATTTGATATCGGCGGAACTTGTACCCGAGATTAACACCGTAGCGTGGTTTCGTTCTAACTACTGAGCTAGTGTCTGCTCACAATGCTAAATTCAATATGCTCACACAAGCATACATTCATATAAGAAAACTTTTTCTAGCTTATTATTAACACAATTTGTTGCAGTCACACATACAGAATTAATTAGATAAGCATTAAAGTTTGCAACAGTACAAGTTTCAGTTAAGAATAAGTTCCAAATAATTGGCATTCTAAATTATAAGTTTTAAACATATACTCGTAAAATAGAAGTAAATTTTGTCTGCCTCCATACTGCATTTACCATTTACCCCGCGTGGTTCGCTGAGAGGTTTTATTGAGTTTCTTGCGGTAACGATGTCTTGCCAATAATTGTATTACCGCGTCTTAAATTAAGTCCATTAATGTTTTTACTCTAGCTTCTACAATAGTTTATTTTATTTTTTTATCTTCACGCACAGTCCCTGATGGCCAGAGAGAACAGATCGCCAAGTGTCACGATCCTTATATACCTTTTTCACTTGTTTCAGATTCATCATTTTCTTCATATATGCACGTCTCAGTATCCGAGTCCTCTTGACCCTCCCCTCTTTGAGCATTTTGCTTATGTGGTCTTCGAAAGTAAGGCTCGGCCTACCTCGACACCTTTTAATATCAACTTTCGCGCTATATATTTTCTTCAGCAATCGGTCTTCACTCATTCGCTCAACCTGCCCAAACCATCGAAGCTCACCCTTATCAATTTTAGTGATAAGGTCAACTTTCAAACCTGCCATATTGCGAATCTCTTCGTTACGTTTTCGGTCAGCCAAGGTAACGCCGCACATTTTACGAAGAGCGGTCTCTTCGTAAAATGTGCATCTCCACTGCATTATACTTGCTTTTATGCTTCATCTAGCATACCCAGGTTTCACTGCCATATAACAAAGTATAAGCATCAGCACTGCGTTATGTATTGCAAGGCGTGCACTTTTCACTACGCCTTGCCTTTTGACTAACGCAGTCAGGGCACCATTGACTTTGTTTCCGCCAGCGACACGGTAAATATACAATAGTGACCCTGTATTGGGAATTTCGTGAAGATATTTTTGGGTGATGACGAGGGCCAAACGGATTAGAATGAAATTTGGTACACAGATGTGACGATCCCCGAAGTCGTGTGGCGTATGTATAGGTTTTCACATGGTGTCAAATGTCCCGAGTTCTATTCCCGGACGGTTCTTGTGCACTAGTCTTACAGAATCGGAAACAATGAAGGTACCATAAATACACAAAAAGGATATAAAATATCTTCACGCAATTCCCAATACAGGGGTAGACAGAGGTCTATTCAAGACATTTAAGTCCTTTCGACCCACCTTCCACCGAAGATATTTTCGGGACAACGTGACAGGTGGTGAGCCTGTCGCCGTCTTTATGTCTTTTTGTCTTTACGGTTTTTAGAAAAAATAGAGACATAGTCTTTTTTTCTATATTAACCGTACAGGAATCGAACCTGGTGCCCCAGAGATGGTGACAACAAAAACGAACTTTGAGAACCGGTATGTACGCCACTCGTCCACGGTGCTAGTCTTAACGTTATAGTGTTGCTATAATATCTTATTGTACAGCATTTACCGTTGTGTAATATTTTATTAGTGAAGGTAGTTTCTGGCTCCCCGCAAACCACTGATATAGTTGTTAATTTGACACGGGACAGAAACACGGCGTGCGTATTAGTCAAGTATGATTTGTGTTATGGTAACCCTTAATGACTTGCTGGAATACAATATAGGCATCGATTATTAATCTTACAACGTGCATAAATAGATAACTTTAGTTTAAGTAGTATTTGTATAATAGCTATACACGACCATGCATCGATATTTCTTAGTTTGTTATTATAATCACTAAAAAATCCTTTTTTGAATTTCCTTCCACCGAAGACATTTTTTGGGACAACGTGTGGAGAGCTCGTTTGCCGTCTTTATGTCAAGTGAACGATACAAATGTTAAATAAGTTTTTGAAAAAACAACTCACTGGTACGAGCCTGTAAAACTCGAGTCTGTTGAGTCGACGATACGATAACCTAAACACTTGGCTATCATGATCATGATAAACTTATTAAAATATGCCATTTTGGAATTCGTTAATACTAAGTGTATTAGTTATATTAAATTAATTTTTATTACCCTTAATTTCATATTTCAGAATCTGAAAGTCACCCCCGCACTTTAAGTAAATCCCATTAATTTTTAATCTCTAAAGCGCCCAAAGGGAGCAATGTTATACCTTTAATATTTAAATAAAATTCGGGTTCAGCGAATTGTGGCTGCTACGTAATTGTTATTTTTTACCAAAAATTGAATTGGCTTGTACGTAGATAATTTATCAAAGAAAAAGAGAATTTTAAAAATGTCTTTCATAACAAAGTTCAGAATGACTAACGTGGGGGAGAAAGATAGATTGATCGAAAGAGAGAAATAGAGACAGAGAAAGATACTTGCTTAAGAACAACATATATAGATAAATACATATACAGATAGGGACAAATTCACATACATTGCTCCGATCCCAATGTAAGATGCCAATGCACTTGGGGTATGGGAATCGGAAACAATGAAGGCACCACATACACCCAGACTCGAGAAAATGTAGAAAAAGTAGTTTTTCTACATTGACCCGAGATGGCGACACCTTGAAAACCGGTGTTTAAGCCACTCGTCCACGGGGGTCGTCAAACACAACATAAATTGAACTGAATTTTCGTTTGCCACAAATAGGCTACAATTTATAAATATTTTGTGTAATTTGGCCTTATATCACGACAGCGTAGACGAAGATACGCGGATCGGCTAGTAGTTAAATAAAAATAGACGAAATTCTTAACTTCGATTCTATGTTTGGTGAGGTGATGTTTCGTCACGTTCAATTAGAAAAGGGTAAAAGAATTATATATATAATTTAATAATAAACTCCTCATTTCCTATTTATATATCTTTATAAAGTCGGTTAGATGCTTTTACAGGCTGTAGACGTACTCTCAACTTAGAAAATATCTGGTTTAATACCGCACTATTGTCAATTTATGTGTATTTGGCAGTAGCCTAACAACAATTATATTCCAGTGTTAAGTTTTCTACGTATAATAACGATTTATATCTTTTTCCTTGAGAAAAAGACGACGATAGGATGAGCCTACTTGTCACATTTTTCCAAAATAAGCTCGGGTGAAATCGATCGAAAGGACTATTTTGGTCTAGACCTTTGGCTAACTTTGTACTATTAAATGCTTGAAGAAAAAAATACATTCTTTTTGCCTGCGACGCTGTCTGCATATTACATGGCGATTTATGCGGCCTTTCTCTTGTTCCGGATATTTAGAACTAAAATTGAAAATCAGTAAAACAAAAAAAATCACCAGAATATCAAAGTAGAGGTCATCGACAAATGTAATGACAACTTTAAATATTTGATGATGCTTTTACAGGCGAAACCGGATAAGTTTTTAAAATATACCAAAATAAACGGAAGAGTAGAAGTGTTTTGTTGACCAAATACAATGAAATCCCTTTAACTAACTCACAAAAAACTTTGTCCTAACATTTCGAATGAAATATTATCGCAGTATTATTCACTGTCAGATAAAAATGGCGTAGAATTCTCTTTATGACGAAAAATGTGTAGGGTAATGGCTGGGCGGTGTCAGCATATTATAACGTATTATATACATATAAGACTTTACGTTATTAAATTAATAAATGCGTAATAATAGAAGTTATTACGCATCTTCTGTCTTTACAAAGTTTTTGGTTAAGTCATATTTATTTTTTATTTTGAGGCGTAAAAATATACTATCCCTTTTTTCCCATGGTTGTCTGTATGTGGTACTGTGATAACCGAAGCGCTTGCGTAAGAAAAAATTTTATACATTGTATTCTTAAATTTCATTCTGGTTTATCCGTGATTGGTATCCGGCCATTCGTCGTTAGCACATTGCATTTTATATCTTTTCCCATACGATGATACACAAAGATAAGGTTATAAGAAAAGGCTATTCGAGCGCCCGTGATTTTTGTCTGGCAGGATGTTTGAAAGTGTGATGGTTGAAACGTTCGACGACCTCTGAACACGGATTTCATGGTGTCGCCAGCTCTGAGGTCCGGGTTCAATTCCCGGACAGGTCATATTGCTAAGGTAGACGTTACTTAATATAACTCTAAATTAAACCGTTTCCCGCATTGTTAAACATGTAAAAAACCAACAACAAAATTATAAAGCAAGCATATTCAATAAATTTTATTCTAGAAACTTCAGTTTATTATCCAAACAACAACAAGGTAGGTAAATTTCTACGTTGTAACTACACATTATAACAAATAACATAGATTAAATAATATAAGATAACAATAACAAGATAATAATTACATAAGAACATAAATAAACATCGAAATCTACACCGAAAATATCTCATGATATGTACCATTCGAGACAACACACAACTCAATATAACATAATTAGTTTCTGACCTTAGTCGACGAAACTCAGCACTGCTACTGCTGAAATTAAGAATAGCAATTACTACGGTTTCCATGTTAATTGCTTCCGAGCAAGATAAACCTCCAAAGACGTTAGCTTAATTGAATGCAATTTTTCGTGTGCAGAGTCTTAAATATATTGTTTCTTCTTCACATAATTTCTTATATTGTGTTAGGCAGAGGTCTTGACAATGATGTCATTTCAAGCGAAGCTCATATAGGAAAACGTGGTAGGTGGTGATTCTATCTTCGTCTTAGTGGCCATGCTGATTGTAAAGTATTATTACATAAAAAATAAATATATCTATTATTTAAGATTTTGTTTTTATTAAAGATTTTGAGAATATACATCTGGACAGTTAACTCGATCTATAATCTAAAAATAGGTATAATTAAAAAAAATCATGTGAATGGTTATAATTTAAGAATTTAGTCTGGAATTCGGATCGCTCAACCACTCGGCTATGGTGACTTTTAAAAATTTTAAAAAGAAAATAGAATCGTTGCCTCGTCAATAACTTTCAATTAGGTAAACTAGTTTACGCTGCGCGCAGGGAATCGTAGCTCGTAGAATATAATAACTGTTTCACATAATCTTCTTCCAGCTCGTCATAGAAAATGAAAAATGATGTTGCCGGCTCGCTTCGTGTACAAAATGTTCCTGTTTTTATTTATTTTACTGTATCCCGATGGAATTGAAATATGATAATAAAAATGTGACAAAAATTAAAAAAAATTGTCGATAGCCACGATAGTCTAATGACTGGGTAATGGGTATTAGTATCAGGTCCGACTTCGATCCCTTCTCTTTCAAATGATTTTCTTTTCGAAACTTATGTACCATTTGAACTCTGTCGCGATGTCCTAATAATCTACCAATAAATGCAAATCGAAAGAACTAAAACATTTCTCAATCTCTGACTAATAATATTAATAATAATAATAAAATTTTTATTTGTTTCCTTCTCACTTATAACTTAAATGTACACATTTAGTTTTAACAATTATAAAACATTTATTCTAAATAAGGGACTGGTGCCAGTTGTAGGTTTTACAAAACCTGAATTACAGGACACAAAGCTTCCACTTCTCTGCAAGAATACAATATGCTAAATATGCCAAAAAGATTGATTAATTTTTTTTATAGAAAAGGGAGACAAACGAGCAGGTGGCTCACGTAATGGTAAGTGATTACCGCTGCTCATGAACACCTGCAATACCAGAGGCATAGCAGATGCGTTGCCGGTCTTAAAGTGACCTCCCCCCCCCCAGAATTTTACTCTTTTTGATAGAAAAAAATAATAAAAAATATTTATAATTTGAAAAAAAAAGCGTCGGCCTCTGTGGTCGAGTTGCATCCATACTGATTTTTACCACCATACCGAATTTTGTTGACAGTTTATCAACTATTTAAGAAAAATTAAATAAATAAAAATGAAACACTTTTCATATAACGGGTTATAACATAACCAACAATTGATTGACCTCGGAAAGAGCGACGACCTCTCAGTGTCTTATTGTTATCATAAGCAACTTTATACTCAAGTAGTAGACGGTTATTCGGATAGTTACAGTTAACTGAAATTTAAATCCACAACGTCGCGAGCATCCTGCAGACCACATGTCGCTTATCAAATAGCTCGAATTTAGCATTCTGTTATGGCTGAATCCATTATCATCGCATCCCTGATGTATCTATCAGGGATGCGATGATAATGGATTCTTCATGCCTTAGCATACCAGAGACATTAATAATTAATTTGTTAATATTACCACTGGCTTAGCAACTTTAAGAAATGTAATATTGACCATTTCCGGCACAGTCACATTACATACTCAAAACACAATATTGTATAACAAAATATTTTAATTTACTTTTCATATGTATATATATATATATATATATATATATATATATATATATATATATATATATATATATATATATATATATATATATATATATATATATATATATATATATATATATATATATATATATATATATATATATATATATATATATATATATATATATATATATATATATATATATATATATATATATATATATATATATATATATATATATATATATATAACCCACCACCTGGAATCACCTGGAAATCAAACTCGGGAATCTTGACTTCACTGAATTCCGATCACTCAACCACTTGGCTATCGTGAATTAGAGCAAAGGTGTCCAGTACTACATTTACGCTTAAAATTATGCGTCAGCTATGGCTGGGTCATACATTTAGCATGTTCGTGCGCCTCATGGTCATGGCTAATGGTCATGGCAACAGGGCAGGCATACAGAATTATATAATTTATAAGCATATATATATATATGTATATATATATATATATAACCCACCACCTGGAATCACCTGGAAATCAAACTCGGGAATCTTGACTTCACTGAATT
The DNA here is from genome assembly GCA_029286605.1 of Sericinus montela. Lineage (NCBI taxonomy): Eukaryota > Metazoa > Arthropoda > Insecta > Lepidoptera > Papilionidae > Sericinus > Sericinus montela. Next base: position 134,908 of record JAGSMR010000128.1, on the reverse strand, counting down.
CCGATCACTCAACCACTTGGCTATCGTGAATTAGAGCAAAGGTGTCCAGTACTACATTTACGCTTAAAATTATGCGTCAGCTATGGCTGGGTCATACATTTAGCATGTTCGTGCGCCTCATGGTCATGGCTAATGGTCATGGCAACAGGGCAGGCATACAGAATTATATAATTTATAAGCGTATGCACAGCTTGTTATGTTTATGAGTAAGCAGTATTCATTGTGTTCTTAGGCTAAATAAACAATGAGAATGTAAATCGGAAACTATGTTATTCCCTCTGCTGTGTTATTTTGTCACAAGCGAAGCGACAATTAGTGAACTTTCAACGAAGTCAAAGGATTTAATGAGCCCTGTTATACTTGAGACAGCAATAAGATTTGAGTTTTGTTCTAGACTAGAACAGGTAGAGTAGGTAATTTAAAGATAAATTCTAAAGCTTTATCTTCAAAAGACTTGCAAATAAAAACGTGTTTTATCTTAATAGGAGTTTACATTAAATAAGATACATTTCTAAGCTAAACTTCGATTCGATTACTTATTTTATTTGTATTTATTTTTAAGTGCTTTGCAGAAGTTTCGTTGCATTTTATAAGTTAAACTTTTATAGCAAACGAGCATATTAATAATATACATAAAGACGGCGGCGGGCTCACCGCCTGTTACGTTTACCCAAAAATAACTTCGATGGAAGGTGGGTCAAAACAACTTAATTGTCTAACCTCTGTCTACTCCTGTATTGGGAATGGCGTAAAGATAATGATTTATTTTACTTAATGAAATGAGGAAGCTCAAGTAGCAAGTTAACCGGCGTGTAGTGACTACGATATTCTGCACGCCCTTAATCCAACTCCGATCGGGCGTGACCTTCATTGCTGCTGCAGAAGGTGCCGCCTGCCCTATCACGTTTATCAAGTAACTTACCACCGTATTACAATATTACGTATAATACAACTATTACACTAACCTGAACAGTTCCACATTAGGACACAACTCTATTCGTCTTAATCGCCAAGCTTGGCAAGTTGATTGGTTTACTGAACTTTGGTCGGATATTTTAGGAGCTGGTTACACCAGTATCTGTCACACGCAATACAATGATATTTAAGTTGTAAAACTATTCTGTTTCAACACATTTCAGTTCATGGTAAATTACATCCTTAAAGAGAAGTGGGAGCTTGGTGGTTGAACCTGTAACATAGGTTTTGTAACGCCTACGACGAGCAACAGTCCCCCCCCATTTAGAATAATTGATTTATAATTGTTAAAACTAAATGGAGCGTTTGAAATTTAAGATTTATTGTAATGTGGCAGTTATAAGGGCAGATAGATCTCTTAACTAAAATTTTGTAACGCATAATAGGGTTATATATAAATTGTAATACATGTTAATTAAAATAGTTACATTTAATAAAAAAACTGGTGTATGGTGTTGACATAAAGTGTTTTGAATTTCAACCCTGACAATTAAATATTTTTGACCCACCTTTTACCAAAGATTATTTGGTTCACCGTGACAAGTGGTAAATATACTAAATAAGTGTTTAAACAAGTGGTAAAAATTAATATGTCCATATAAACATCTATGATTCGATTACAAACATTCATATTAGTGATACAAATGTTAACAACCCCTTATACACCCCAATTCACAACCCTTAGCTTCTAAGACTGGGTCACAACTAAGTAAGCTGAAAAAATATATACTTAGAAAATTTGCGTTTTTCTAGTATCAAGGTTTCAGAGTGACACATCAGAGTTCCTTTTTATTACGGGAAATTAAATGATGCCGGAAAAATTTCGAAACAGTTACCGGGAAAAGTCGTCAGCTGGCATTCAACAAGCAGAAACATAACACGACGTGAATTGCATAACCCATTCTAGGGTTATGCATTAACTGAGATAACATACACTGGAAATAATTGAAAATCGAAGCTGTAGTTAATACTACGGTCTTTCAGAGATCTGGCTCTCTAGACATTCCAGGAATTGTATATAGTTATACCCATGTTAGAGCTTAAGGTAAAGTTTCTAACGTAACAAGCAAGTTATTAAGGAATTTCCAAGACATTCGGTTATGGATATTTCGGAGACATAAGCTTAATCGAAGTTATTACGGTCCAACTATCAGTTGTGGTTAAGTATAGTAATTTTACGTAATGAAGGTAAAGTTATATTTTTTGTATTTTCACGCATTGATACGCCACTGGTATTGTTAGAGGTCCAAACAATTTAGCCCTTTCTGACTAAATTATTCCGACATTAAATTGTTAAGACCTCTAAGTGCTGCTCTGTTTGCTTCGTGAACAATTTCAGGTTGTCATCTATTATTATTTTTTCTGTTGTAATGCTGTATTTAACATAAGCTATATTTAAATTCAGATACGGTTGATTTTCTCAAGATACGGGATATATTTTGTCAAAAGATTTTCAAAATCACTTATAGAGGAGAAGAGTGTTATATGTACTATCAAATATTATTACAGAATTTACCAATTAGCGTAGAGTATTAGTAGGATCATTATGAGAGAATAATGTTACGCAATTTACAACTCAATTGTTCACAGTGCCTAAACAGTATATAATTGAAGCTTCTATAGATATCGTGTGCAAAAATGTGTTTACAAAGAATAATGACATAGTATTGTATAATTTTTCAATTACAAATCTTTTGGGTCAACTTGAAAGGTGTGCCTGTATCCATTTTTATGTCCCAGCCAACAATATAGTTTTAAAACAAATTATACGCACCTCGGTGAAGGGGATCGAACTCAGGTCTCTAGCTTCGAATGTCGATTACCCAACTACTCGCTATCGTGTACCAAAACCAAAAATAAAACAAGGTCTTAAAAAAGTAACGATGAAAATTAAGTTTCTTTACTATATATATTTTATGATTCGCGGGTTAATTTGACGTAGAAAGTGGGGCTTCTAAATATATTTTTGGTAAATTAGGCGACTCTACTGTATTTAGACGCGAAACGACACGGTTAAACCATTGCTTTACATAAAGATTCTGATTGGAATATTTAATGAAGCACATAAATAAATAAATATCAACAGTTAGAGAACGAAATTAAATATTTTTCACAAATGCAAGATTGAATAAAGAAGGAAGAAATATAAAATTCTAGCAAAGTACTCGAGCATTGTCTTTAATATTTCAGTGCTTTCTTAAAATGCCTGTTTATCGTATCGCTTAACCCGCTGAAAGTAAAACAGCTCTTTTAGTAGCAGTATTATCCGGCTTTGGACATTTATCTAGAAATAAAATAAAAATATTATGCAAGAATATATTTACTCTGTCGGGTGTGTAGCGCAAAGCATTTTACTGCAGGAAAAAAACATTATTGTTAAAGAAGGAGATAGCTGTGCATAAACACATTTAAAACTTCATATGCCAGTGCTTTAGTAGTCCATCAGAAAGTGATTCTTATAACAATATTTAATTTCAATTAATAAATACCAAGGATAGCTAAGAAAGTTATTCATTGCTTTTTTGTTTTCTTTTTGAAGGCATTTTAATATTTTTATAATTATTATATAACACTTTACACAATAAACAAGAGGATGAATTATTAAACGTATAAAACCTAAAAAAAAAAAAAAAACATAAAAAGTGTTTTCTACATTGACCAGACCGGGAATCGAGACCGGATCTTTGAGCTGGCAACACCTAGAAAACTGGAGTATACGCCACTCGTCCACGGCGGGCGTCAAATGGCGGCATAGCCAAAAATTTAATTACTTCTTATTTTACTAAATGTCAATAATTAAATAATCACCAATCATTTTAGTAAATAATTAAGCTTCAATTGACAATAACGAGCTATTTGTTATTTTTTATGTGGTCACGATAGCCAAGTGGCTCGGTAATCGGACTTCAAGTCAAGAGACCCGAGTTCGATACTCGGGTGGTAGGTTCGTGAACCAATGAGTCTTTACAAAATTTTTGTGCGACTTATATCGTTGGCTTGGACATAAAGACGGCGACAGCCTCACTGCCGACACTTTGTCCCAAAATGTATCATCGGTGGAAGGTGGTTTGAAAGGACTTAATTGTTTGGACCCCTGTCTATCCTTTGATGGGAAATAGCGTGTTGTTTTACAACATTATGTTAAGATCAGCTGTTAGCTTCCCGGTCTTAAGTAATTAAAATACCAAATAAAAAATTAGCAGGCCGGTGATGCAAGGGAAGCAATTTCTCGGGTGCATTCAGGTACTGAGATCAACAAGCGTTTTCTTCATGATAAAAACTGGATATATCTGTATATTTAAATAAGTAAATATCTGACGCCTTTTAACTAGACGCCGATGTACCTCACCGGCCTGTTGAATATTTGTCTGGCATTTTTAAGATATATTCTACAATCTGTCGGTAGCTAAAAGTATTTTCAAGACACGAAGCGCCTAAGAGGTGACTATGCCCATTGACCCCTTCTTTCGACACCCATGGGAAGAAAAGGTTACTGCGTCGAAGCCGTGGTAGTTTTGTATAACATTTTCTTCACATCTCCCATAATGTTTCTTTATATTATTTACGGCATTGTCAAGGACCAGCTATTGTCCTGTATTTTTCAATGAATTTTTTTTTCGTTTTTGTGTGAAAGTTTCAGTATGAGTCTGATTTTCATCTCAGTCATTTCTGAGTGATGTTTAAGCATTTCACAATAATTGGTAGTCAGAGTTCTAGACGATTTAGTCCTTCAGGTTCACATTTTGCCGGAGGATTTTGTGACTACGTGACACGTGAACCACGTTGATTTTTTTAAACCAGAGATCCAAATGCATTTAAAATCTACTCGTACACTATGTCGCAGGAAAATACTTGTTCTTTATAAATCGTCTGTTGTCAGAAATTTGCTTTTACGAGGAAATTATTCACGAGAATGTGACTTAAAAGGCTCAAAGCAAAAGAAATGCTCGTCTGAGATAAAAATATGTTTTAAGCCTAACTTAATCCTATTACCTAGGCAACTCGATTTAGTATTCACGGACGCCATCATCTCAGTGATAATATTATGTGGCTCACGTGATGTAAGTGATTGCCGCCGCCCATGAACACCCGCAATACCAGAGGCATAGCAGATGCGTTGCCGGCCTCCAGAATTGGGGGAGGGGGGGGGGCCTCCGGTTACCTGCACTCACCATACGAAACGCGGAAGTTTGTTAGACTTCTACTGCACGTATGTATTCTGTGAGATCGTCGTTCTTCCCCGGTCGAGCCGGCCCATAAGTGCGACAACAAAAGCTGATGCGTGGCTCTACCACTGTAAATTAAACAATAAGGTTATACCGCCACAAGTCGATAATAATTTAAGTATTAAGAGACATTCCTTAATCTCTTTTTAAGGGTGTTTATAGATCTGACGAATTTGCTCGTTTGTTTTAAGTTCACGCGCCATTGCTGCGACGCCCGCGCGCGTGCACCTTTCGCGCCTCGTGTACTTCTCCCCGCCCGCTCACCGTCTGAGTTTTCTCGATATTGCCGAAGGCTGAATATGTATAATCATTAAGTGAACAGATTAAACTTGTTTGAAAATTTATAATTAAGATCTACAGTATCGAAGCGAACGTCACTGCTTGTACGCAAGCTGTAGGCGTGTGGCGCGCGCACACTGTGCAAGCATTGCATAAGTTGCGCTAAAAAGGCGCGCCAAACAATGAAAGTGACTCGTGCAGGGCGCGACAAACTCATATTAGCCGCGCGGGTGGCCAATTCGCCAAATCTGGACGCACCTTACACACCTGGACACTACACGGCTAAATTCTACGATACCTAAACTTGCGGTAATATTTATTTTTTATGTACTGAATGAAACCTCGTATGTATGTTGTATAATAGGAAAAAAATACAATTCAGAGCTATTATGTTCTAAAAAAAATATCGATAGCCGAGTGGTTGTGTGGTCGGAATTCGAGTCAAGAGACTCAAGTTCGATCCCTAGGTGACAGGCCCGTACTAATGGGTTTTTCAAAAACTTATGTACAAATTACATCGTTGGCTTGGACATAAAGACGGCGACAGGCTCACCACATGTCACGTTGTCCCGAAAATATCTTCGGTGAAAGGTGGGTCAAAGGGACATTATTATCTAGACTAGACCTGTATTGGAAATTGCGCAAAGGTACTTATATTTTTATTTATTATATCTTGTAAGTAATAATCTGAGGGTGTGTCCAAATCTGGTTCGCGCGCTGCTCGCGCGTTGCATGCGTGCTGTTATTGCTATTGTTTGGCGCATCTCACATACTCTCATAGCGCGACTCACGCAATACTCGCAAACTGCACACGCGCAACACATGTTCAGTTTGCATACAAGCAGTTCCGTTTGCTTCGACATTGTTGGTCTTAGTTGTAGATATACAAACTATTTTTATCGGGCCAGGAGGCGCGCTAGTGGCGTGTGGCGACGCAAAAACGGCGGGCTAACTCAAAATGCAGCTCTTCCGCAGATCGCGAAAAGTGAAAGGCGATATCCATGTTCCTTTGTCGAAAAATAAAGATTTGGATTTGGGAAGCTCTACTGGTTTATGATAGATCAGTTTCAATAGGCGTATGTATGGACAACTACAACCACACACTACAACCAGGATACCCCCAGGCCTGGCCTGAAGTAGAGGCATCGTTAGCTTCTTCGTTTAAACTGATGAGCAAGTTCCCCAGAATTACACATACCTTTGTAAATAAATACTATAATTATATTTACTAACACAGAAATAGACCATTAAATTTTTTCCATTTTCCGTTTTTCTAGTGTACCCTTCTTACAAAAATATTCATATATACATATAAACGCTCAGTTTTACAACTATATCATTATTATTCCAGTATATATTTGATCCCTTAGCTTCGAAGGTTGTGTAGGCAGGTAGGTACGTAGGGAAGGCAGACTATCAAATGGAATATCAGGTCGTAACATGTCTTCCTCTTTCTCAATTTCTTTCTTAAATGTAGGCAAAGCTTCCGCAGAAGAAAAAAAAAGTCACGATTGCCGAACGATTGGGCGATCAGAATTCAAGTCAAGAAACCAGAGTTCGATCCCTTGGTAGCAGGCTCGTAACAATGAGTTTTTTTCGGCGAGACATAATTTTTTGGACCTCTGGATAAAAATACATGCAGGTAACAAGATACAGTAACCGGTAGTTGAATTATTAGAAGTATTATTAAAAGTAGTCTTGCCTAAGCCTGGGGAAAGGCTTCTGGTGCGCGCGCTTCTAACTACTAAAAGAACTCCAATAAAAACTAAAGTTTATTTCTGCTTAATTTATACTAAATATATTAAGTGAAACTAAGTATAATGTACTGTATATACTGTACTTTATAATAAATTTCTTCGAATCGAATAAGCTATAAAGAGAAAACGCTGAATAAACACAACCGTCTACTATGACGGCTGCCCTGACGCTTTTGCCCGCGTTGGCTCGCGCGCTCGACGATTACAACAGAGCGCCGCTGACTTATATCAGACGCTACTATTCAGTCAATCTTTTCGTGATATTTTAAAAGGTAAAGGTTAGGATTGTTATGAAAGTTAAAGTTCATCTACATTAATTACTTTAGTCGCTTTCGACTAATTTATAATTTTTGATAGGAAATATCAAATACTGATAAGAGCGAATTGTAAAAAGTTCTTATTTACTTATAGTTCTTAGTCTGGTATATATTGTCACTAAAGGTATATATGTATATGCTGATATGAACTTTTATTTAGAACTGTTTCAGACGTAGAATCCCACAATACATTAAATTCGGGTGACTTCAACGGTTTAGGTAGATAATGTACGCCAACAAAGCTATCGTAATATTATGGCCAAATTACATAAAATCTTTATTTATTTTACCTTCATATTATTCTGATGTATATATGCTAAATTACTGTAAAGTTATATCAAAATTCGTTCTGTAGTTTTGCGTGATAAAGTAACGAACAGACAGGCATCATCACAAAATTTTTTATTTGTGGGTATTGTTTTTTTTTAATTGGAAGCACTGTTTCAAACAGGGCCTAGACTACTGGAGAAGTATCGACATGCACGTATTAAAAAATAACCGTATTTATTGCGTTATAATTGCAGGAGTATACTTATCCTACAAAGATAAGAGCCGGTATTGCCTATTGGTTAGTCCGCTAAATATAGTGGATAATGGTTAATATAAATTTTAAGTGCACGGAAAGTAGAAAACCACTTTTTCTACATTATCTCGGGTCTGAGTGGTACTATTGTTGTTCACGGTTCCACAGCAATACTTACTTCATTTGGGATCAGAGTAACGTATGTGATTTTGTCCCTATCTATGTATGTATCTAAGTAATCATTAGTACAATCAAATATGTAGATAAGTTAGCTTCTTATTACAAACAACTAAACTGTAAGTTGATTATGCATTGTAACAAGTCATGTGATAAGACAAGAGTGGTTGGGTGGTCGGAATTTCGAGTAAGGAGACCCGAGGTCCACCTGTCACGTTGTCCCGAAAATATCATCGATGGAAGGTAGGTCGAAGGGACTTAATTGTCTAGACTAGACCACTGTCTCCCCCTGTATTGGGAATTGCGTAAAGATGTTTATGTATATATATATATATATATTATGAGGTTGTTTATCGGTAGTTATTGCTACTCCAGGGCTTCTCATTTAGTCGCCTCTTATTATACCCGCGAAAAAATTGATGATAATTTTCCGTCAGACACATAGTAATTCGATTTTGTAATATTTTTGTTATTAAATTAAACAGCAACGTAATAGAAAACGACTGACACGGAAGTGATTCGAACCACGAATTCTGCCACTGTACGACAAAGCTCACGGGTTTGAATGCCGCCCGTGTCAGTTGATTTTCTAAGTTTTTATATATTTTAAAAGTCACGATAGTCGAGTTGTTGGGTGGTCGGAATTTCGAGTCGAGAGAACCGAGTTCGATCCCCAGGTGGCAGTTCTAATGAGTTTTTCAAAAACTTATGTACGAATTTCATCGTTGGCTTGGACATAAGGGTGGCGACGGGCTCACCACCTGTCACGTTGTCCCGAAAATATCTTCGGTGGAAGGTGGGTCGAAGGGACTTAATTGTCTAGACCGACCTCTGTCTATCCCTGTATTGGGAAATGCGTGAAGATATTTTTTTTCTATATTTTAATAACTAAAAGTTCAGCATTACTGAAATGCTTAAAAAAATCAATAAAAATTAGATAATTTAAATGAAGTTTTTGTTTTACGCGAATACTACACATTTAAAGTAAAACGATTTTTGGATTTTATCGCGTTTTTAACGCGAAAAAATTTATTAAGATATTTTAAATTAAATAAAGTTATTAGAAAAATTAAATCAGGAATTTAGCATCATTTATATTATAAAATTATCTTAAAAATTTATAAAAAACAATATCTTCACGCAATTCCCAATACAGGGGTAGACAGAGGTCAAGTCTAGACAATTAAGTCCCATTGACCCACCTTCCACCGAAGATATTTTCGGGACAACGTGACAGGTGGTGAGCCTGTCGCCGTCTTTATGTCCAAGCCAACGATGAAATTCGTTCATAAGTTTTTTGAAAAACTCATTGGTACTGCCACCTGGGGATCAAACTCCGGTCTCTCGACTCGAAATTCCGACCACCCAACAACTCGGCTATCGTGACTATAAAAAATTTGAGCTAACAGAATTGAACAGATAAAACGCTTTTCTCAAGAGTCCAATCCAATCAAGGATACGTGAAAGCTACAACTATTTTAACCCTTTTAAATATATTATTAAAGTGTTAACACACTTTCATTATAAAACTTCTGTCTACATTTCCCTAGAGAAAAGGCATGGTCACATCGTTATGTAGTGGTTTTGTTAAATCAATTCTTTTTACAATTTACTACTCGCATAATGGCTTGTAATAGGTTGGTATAGTACTCAGGAGATTAACGGAGATAACCAATGTACTTCTGAAAAGGCCAAAAAGGAAATGGTCACCGGATTTATTGGCAAGTACATAGTACAAGGTTTCTTGTATTGCTAGCACCAACCCGTAAAGCGTAACCATTATGCATAGTCATCCGTACAGGAGAGATTTGTAATTCATGAATCTACTATAGAAAATTACTTAATTTGCTTCAATTTATTTCATTTCAAGTAGAAATAAGAAATAGAGTATTCGTTGAACTTTTAATTTCTCTAAAATTTAAGAAATCTTACGTTCTCGGTTACGTACTCTTTACGTAATTATTATTATTACATTATGTTCTATGAGCTTAATAATAAAAACAAACATAGACGAGTTTTATCCCAAAAACCATTTCCAATGCAATTGGTCACTCTTTAACTGTAAAGTAACTGTATTCCAGTATTTCAAAGCAAGATATTAACTCGTATATATTACATAAACAATAAAAAAGTTTCTTCACGCCATTCCTAATGCCGAGTTAGACAGAGGTCTAGACAATTAAGTCTTACAACCCATCTTTCACAGAAAACAGGTGGTGAGCCAGTTGGATCATCAAATTATACTTTAGAAATAATATTTAAAAAATATCTTCACGCCACTACTAATACTGGGGTAGATAGAGGTCTAGAAAATGAAGTCCTTTCCCACATTTCAACAAAGACATTATTGGTTCAACACGGCAGGTGGTGAGCAAGATACAAACGTACACGTCTTGACTTGAACTCTAATCATTCACCCAACACCTCGGCTATCAAAACGCGGGCAAAGACGCTGCTAGGAGCAAAAAGGGGCAGCTAGTACCTGTTGTATATATTAGTATCGTAAAAACTTGAAAATGAGTACCAAATTTGTGTGATAAAATTTGAAAATTAATATTTTTTAACACATATATTTCTACCGGAAGAATTTATGTTAATTAAAACTAGAGTTCCCGTGCTGCTCCGCAGTTTTAAAAATACAGATGAATGAAAGTTTAGATTTCCTTCAAGTCAACCAATTTAAGAGAGATTTTTTCTATAAATAGGGTACAAATGAGGCTTTCAGTCCACCTTCAAAACATGTTTACTCCTGCCCATTATATCTGAAAAATATTTAAAAAGAAGTTTTCTGGTGCATTATAACTTATGAGGATGTAGATAGATGATTACATTAGACAGTTTTGATTGCACTGGCTCTTCATACCCTTTAAACCGGTTCACAACAGATGCTAATCTGCTATTTATTTTCTATTATATCTGTTTTGAATACTAGAATACTATCAATGCTAATTACTTGATTATTATTCTTGTTAACCTCTTTAATTTAACTGCAATGCTTGTCTGGAGTGGTTCACTGCACTGGTCGATAGGAGAGCTCGAACCTGTGATGTTATCTTTCGCAGTCAACATCCTGAACCTTATCGTATCTTATTTTAAAGTTGCTTTTGGCGGCAGAAATAACTAAGAGTCCACACTTTACTTTCAACCCAGTATAGCTAATGACCTTTACTATAACTTAAGAACGGCGAAACTCGGGTGATTTCTTATGCATTATTACACATCTGAGCATTGATAAATTTCTTTAAATACAATAATAAAGATAATTGGTTGCATAGAACGGCTGACAGTAACAGATATTTTAAAGTTTCATAAGATGTATAGAAGGAAATCTTTCAAGCATAACTTGAGAACTTATGCCCAAACTCAATTCTCAACAACATATACAATTTAAATGAAACAAAATTGAAATATTTGAATTTGAAATTGGATAGCAAAGCATTGATTATAGGAGCTAAGCAAACTACATATTTATTCGCAAATCTCTATAACCATTTCATATTGATTACATTGCAGTGACGTCGTATAAGTCAAGACATTCAATGAATTGAAAAACTGTAAAAGTGGCTAAGTGGTTTTTTAAGTCATAGCTCGACTTAAAATAAAGTTTAATAATTATTAAACTTTTTTATAGACATTAGATTAGATTTTTATTTTGATATACGGTCTCGTTTGATTATTGAATGCAATATTTTTTATTTTATTGTGTTAAAAATGAAAGATCATGTTTTTAAATATAGAAAGCCAACACATGTTTTTATTGTGTTAAAAATGAAAGATCATGTAAGTACATGAAAACATATAAATATCCATGACTCGAGTACAATAATTCATATTCAGCACACAAATGTTTGCCTCTAGCGGGATTCGAACCCGGAACCCTAAGCTACGAAGTTTCACCAAATACTACCGGGTCGTTTTTCCTGATGTTAAATGTTCACCGACGTCCACGAACAACGTGAAGGGCAACAGTATCGAAGCTACGAAGTGTTTGGTACTGCAATCGGCAACCGTTTGACTTTTGTGGCGATTATGGTATTATTGTCCTTACAAAACTTGTGACCGCCCTGAGGTTGACTTCCGCAGGCCAAAAGTTATGTGCAAGTATGTGATATGAGATATATAGATGGAGTTATGATAAATGGATCTGAGACGTGATCGTTCACTGTTCGCCGTATGAGTGCTCAGCATGCCAGGGAAAGGGCTATGTTTGGTGTTTCTCTGATAAAATCTGTAACAATGACATCCACAGCAAACACAGGTTAACAGAAAAAGCCGTATGTGGCCTGACCATTGCCACTTCAACCTTTTGATGCTACATTGAAGAGGCAATTGGCCGGCCACATAGCTCATACAACCAAAAGTTCAAAATTTTTGTTCTATTCATATTTTAAAATAATTTTCAACTTAAACAAATATTCATATATTCGACTTTTGTTTGTTTAATTATACATGCATCACTGTTGTTTCACCCGCATTCGCATAATGAGCTCAAATACAAAACAAGCTTGCCTTTAGGCATATTTCTGAAGTAACATTTTCATGTTTCGAAAACCTTTATTAACCTATTTACCGAGTTATATTTATGTTCCATAAAATAATTTTTGAATAAATAAATAATAAATAGCTTAACGCGAGAAATAGTTCTAACTAATAAGTCCTTTCGACCCACCTTCCACTGAAGACATTTATGGGAAACCTTGACAGGTGGTGAGACCGTCGCCGTCTTTATGTCCAAGCCAACGATACAAATCATACGAAAGTTTTTGAAAAAACCCATTGTTACGAGCCTTTGGGATGCAACTCGGGTCTCTTGACTCGAATTGCGGTCACACAACCAAGCGGAGTTATCTTTATGTAATTTTTGACATTTTTTTTTATTGCTTGCAGTCTGTATCGGATAACTCGTATGTGGGTATTATGTAAACCATAGTAAATCTAGGGCCCCTCAATAAAACTTGCTACTGTCCACGAGCATACGTAATCACTAGTGACAATACCAGAGTATCAATGACAGCCGGCTTTACTTATATTTGGGAACATCTAGAATTTCACTGTCACACATGAACAGAAAAGTTCTTTACAATTTTCTGGCACTAAGGACTTGATATACATTATATAGATAAAGTTTATAAGTAGTAAGGTATATTTAAATCTTAAATTAATTTATTGTAATATCTATTTAAAATAAATTAAATTAAATAAAACATGGCACCTAAGACGCTATTGCCTCTCACCGGTCAGATTTATTTTTGCCTAATATTTTCAGTATGGATCTTATCCCAGACAGTATATATTGTATTATACAAGTGCTATTATTGTGATATATTAAATTTTTTATTTTTGTGTATTTGTGTTATACAAATGCTATTATTATACTATGTTATTTTTTATATTTTTTTAATATGCTATAGAAATGCTTTAGATAATCTGGAATGAAAATCAACGATGGTACCATAAACACTCAGACCCGAGACAATACAGAAAAGTGGCTCTACAATGATCCGTCCATGGATTGAATCTCTTCACAGCGTCAATGAAAAGAGCCAAAGTTCTTCCCGTCATAAATACAACTTGATATCACATTCCCATATTTTGTACTTTGCAGCTATTTAGTACTGCTACTTTAATACTACTTCTCCCAAATCAAAAACATAAAGCAATATCAATTTCATGACGACCTCCATGATCGAGTGGCGTATACATTGGTTCTCATGGTTTCCGAGGTTCGATTCCTGGACGGTTCAATTTAGAAAATCACTTTTTCCACATTGTTTCGAGTTTGCTAGTTTCGGCTACCTTCATTGTTTCCTATTCCATAATATTAGCGTTTTAGCCACTTACTTTGATATCCGAGCAATATATGTGATGTTGTCCCTATCTATGTATTTAATTATTTGTTTATTTATTTGATCGAATATTCAAATAAATTCATGGATGTGATTTTATCCCCATCTTTGTCGTAATTTAAATTGCTAGACGATGCTAACGAATTTGTCCCAGTGGAACCATTAAACAATATTTTGTCTTTGATATTGAAACCAATTCATTATGTATAAATAAAAAGTGAACGGTGTGGTATCGGTGTAAGAATAATGCTATCTCCTTTCTTCCCATGGGTTTGTAAGAGACGACTAAAGCCCTGAAACCATTGTCCAGGGAATTACTAGCAAAATGTTTCAATTGAATAAATTTTAACCCTCTAATATAATATTTATAAAGGATCAAATAGTTACAAGTATTTACTGATCCGTTTGAATCTCTTGAGAGAAACCTTTCAACTATTCTGTTGCCTACATTTTCTAAGTTAGACTCGTAATTTAAATTGCTAGACGATGCTAACGAATTTGTCCCAGTGGAACCATTAAACAATATTTTGTCTTTGATATTGAAACCAATTCATTATGTATAAATAAAAAGTGAACGGTGTGGTATCGGTGTAAGAATAATGCTATCTCCTTTCTTCCCATGGGTTTGTAAGAGACGACTAAAGCCCTGAAAGTGCAAACAGCTGCTGATAGATGCTGTGATACCCATATCGAAAAATACCAGATAAAAATTCGGTAAACCGATGACGGGTAGCAGCGTCTCAGGACAAGCGTGGCGATTATGTCAAAATCTCTCGTACTGGGGAGGACTGTGGCCAGCAGTGGACTTTACAGGCCATTAAGATGATGACAATGAGGAGGAAATAAAAATTACGATAGCCGTGGTTGAGTGATCGGAATACCAGTCAGACCCGAGTCCGATTCCTAGGAGGTAAGATCGTATGAAAATTGTCGAAATTTGGTCTAAATTGTCTAGACCTCAGGCACTCCTACATTGTTTATTTTCATTTGCTCTAATCCCAAAGTAAGCAGCTTAAGCACTTGTGCTATGGAATCGGAAACAAAGAAGTTACCACCAGCACCCTGACCCGAGAAAATATAGAAAACGTGGTATATACGATAATCGAACCCGGGACGGGAGAGGCGAGACCTTGAAAACCGGTGTGTACGCCATTCGTTTAGGAAGGTCATCAAATGGGTGAAGATAAAAAAATGTTATCACTTCCTGTAGTTCCTTTTTTACTAATGCCCAAAAGTATGTAGCACCCGTGTTGTTGATACACTTTTACTGAAATTTCTGCGGAATTCTAAAACTTTCTAAAGAAAAATTATCCGTAGACCCCCGCTCTGCAAATCTAACCGCGTTAAGCAATTTTTCTCTCTCCCTGTATCGGGAATTGCGAGAAGATATTTATATTTTTTATTATATTTAATAAATTTAATTAAAAGGTCATAATACATATTGGTTAACCGAATCAAGCAACAACCAAAGTATTATTTCCTTTTAGTTTTCGTATTAAACTAATTACCTTGACGATGGCAAAACAATTAAAGGTGCGAAATATGTATGGTCTTTTGTTCGCTAACCCACATAATAGTATTATTCTAGCACTGTCGCTTTTAATTGATTTCTTCTGATAGGAATAGCCAAAGGGAATTCTAAATTGCTTTTTTAACGACGAAGAATGAACAAAATACGAACTTAGTAGTCACGATAGACAAGTGATTTGGTGATTGAAATTCAAGTAAAGAGACCCGATTTCGATTCCCAAGGCTCGTACCAATGGGTTTATTCAAAAACTTATTTACGATTTATATCTTTCGCTCACCACCTGCCACCTGTCACGTCACGGGTCGAAAGGACTTTATCTTAGACCTCTGTCTACGTCTGTACTGGGAATGGCTTAAAGATATTTATTTTCTTAACGACGTGTAAAATACCACTGCAGGACTCCCTTTCCCGTAAATAGGGGTTACGATAATCCACACACTTGGTTAGTATACCATTTTTAATTTGAAGGCTTTTTGGTTTGTCGCCTCTTACCACATCCATGGAGAGAATGGAGGTGGTAAATTCTTACGTCAAAAGCATATTATTATTATTATTATTATTATTATTATTATTATTATTATTATTATTATTATTATTATTATTATTATTATTATTATTATTATTATTATTATTATTATTATTATTATTATTATTATTATTATTATTATTATTATTATTATTATTATTATTATTATTATTATTATTATTATTATTATTATTATTATTATTATTATTATTATTATTATTATTATTATTATTATTATTATTATTATTATTATTATTATTATTATTATTATTATTATTATTATTATTATTATTATTATTATTATTATTATTATTATTATTATTATTATTATTATTATTATTATTATTATTATTATTATTATTATTATTATTATTATTATTATTATTATTATTATTATTATTATTATTATTATTATTATTATTATTATTATTATTATTATTATTATTATTATTATTATTATTATTATTATTATTATTATTATTATTATTATTATTATTATTATTATTATTATTATTATTATTATTATTATTATTATTATTATTATTATTATTATTATTATTATTATTATTATTATTATTATTATTATTATTATTATTATTATTATTATTATTATTATTATTATTATTATTATTATTATTATTATTATTATTATTATTATTATTATTATTATTATTATTATTATTATTATTATTATTATTATTATTATTATTATTATTATTATTATTATTATTATTATTATTATTATTATTATTATTATTATTATTATTATTATTATTATTATTATTATTATTATTATTATTATTATTATTATTATTATTATTATTATTATTATTATTATTATTATTATTATTATTATTATTATTATTATTATTATTATTATTATTATTATTATTATTATTATTATTATTATTATTATTATTATTATTATTATTATTATTATTATTATTATTATTATTATTATTATTATTATTATTATTATTATTATTATTATTATTATTATTATTATTATTATTATTATTATTATTATTATTATTATTATTATTATTATTATTATTATTATTATTATTATTATTATTATTATTATTATTATTATTATTATTATTATTATTATTATTATTATTATTATTATTATTATTATTATTATTATTATTATTATTATTATTATTATTATTATTATTATTATTATTATTATTATTATTATTATTATTATTATTATTATTATTATTATTATTATTATTATTATTATTATTATTATTATTATTATTATTATTATTATTATTATTATTATTATTATTATTATTATTATTATTATTATTATTATTATTATTATTATTATTATTATTATTATTATTATTATTATTATTATTATTATTATTATTATTATTATTATTATTATTATTATTATTATTATTATTATTATTATTATTATTATTATTATTATTATTATTATTATTATTATTATTATTATTATTATTATTATTATTATTATTATTATTATTATTATTATTATTATTATTATTATTATTATTATTATTATTATTATTATTATTATTATTATTATTATTATTATTATTATTATTATTATTATTATTATTATTATTATTATTATTATTATTATTATTATTATTATTATTATTATTATTATTATTATTATTATTATTATTATTATTATTATTATTATTATTATTATTATTATTATTATTATTATTATTATTATTATTATTATTATTATTATTATTATTATTATTATTATTATTATTATTATTATTATTATTATTATTATTATTATTATTATTATTATTATTATTATTATTATTATTATTATTATTATTATTATTATTATTATTATTATTATTATTATTATTATTATTATTATTATTATTATTATTATTATTATTATTATTATTATTATTATTATTATTATTATTATTATTATTATTATTATTATTATTATTATTATTATTATTATTATTATTATTATTATTATTATTATTATTATTATTATTATTATTATTATTATTATTATTATTATTATTATTATTATTATTATTATTATTATTATTATTATTATTATTATTATTATTATTATTATTATTATTATTATTATTATTATTATTATTATTATTATTATTATTATTATTATTATTATTATTATTATTATTATTATTATTATTATTATTATTATTATTATTATTATTATTATTATTATTATTTATTAATGTGCACCTTAACAAGAACCAACAGTTTGCAGCAACAGTTGTCAACATTGGTGGCAGCACCGGTAGTGGCAGCACAAACGGTGGCAGGAGACTCATCGTCGCTTACTATCGCGGCCTACGGACGCACTACGTAATATAAAGGTACCTATCGGTTTTAACGGTGGCCTAACGCTTCACTATTCGCTTGATTATTAGTTCAAATAAACAGACTACTAGAGAACACAAGGTTCTTTCTCTCTTCCAGTCAAAAGTTTTTAGGGAAACCATGTTCAGTTACCCGAACCCTTGTTTTAAGCTATGAATGAAGCACACTTTTTTATTTATTTATTTTTATTATATTTAATAAATTTAATTAAAAGGTCATAATACATATTGGTTAATCGAATCAAGCAACAACCAAAGTATTATTTCCTTTTAGTTTTCGTATTAAACTAATTACCTTGACGATGGCAAAACAATTAAAGGTGCAAAATATGTATGGTCTTTTGTTCGCTAACCCACATAATAGTATTATTTCCTTTTAGTTTTCGTATTAAACTAATTACCTTGACGATGGCAAAACAATTAAAGGTGCAAAATATGTATGGTCTTTTGTTCGCTAACCCACATAATAGTATTATTTCCTTTTAGTTTTCGTATTAAACTAATTACCTTGACGATGGCAAAACAATTAAAGGTGCAAAATATGTATGGTCTTTTGTTCGCTAACCCACATAATAGTATTATTTCCTTTTAGTTTTCGTATTAAACTAATTACCTTGACGATGGCAAAACAATTAAAGGTGCAAAATATGTATGGTCTTTTGTTCGCTAACCCACATAATAGTATTATTTCCTTTTAGTTTTCGTATTAAACTAATTACCTTGACGATGGCAAAACAATTAAAGGTGCAAAATATGTATGGTCTTTTGTTCGCTAACCCACATAATAGTATTATTTCCTTTTAGTTTTCGTATTAAACTAATTACCTTGACGATGGCAAAACAATTAAAGGTGCAAAATATGTATGGTCTTTTGTTCGCTAACCCACATAATAGTATTATTCTAGCACTGTCGCTTTTAATTGATTTCTTCTGATAGGAATAGCCAAAGGGAATTCTAAATTGCTTTTTTAACGACGAAGAATGAACAAAATACGAACTTAGTAGTCACGAGTGATTTGGTGATTGAAATTCAAGTAAAGAGACCCGATTTCGATTCCCAAGGCTCGTACCAATGGGTTTATTCAAAAACTTATTTATATCTTTCGCTCACCACCTGCCACCTGTCACGTCACGGGTCGAAAGGACTTTATCTTAGACCTCTGTCTACGTCTGTACTGGGAATGGCTTAAAGATATTTATTTTCTTAACGACGTGTAAAATACCACTGCAGGACTCCCTTTCCCGTAAATAGGGGTTACGATAATCCACACACTTGGTTAGTATACCATTTTTAATTTGAAGGCTTTTTGGTTTGTCGCCTCTTACCACATCCATGGAGAGAATGGAGGTGGTAAATTCTTACGTCAAAAGCACACGACATGAGATTATTTGCCAACGCCAAATATTTTTTTTCGAAACTTCATCAATCACTCATCTTAATCTAAGGAAGTGACGGATATACGAATTTGTCATCGTTATAATGCCTGACATTTAATTTAGTTTAGATGAAAACGATTTCATTTTTTATAAAAATTTAATTTATGAATATAAAATTAGGAATGGAAAAATTGTGGAATAGTCTTTACTATTTATATTACTGAATTGTTTTCTTATATTACTGAATTGTTTTCTTATATTACTGAATTGTTTTCTTATATTACTGAATTGTTTTCTTATATTACTGAAATATTAATAAATACCCATGGTATGTTTTTTATTTAAAATACGATGTGGTATGTATATACATAAAACGTATTTGTATATACCTTTTATGTATATACATACCACAAGTTACATCTCACGGCTTCTCTCACGATTAACAATAATAGAGTAAAAAGTATGGTATATGTCAATCCATGTTATGAACTATCTCTTTACTAAATTTCTTTCAAATTCTTTTAGTTGTTTATGTTTTTTAAATTTAGTAACGTCCAAACAAACGAAAATAGGCCACCCCTAATATTTTTCACAAAGATTACTCGCTTCGCAAAGCACTGGGAGTCCCAGCGGTGGGTACATCCTACAGGTTACGAATTTGATTTGATTGCTTGTATATTTTGACTATTAAATGATGGACTTGGATAATTTTATTCGCGCGCTGTTCACTATTTGAAAATCAATTTCCTTCAGGAGAATCGTTTACACTTGACAGATTCATTTCCGCGGAAGACAAATTTTATCAATTTTTTTCACTATCTGAACCCTTTTTACGAATTCAATAAAGGCAGAAGTCAACGCTATTGGGACGGAGATATACAGATACGACGTCATTGAAGAAATATGGACCAATCTCTAAAATACTTCTTTTTTTCTCACATTTCAAAACTTTATTAAGTACTTATCAAATATATATACATCGTTTGAGACTGGTGATAAAATTTAAAAAAGTGGTTTAAATAATTTTTTTGTCACATATTTTTAGAGACCTTTTTTATATGGAAATCTACTAATAGTACAAATGGGAAGTTTGTGGGTTTGGATTTTTGGATGTTTGTTCCTCAATCACGCTTTAATTTTTTAACAGAATGAGCTAAAATTTAGCTTAGTTTCCGGTTTTTGGTTCTTGTAGGATAATACAGGTTTCAATACATAATTGAAATGCTTAAAAGCGCAATGGCAATAAGCTGCAACTTTACAGAACTGGAAACAAATGTTATAACAGCGACCATGGTAACTGGAATCGTTAAAGACCTGCACATTCCTCGTAAACCAAAAATATCAAAATAATAAAATAAATTATACAAATATCTTCACGCAATTCCCAATACAGAAGTAGACAGAGGTCTAGTCTAGACAATTAAGTCCCTTCGACCCACCTTCCACCGAAGATAGTGTGTACGCTTCTACAACAAAGTCCCGGCAAAAGTACAAAGTTTGTCCAATAACAAGTTTAAAGCATTTATCAAAGAAAAACTGTACAAAAAGGGTTATTACAATATAAATGAATATATTAATGACAGTAACCCCTGGGAATGAGTTGATCGCTCCCTTGCTGTTTCTAATTTAATTATATATAATAGTTTTGTAATTAAATTATTTTGTATTTCTTTTATAAAAAAAGCTAAAAAGGTACCTACGGAGTTTCTTTCGCCGTTTCTTCTCCGTCAGAGGAACCTCAATATGAAACGGTGGTAGTTTCAAAAATGACGATCGATGGATGTAATGTATGTTACTAATATCGGTAAACAAATGATTTAATTTGATTTGACAGGTGGTGAGCCCGTCGCCGTCTAATGTCCAAGCCAACGATATAAATCGTACATAAGTTTCGAAAAAACTCATTGGTACGAGCCCAGGGGATCGAACTCGAGTATCTCGAGTCGAATTACTATCACCCAACCACTCGACTATTGTGCCTTTATATTAATATATTTATAAGAATATTTTCGAAGATGTCACCATAGCCGCACGGTTGGGTGGGCGGAATTTCGAGTCAAGAGACCCGAGTTAGATCCCCAGGTGGCAGGCTCGCACCAATGGGTTTTTCAAAAACTTATGTACGAATTATATCGTTGGCTAGGACATAAAGACGGCGACGGGCTCACCACCTGTCACGTGGTCCCGAAAATATCTTCGGAGGAAGGTGGGTCAAAGGGACTTAATTGTCTAAACTAGACCTCTGTCTACCCCTGTATTGGGAATTGCGTGAAGATATTTATTTATTTATTTATTTTATTTTATTTTCGATGTCACGACAGTCGAGTGGCTGGATGTTCGGAGTTTCGAGTCAAGAGACCCGATTTCGATCCCCAGGTGGCAGGCTCGTACCCCTGGGGGGATTTTCAAAAACTTATGTACGAATAACATCGTTAGTTGGACATAAATACTGCGACGGGCTCACCACCTGTCACGTTGTTCCGTAAATATCTTCGGTGGAAGGTGGGTCGAAGGGACTTAATTGTCTAAACTAGACCTCTGTCTACCCCTGTATTGGGAATTGCGTGATGATAAGTATAGTATGAAATATCTGACGTTCAGCAATTCGCTATGGCGGGATTCAGATGTTCAACAAATTTTTTATTATTATTTTTTTTATGTAAGTTTCAATTTAGGTTTTTAAGCTACGATAACCAAATGGTTTGGTGGTCGGAATTTCGAGTCAAGAGACCTGAGTTAGATCCCCAGGTGGCAGGCTCGCACCAATGGGTTTTTCAAAAACTTATGTACGAATTATATCGTTGGCTAGGACATAAAGACGGCGACAAACTCACCACTTGTTAAGTTGCCCCAAAAAAATCTTCGGTGAAAGGAGAGTCGAAAGGTCTTAATTGTGTAGAAAGGCTTGAAGACATTTTAGTTTTAGTAGACTTTCTTAAAGTATTTACAATATCGTATATATTTAAGCTAGTTGAGTTATTAGTATATACTTCTTACAGCACCGTCTATCTGCATATTTATACTATGCATAATAATATGTAAGAGCAAGCGTGAATAAAGCTTCATTTAAATTCCAAACTAACAATACCATTCGCTTAATATCAGCAGCCCTCTCAAATATTACTGTACTTGGCAGTCGTATTGACTTTACGAAGTAAATGTCAATATTAGCCAAATTTGCATGGCAAATGTTAATGAATTCATTTTTGGTATTTATAAAATAATAATAATAATAATAATAATAATAATAATAATAATAATAATAATAATAATAATAATAATAATAATAATAATAATAATAATAATAATAATAATAATAATAATAATAATAATAATAATAATAATAATAATAATAATAATAATAATAATAATAATAATAATAATAATAATAATAATAATAATAATAATAATAATAATAATAATAATAATAATAATAATAATAATAATAATAATAATAATAATAATAATAATAATAATAATAATAATAATAATAATAATAATAATAATAATAATAATAATAATAATAATAATAATAATAATAATAATAATAATAATAATAATAATAATAATAATAATAATAATAATAATAATAATAATAATAATAATAATAATAATAATAATAATAATAATAATAATAATAATAATAATAATAATAATAATAATAATAATAATAATAATAATAATAATAATAATAATAATAATAATAATAATAATAATAATAATAATAATAATAATAATAATAATAATAATAATAATAATAATAATAATAATAATAATAATAATAATAATAATAATAATAATAATAATAATAATAATAATAATAATAATAATAATAATAATAATAATAATAATAATAATAATAATAATAATAATAATAATAATAATAATAATAATAATAATAATAATAATAATAATAATAATAATAATAATAATAATAATAATAATAATAATAATAATAATAATAATAATAATAATAATAATAATAATAATAATAATAATAATAATAATAATAATAATAATAATAATAATAATAATAATAATAATAATAATAATAATAATAATAATAATAATAATAATAATAATAATAATAATAATAATAATAATAATAATAATAATAATAATAATAATAATAATAATAATAATAATAATAATAATAATAATAATAATAATAATAATAATAATAATAATAATAATAATAATAATAATAATAATAATAATAATAATAATAATAATAATAATAATAATAATAATAATAATAATAATAATAATAATAATAATAATAATAATAATAATAATAATAATAATAATAATAATAATAATAATAATAATAATAATAATAATAATAATAATAATAATAATAATAATAATAATAATAATAATAATAATAATAATAATAATAATAATAATAATAATAATAATAATAATAATAATAATAATAATAATAATAATAATAATAATAATAATAATAATAATAATAATAATAATAATAATAATAATAATAATAATAATAATAATAATAATAATAATAATAATAATAATAATAATAATAATAATAATAATAATAATAATAATAATAATAATAATAATAATAATAATAATAATAATAATAATAATAATAATAATAATAATAATAATAATAATAATAATAATAATAATAATAATAATAATAATAATAATAATAATAATAATAATAATAATAATAATAATAATAATAATAATAATAATAATAATAATAATAATAATAATAATAATAATAATAATAATAATAATAATAATAATAATAATAATAATAATAATAATAATAATAATAATAATAATAATAATAATAATAATAATAATAATAATAATAATAATAATAATAATAATAATAATAATAATAATAATAATAATAATAATAATAATAATAATAATAATAATAATAATAATAATAATAAGCCCCCTCAAATCCAACCTTACGTCCGGGTCGACCACCTGACCCACGTGGGGGGCGGACACGTATTATTATAGAAACTTATACGGCTAACAAGGCAAGGGTAACCCATTAAAAATGGAGACGAGGTCTAAGCGTAAACGTATAGAGCCGCTTCCGGGGTGATCGCCGGGGGCACACCTGGAGCTGACGCTGGGTGTCACAGCATGCGAACCGTCAGCGGTGCGGAGTTGACTAGGCGGGCTCCCACCGGGGTATCCGAAAATGTTACAGCCAAACAAAAACCACCTGATAGAGGTACAATATCCCCATCCAGCTTAACAGAACCATACAGTCCTAATAGTACATTGTCATATGCACCAACATTAAAAACTACTAGCGATGACTTAAGGGAATCCGTAGACGCCCACTTTGATGTTGCGCAGGAGGTCTCTAAGGCCTTTTACCTGCGTCCACAAAGGCTGGAAAACCAAGAGTGCGCATGAAATGGTCAGCTGAAATAAATTTATTTATTATGCGCACTTATTACCACATAACAAAATTAGAAACAGACATGACAACATACAGAACACTGTTACATCAAAAATTCACCCAAAAATACCCAGGCGTAAATGTGACTGAACAAAGAATATCCGATCAGAGGAGAGTTATTATTCGAAATAAGCTATTAAGCGAAGAAACATTGAATCTATTGAAAGAAGAAGTTCGAGTATTACTAAATCGAAAAGCGAAAATAGAAAACCGGAAGAATTCTTAGATACATTAAAACAAAAATTATCACTCAAAGCTAATAGACTTAAGAGGTATAAAAAAGCATTACAAAGGAAAGAAGACAATAATCTATTTACGACCAATGAAAAATTATTCTACAGAAAGTTAAATACAAGCAAAGGAAATAAAACGTGGAAACTAATGAAATACCGGCTGTTGAAGAGATTGAGAGATTCTGGTCGAACATTTGGGAGCATGAAATACAACACAACACTGAAGCAGAATGGATAAGTGAAGAAAGCAAACGTTGGAATTCGATCCCTGAAATGGAGTTCGAAAATATTACAGAGGAAGATGTTAAGAACATTACTGCTAAATTACACAACTGGAAAACACCAGGCAGTGACAAAATTTGTAATTATTGGTATAAAAAATTAGTAGTATTACACAAACATTTAGCAAAGAATTTAACAGAAATCATATTACAAAAACAAAACATACCTGAATTTATTGTTAAAGGGATAACCTACATGTTGCCAAAAGAACAATACACTACAAAACCTTCACAATATAGACCTATTACATGTTTACCAACGATATACAAAATACTTACGTCAATTATTACACATAAAAATCAGAACGCACACGGAAAAACACAATATAATAGCAGAAGAACAAAAGGATGCAGACGAGGCCACATGGGTTGCAAAGAACAACTTATAATTGATTCTGTGATACACAAACACACAGGAACGAAGAAACGCAATTTACATTGTACGTTTATAGATAATAATAATAATAATAATAATAATAATAATAATAATAATAATAATAATAATAATAATAATAATAATAATAATAATAATAATAATAATAATAATAATAATAATAATAATAATAATAATAATAATAATAATAATAATAATAATAATAATAATAATAATAATAATAATAATAATAATAATAATAATAATAATAATAATAATAATAATAATAATAATAATAATAATAATAATAATAATAATAATAATAATAATAATAATAATAATAATAATAATAATAATAATAATAATAATAATAATAATAATAATAATAATAATAATAATAATAATAATAATAATAATAATAATAATAATAATAATAATAATAATAATAATAATAATAATAATAATAATAATAATAATAATAATAATAATAATAATAATAATAATAATAATAATAATAATAATAATAATAATAATAATAATAATAATAATAATAATAATAATAATAATAATAATAATAATAATAATAATAATAATAATAATAATAATAATAATAATAATAATAATAATAATAATAATAATAATAATAATAATAATAATAATAAGCCCCCTCAAATCCAACCTTACGTCCGGGTCGACCACCTGACCCACGTGGGGGGCGGACACGTATTATTATAGAAACTTATACGGCTAACAAGGCAAGGGTAACCCATTAAAAATGGAGACGAGGTCTAAGCGTAAACGTATAGAGCCGCTTCCCGGGGGTGATCGCCGGGGCACACCTGGAGCTGACGCTGGGTGTCACAGCATGCGAACCGTCAGCGGTGCGGAGTTGACTAGGCGGGCTCCCACCGGGGTATCCGAAAATGTTACAGCCAAACAAAAACCACCTGATAGAGGTACAATATCCCCATCCAGCTTAACAGAACCATACAGTCCTAATAGTACATTGTCATATGCACCAACATTTAAAACTACTAGCGATGACTTAAGGGAATCCGTAGACGCCCACTTTGATGTTGCGCAGGAGGTCTCTAAGGCCTTTTTACCTGCGTCCACAAAGGCTGGAAAACCAAGAGTGCGCATGAAATGGTCAGCTGAAATAAATTTATTTATTATGCGCACTTATTACCACATAACAAAATTAGAAACAGACATGACAACATACAGAACACTGTTACATCAAAATTCACCCAAAAATACCCAGGCGTAAATGTGACTGAACAAAGAATATCCGATCAGAGGAGAGTTATTATTCGAAATAAGCTATTAAGCGAAGAAACATTGAATCTATTGAAAGAAGAAGTTCGAGTATTACTAAATCGAAAAGCGAAAATAGAAAACCGGAAGAATTCTTAGATACATTAAAACAAAAATTATCACTCAAAGCTAATAGACTTAAGAGGTATAAAAAAGCATTACAAAGGAAAGAAGACAATAATCTATTTACGACCAATGAAAAATTATTCTACAGAAAGTTAAATACAAGCAAAGGAAATAAAAACGTGGAAACTAATGAAATACCGGCTGTTGAAGAGATTGAGAGATTCTGGTCGAACATTTGGGAGCATGAAATACAACACAACACTGAAGCAGAATGGATAAGTGAAGAAAGCAAACGTTGGAATTCGATCCCTGAAATGGAGTTCGAAAATATTACAGAGGAAGATGTTAAGAACATTACTGCTAAATTACACAACTGGAAAACACCAGGCAGTGACAAAATTTGTAATTATTGGTATAAAAAATTAGTAGTATTACACAAACATTTAGCAAAGAATTTAACAGAAATCATATTACAAAACAAAACATACCTGAATTTATTGTTAAAGGGATAACCTACATGTTGCCAAAAGAACAATACACTACAAAACCTTCACAATATAGACCTATTACATGTTTACCAACGATATACAAAATACTTACGTCAATTATTACACATAAAATCAGAACGCACACGGAAAAACACAATATAATAGCAGAAGAACAAAAGGATGCAGACGAGGCCACATGGGTTGCAAAGAACAACTTATAATTGATTCTGTGATACACAAACACACAGGAACGAAGAAACGCAATTTACATTGTACGTTTATAGATTATCAAAAAGCGTTTGATAGTATTCCACACTCTTGGTTAATCAAAACACTTAAAATTTATAAAATAAATAACTTTATTATACAATTCCTTAAAAAAATTATGCCCTTATGGAAAACTACACTATACATTAATCACCAGCACACAACATTTAGAACACGAGAAATAAATATTAAAAAAGGTATTTATCAAGGTGATTCTCTGAGCCCACTGTGGTTCTGCCTCGCTTTAAACCCACTATCAAATTTACTTAACAGCCAAAATGCTGGGTATTGCCTTAAAAATGATACTACCCAGACAGTAATATCCCATTTGATTTATATGGACGACATTAAATTATACGCCAAAACTGAGAAAGAAATGGACAGATTAATAAAAATAACGACTACATTTAGCAACGACATTAACATGCAATTCGGGTTAGACAAATGTAAAATACTTCACATTGTTAAAGGCACTATACGAACTGGAAACTACGCATTTGATGTTGCGCAGGAGGTCTCTAAGGCCTTTTACCTGCGTCCACAAAGGCTGGAAAACCAAGAGTGCGCATGAAATGGTCAGCTGAAATAAATTTATTTATTATGCGCACTTATTACCACATAACAAAATTAGAAACAGACATGACAACATACAGAACACTGTTACATCAAAAATTCACCCAAAAATACCCAGGCGTAAATGTGACTGAACAAAGAATATCCGATCAGAGGAGAGTTATTATTCGAAATAAGTTATTAAGCGAAGAAACATTGAATCTATTGAAAGAAGAAGTTCGAGTATTACTAAATCAGGAAGAAAATACAAATCAGGAAATAAGACACAATTCGACCCACCTTCCACCGAATATATTTTTGTGATAATGTGACAGGTGGTGATCCCGTCGTCGTCTTTATGTCTAACTGCCAACGATATAGATCGTACATAAGTTTTTTGATAACTTCATTAGCTGACTTTTATATATTCACCAGGGATCGGATAGTAAACAACACCTCAGAGTTCCCTCTCACTTGCAAATACTCCTCTCTCAGTTGCTACGTCATGTTCGAGACCTCAAAACCAGTGGATGTGAGTAAAATAGTCTGTTTTATTTAGAAGTGAAAACTTCTTTTAGCGCGGTACGCGTGTTTTTAGATGAGATAAAATCTCTGGACGCGCGACACTTTTACGAGACGCAGCTATAGTGTGTGCATATGCATGTACATATAGCACATCGCAAACGCGTCTAGATAAATAATAATAATAATAATAATAATAATAATAATAATAATAATAATAATAATAATAATAATAATAATAATAATAATAATAATAATAATAATAATAATAATAATAATAATAATAATAATAATAATAATAATAATAATAATAATAATAATAATAATAATAATAATAATAATAATAATAATAATAATAATAATAATAATAATAATAATAATAATAATAATAATAATAATAATAATAATAATAATAATAATAATAATAATAATAATAATAATAATAATAATAATAATAATAATAATAATAATAATAATAATAATAATAATAATAATAATAATAATAATAATAATAATAATAATAATAATAATAATAATAATAATAATAATAATAATAATAATAATAATAATAATAATAATAATAATAATAATAATAATAATAATAATAATAATAATAATAATAATAATAATAATAATAATAATAATAATAATAATAATAATAATAATAATAATAATAATAATAATAATAATAATAATAATAATAATAATAATAATAATAATAATAATAATAATAATAATAATAATAATAATAATAATAATAATAATAATAATAATAATAATTATCTTCACGCTATTCCCAATACAGGTGTAGATAGATGTCTAGACTATTAAGTCCTTTCGGCCCAGCCTTTCATCGAAGACATTTTTGTGACAACGTGACAGGTGGTGATCCCGTCGTCGTCTTTATGTCTAACTGCCAACGATATAGATCGTACATAAGTTTTTTGATAACTTCATTAGCTGACTTTTATATATTCACCAGGGATCGGATAGTAAACAACACCTCAGAGTTCCCTCTCACTTGCAAATACTCCTCTCTCAGTTGCTACGTCATGTTGGAGACCTCAAAACCAGTGGATGTGAGTAAAATAGTCTGTTTTATTTAGAAGTGAAAACTTCTTTTAGCGCGGTACGCGTGTTTTTAGATGAGATAAAATCTCTGGACGCGCGACACTTTTACGAGACGCAGCTATAGTGTGTGCATTATGCATGTACATATAGCACATCGCGAACGCGTCTAGATAAATAATAATAATTATCTTCACGCAATTCCCAATACAGGGGTATACAGAGGTCTAGTCTAGACAATTAAGTGCTTTCGACCCACCTTCCACCGAATATATTTTCGGGACAACGTGACAGGTGGTGAGCCCGTCGCCGTCTTTATGCCCAAGCCAACGATATTCGCACATAAGTTTTTTGATAACTTCATTAGCTGACTTTTATATATTCACCAGGGATCGGATAGTAAACAACACCTCAGAGTTCCCTCTCACTTGCAAATACTCCTCTCTCAGTTGCTACGTCATGTTGGAGACCTCAAAACCAGTGGATGTGAGTAAAATAGTCTGTTTTATTTAGAAGTGAAAACTTCTTTTAGCGTGGTACGCGGATTTTTATATGAGATAAAATCTCTGGACTCGCGGCACTTTTACGAGACGCAGCTATATTGTGTGCATGTGCATGTACATATAGCACATCGCGAACGTGTCTAGATAAATAATAATAAAAATCAACTGACGCTGGCGGGCGCCAAACCTGTGACCTCTGCCATATCGTGGCAATGCTCATTCATCCGAGCTACCGTGACTATCAGTTGAAATTTTCAATCTACTTCTTTATTTATGCCTGTTATGGCATTGGTGACATCTATCGAAAGATTTCGAAACATGAATATAACAACGACATCTATACATTTAAAGAGTAATTTTTTAAATTTTTTAAGCATATAAGTTATCCCAAACTTTTTTGTTAATTAATTGAAGAGAAATAATAAAAATCAACTGACGCTGGCGGGCGCCAAATCTGTGACCTCTGCCATATCGTGGCAATGCTCATTCATCCGAGCTACCGTGACTATCAGTTGAAATTTTCAATCTACTTCTTTATTTATGCCTGTTATGGCATTGGTGACATCTACCGAAAGATTTCGAAACATAAATGTAACAACGACATCTATACATTTAAAGAGTAATTTTTAAATTTTTTAAGCATATAAGTTTGCTGCACTTATTTGTCATTAAAGAGAAATAATAAAAATCAACTGACGCTGGCGGGCGCCAAACCTGTGACCTCTGCCATATCGTGGCAATGCTCATTCATCCGAGCTACCGTGACTATCAGTTGAAATTTTCAATCTACTTCTTTATTTATGCCTGTTATGGCATTGGTGACATCTATCGAAAGATTTCGAAACATGAATATAACAACGACATTAACATGCAATTCGGGTTAGACAAATGTAAAATACTTCACATTGTTAAAGGCACTATACGAACTGGAAACTACGCATTGGATGATACGCAGAGTAAAATTATAACAGCAATGGAACCAGGTGATGTGTATTTGGGATACTACCAACTAAAGGGCATAGATCACACCTTACACAAACTGATTACACCCACAGACACAACCAAGTTGCCAATATTATACACTTAAAACTAGCCACCCAACATAAACTTTTAAACGACATCAATACACCGTACTATAAATATACCCCTAACAAAGTATTAGAGAATTCTACATACAAACTTTATTACGACCGTGCTATTCTTACAGATAAAACAATACACTACAATAGACCAGATATTATTTTGCAAGATAAAACTAACAATACAACTTACTTAATCGACATTGCAGTACCTAACACGCATAACATATCAATAATAATAATAATAATAATAATAATAATAATAATAATAATAATAATAATAATAATAATAATAATAATAATAATAATAATAATAATAATAATAATAATAATAATAATAATAATAATAATAATAATAATAATAATAATAATAATAATAATAATAATAATAATAATAATAATAATAATAATAATAATAATAATAATAATAATAATAATAATAATAATAATAATAATAATAATAATAATAATAATAATAATAATAATAATAATAATAATAATAATAATAATAATAATAATAATAATAATAATAATAATAATAATAATAATAATAATAATAATAATAATAATAATAATAATAATAATAATAATAATAATAATAATAATAATAATAATAATAATAATAATAATAATAATAATAATAATAATAATAATAATAATAATAATAATAATAATAATAATAATAATAATAATAATAATAATAATAATAATAATAATAATAATAATAATAATAATAATAATAATAATAATAATAATAATAATAATAATAATAATAATAATAATAATAATAATAATAATAATAATAATAATAATAATAATAATAATAATAATAATAATAATAATAATAATAATAATAATAATAATAATAATAATAATAATAATAATAATAATAATAATAATAATAATAATAATAATAATAATAATAATAATAATAATAATAATAATAATAATAATAATAATAATAATAATAATAATAATAATAATAATAATAATAATAATAATAATAATAATAATAATAATAATAATAATAATAATAATAATAATAATAATAATAATAATAATAATAATAATAATAATAATAATAATAATAATAATAATAATAATAATAATAATAATAATAATAATAATAATAATAATAATAATAATAATAATAATAATAATAATAATAATAATAATAATAATAATAATAATAATAATAATAATAATAATAATAATAATAATAATAATAATAATAATAATAATAATAATAATAATAATAATAATAATAATAATAATAATAATAATAATAATAATAATAATAATAATAATAATAATAATAATAATAATAATAATAATAATAATAATAATAATAATAATAATAATAATAATAATAATAATAATAATAATAATAATAATAATAATAATAATAATAATAATAATAATAATAATAATAATAATAATAATAATAATAATAATAATAATAACTTGCCCCCTCAAATCCAACCTTACGTCCGGGTCGACCACCTGACCCACGTGGGGGGCGGACACGTATTATTATAGAAACTTATACGGCTAACAAGGCAAGGGTAACCCATTAAAAATGGAGACGAGGTCTAAGCGTAAACGTATAGAGCCGCTTCCCGGGGGTGATTGCCGGGGCACACCTGGAGCTGACGCTGGGTGTCACAGCATGCGAACCGTCAGCGGTGCGGAGTTGACTAGGCGGGCTCCCACCGGGGTATCCGAAAATGTTACAGCCAAACAAAAACCACCTGATAGAGGTACAATATCCCCATCCAGCTTAACAGAACCATACAGTCCTAATAGTACATTGTCATATGCACCAACATTTAAAACTACTAGCGATGACTCAAGGGAATCCGTAGACGCCCACTTTGATGTTGCGCAGGAGGTCTCTAAGGCCTTTTTACCTGCGTCCACAAAGGCTGGAAAACCAAGAGTGCTCATGAAATGGTCAGCTGAAATAAATTTATTTATTATGCGCACTTATTACCACATAACAAAATTAGAAACAGACATGACAACATACAGAACACTGTTACATCAAAAATTCACCCAAAAATACCCAGGCGTAAATGTTACTGAACAAAGAATATCCGATCAGAGGAGAGTTATTATTCGAAATAAGTTATTAAGCGAAGAAACATTGAATCTATTGAAAGAAGAAGTTCGAGTATTACTAAATCAGGAAGAAAATACAAATCAGGAAATAAGACACAATACGACACCACCACCAAGTATACTTGACACTGAAAATTTAACGTGCATTCAATCCCAAATTAACCTCCCTCACACAAACACACAAACACAATCACTGTCACATACACAACAATATATGGAATCTCAAATATGTTCATCATTATATACTAACCATGAATACACCGCTGAAGTTTCTACGCAAACAGACACAGTTACATTGCTTATTGAAAATGAAATAGAATCTCTCAATTCTCCAAATATTAACGAAGACACGATAACAAAAGAGTTAAATAATAAATTTAAAACAGTGTCATTGGAATTCTCAGGGATGGATCCAACAGCCCGACCGAAACTACCTAAATTAAGATATAGTAAAGATCTCCAGCGACTAGTGAACATTTTCAACAACAGTATACTACCTCAGCACATATCTGACGAAGTACGCTTAACAGACATCCACACACTCATATACTGTACGGCAATGATCATTTCGCAAGAATTAGGCTATAAAATCAAAAAAACTGATGAAACATTACGGCATAAAACTATGTTAGACCGTCATGGCAAATTAGACTAGAAAAGATATACAAAAGCTACGTTCCGATATATGTAAACTCACCCAATTTATTCACAATAATAATAGATCAAAAAGTAGTAGAAAGAGTAACACTAATTTTTAAAATAATAAAATACATTCTACACATGAAGGCGAAAATAGAAAACCGGAAGAATTCTTAGATACATTAAAACAAAATTATCACTCAAAGCTAATAGACTTAAGAGGTATAAAAAAACATTACAAAGGAAAGAAGACAATAATCTATTTACGACCAATGAAAAATTATTCTACAGAAAGTTAAATACAAGCAAAGGAAATAAAAACGTGGAAACTAATGAAATACCGGCTGTTGAAGAGATTGAGAGATTCTGGTCGAACATTTGGGAGCATGAAATACAACACAACACTGAAGCAGAATGGATAAGTGAAGAAAGCAAACGTTGGAATTCGATCCCTGAAATGGAGTTCGAAAATATTACAGAGGAAGATGTTAAGAACGTTACTGCTAAATTACACAACTGGAAAACACCAGGCAGTGACAAAATTTGTAATTATTGGTATAAAAATTAGTAGTATTACACAAACACACAGGAACGAAGAAACGCAATTTACATTGTACGTTTATAGATTATCAAAACACTTAAAATTTATAAAATAAATAACTCTATTATACAATTCCTTAAAAAATTATGCCCTTATGGAAAACTACACTATACATTAATCACCAGCAACATTTAAAACTACTAGCGATGACTCAGGGAATCCGTAGACGCCCACTTTGATGTTGCGCAGGAGGTCTCTAAGGCCTTTTTACCTGCGTCCACAAAGGCTGGAAAACCAAGAGTGCTCATGAAATGGTCAGCTGAAATAAATTTATTTATTATGCGCACTTATTACCACATAACAAAATTAGAAACAGACATGACAACATACAGAACACTGTTACATCAAAATTCACCCAAAAATACCCAGGCGTAAATGTTACTGAACAAAGAATATCCGATCAGAGGAGAGTTATTATTCGAAATAAGTTATTAAGCGAAGAAACATTGAATCTATTGAAAGAAGAAGTTCGAGTATTACTAAATCAGGAAGAAAATACAAATCAGGAAATAAGAGACAATACGACACCACCACCAAGTATACTTGACACTGAAAATTTAACGTGCATTCAATCCCAAATTAACCTCCCTCACACAAACACACAGGAACGAAGAAACGCAATTTACATTGTACGTTTATAGATTATCAAAACACTTAAAATTTATAAAATAAATAACTCTATTATACAATTCCTTAAAAAATTATGCCCTTATGGAAAACTACACTATACATTAATCACCAGCACACAACATTTAGAACACGAGAAATAAATATTAAAAAGGTATTTATCAAGGTGATTCTCTGAGCCCACTGTGGTTCTGCCTCGCTTTAAACCCACTATCAAATTTACTTAACAGCCAAAATGCTGGGTATTGCCTTAAAATGATACTACCCAGACAGTAATATCCCATTTGATTTATATGGACGACATTAAATTATACGCCAAAACTGAGAAAGAAATGGACAGATTAATAAAAATAACGACTACATTTAGCAACGACATTAACATGCACTGGGTTAGACAAATGTAAAATACTTCACATTGTTAAAGGCACTATACGAACTGGAAACTACGCATTGATGATACGCAGAATAAAATTATAACAGCAATGGAACCAGGTGATGTGTATAAGTATTTGGGATACTACCAACTAAAGGGCATAGATCACAGCAAAATTAAGCAAAACCTTATAAAAGCTATTAACACTTACGCTATCCCAATACTCACATACTCATTTGGTATCATAAAATGGAACAAAACAAATATACACACTATAGAACGGGCAACACGCATTATTCTTACCAAACACAATAACCATCACCCAAAATCTGCAATAGAACGTTTAACAATTAAAAGACATAACGGAGGCAGAGGTCTCATAAACATACATGATTTATGGCAAAACAGGTCTTAAATCTACATAATTTCTTTCAACAAAAGTCAATCAAAAGTAATATACATAAAGCCATTGTACAAAACGATATTAACTTTACACCGTTAAACCTAATCCAATCTAAATTAACCGAAAACACAAATATGAACACCCTCAAACTAGAACATGACACGATAGAAAAGTGGAAACAAAAACACTTCATGGACGACACCCACATGACTTAGAACAAACACTAATAGACAAAGAAGCATCTAATAGATGGCTTAAAATAGGTACATTATTTCCTGAAACAGAAGGCTTCATCTTGGCTATTCAAGATCAAGTCATCAATACAAGAAATTACCGTAAATATATTGTTAAAGATCCAACATTAGCAGACGATAAATGCCGAAAATGCCATACACAGTCTGAAACAATTCAACACATAACTGGAGCATGTCCCCACCTTACACAAACTGATTACACCCACAGACACAACCAAGTTGCCAATATTATACACTTAAAACTAGCCACCCAACATAAACTTTTAAACGACATCAATACACCATACTATAAATATACCCCTAACAAAGTATTAGAGAATTCTACATACAAACTTTATTACGACCGTGCTATTCTTACAGATAAAACAATACACTACAAAACCTTCACAATATAGACCTATTACATGTTTACCAACGATATACAAAATACTTACGTCAATTATTACACATAAAATCAGAACGCACACGGAAAAACACAATATAATAGCAGAAGAACAAAAAGGATGCAGACGAGGCCACATGGGTTGCAAAGAACAACTTATAATTGATTCTGTGATACACAAACACACAGGAACGAAGAAACGCAATTTACATTGTACGTTTATAGATTATCAAAACACTTAAAATTTATAAAATAAATAACTCTATTATACAATTCCTTAAAAAAATTATGCCCTTATGGAAAACTACACTATACATTAATCACCAGCACACAACATTTAGAACACGAGAAATAAATATTAAAAAAGGTATTTATCAAGGTGATTCTCTGAGCCCACTGTGGTTCTGCCTCGCTTTAAACCCACTATCAAATTTACTTAACAGCCAAAATGCTGGGTATTGCCTTAAAAATGATACTACCCAGACAGTAATATCCCATTTGATTTATATGGACGACATTAAATTATACGCCAAAACTGAGAAAGAAATGGACAGATTAATAAAAATAACGACTACATTTAGCAACGACATTAACATGCACTGGGTTAGACAAATGTAAAATACTTCACATTGTTAAAGGCACTATACGAACTGGAAACTACGCATTGATGATACGCAGAATAAAATTATAACAGCAATGGAACCAGGTGATGTGTATAAGTATTTGGGATACTACCAACTAAAGGGCATAGATCACAGCAAAATTAAGCAAAACCTTATAAAAGCTATTAACACTTACGCTATCCCAATACTCACATACTCATTTGGTATCATAAAATGGAACAAAACAAATATACACACTATAGAACGGGCAACACGCATTATTCTTACCAAACACAATAACCATCACCCAAAATCTGCAATAGAACGTTTAACAATTAAAAGACATAACGGAGGCAGAGGTCTCATAAACATACATGATTTATGGCAAAACAGGTCTTAAATCTACATAATTTCTTTCAACAAAAGTCAATCAAAAGTAATATACATAAAGCCATTGTACAAAACGATAATAATAATAATAATAATAATAATAATAATAATAATAATAATAATAATAATAATAATAATAATAATAATAATAATAATAATAATAATAATAATAATAATAATAATAATAATAATAATAATAATAATAATAATAATAATAATAATAATAATAATAATAATAATAATAATAATAATAATAATAATAATAATAATAATAATAATAATAATAATAATAATAATAATAATAATAATAATAATAATAATAATAATAATAATAATAATAATAATAATAATAATAATAATAATAATAATAATAATAATAATAATAATAATAATAATAATAATAATAATAATAATAATAATAATAATAATAATAATAATAATAATAATAATAATAATAATAATAATAATAATAATAATAATAATAATAATAATAATAATAATAATAATAATAATAATAATAATAATAATAATAATAATAATAATAATAATAATAATAATAATAATAATAATAATAATAATAATAATAATAATAATAATAATAATAATAATAATAATAATAATAATAATAATAATAATAATAATAATAATAATAATAATAATAATAATAATAATAATAATAATAATAATAATAATAATAATAATAATAATAATAATAATAATAATAATAATAATAATAATAATAATAATAATAATAATAATAATAATAATAATAATAATAATAATAATAATAATAATAATAATAATAATAATAATAATAATAATAATAATAATAATAATAATAATAATAATAATAATAATAATAATAATAATAATAATAATAATAATAATAATAATAATAATAATAATAATAATAATAATAATAATAATAATAATAATAATAATAATAATAATAATAATAATAATAATAATAATAATAATAATAATAATAATAATAATAATAATAATAATAATAATAATAATAATAATAATAATAATAATAATAATAATAATAATAATAATAATAATAATAATAATAATAATAATAATAATAATAATAATAATAATAATAATAATAATAATAATAATAATAATAATAATAATAATAATAATAATAATAATAATAATAATAATAATAATAATAATAATAATAATAATAATAATAATAATAATAATAATAATAATAATAATAATAATAATAATAATAATAATAATAATAATAATAATAATAATAATAATAATAATAATAATAATAATAATAATAATAATAATAATAATAATAATAATAATAATAATAATAATAATAATAATAATAATAATAATAATAATAATAATAATAATAATAATAATAATAATAATAATAATAATAATAATAATAATAATAATAATAATAATAATAATAATAATAATAATAATAATAATAATAATAATAATAATAATAATAATAATAATAATAATAATAATAATAATAATAATAATAATAATAATAATAATAATAATAATAATAATAATAATAATAATAATAATAATAATAATAATAATAATAATAATAATAATAATAATAATAATAATAATAATAATAATAATAATAATAATAATAATAATAATAATAATAATAATAATAATAATAATAATAATAATAATAATAATAATAATAATAATAATAATAATAATAATAATAATAATAATAATAATAATAATAATAATAATAATAATAATAATAATAATAATAATAATAATAATAATAATAATAATAATAATAATAATAATAATAATAATAATAATAATAATAATAATAATAATAATAATAATAATAATAATAATAATAATAATAATAATAATAATAATAATAATAATAATAATAATAATAATAATAATAATAATAATAATAATAATAATAATAATAATAATAATAATAATAATAATAATAATAATAATAATAATAATAATAATAATAATAATAATAATAATAATAATAATAATAATAATAATAATAATAATAATAATAATAATAATAATAATAATAATAATAATAATAATAATAATAATAATAATAATAATAATAATAATAATAATAATAATAATAATAATAATAATAATAATAATAATAATAATAATAATAATAATAATAATAATAATAATAATAATAATAATAATAATAATAATAATAATAATAATAATAATAATAATAATAATAATAATAATATCCTTTATTGTACACCAAATGAGAAAAGAAAAAAAAACAATATAGTACAAAACATAAGTATCACAAATTGGATAACAAAAGGCGACCTTATTGCTATAGCAATTTCTTCCAGGCAACCTCAGGAATTTACTACAAAGAAAAATAATTAACGGGTAGGATGTACATGAAAGCAAGAAATATATAAATACAAAGTAATAAGAAAAACATACCTTTTGTGAGCAATCATTAGGGCAAAGGGAAATATGAAAGGAAAACAGGTATTGTCGTAAAGAGGAGCTAAAGAGACAGATAGTATTCTTTGACCTGTTTTTTAAAGGATTCTATGTTTTTAGCCAGTTTAATAGAGTAAAGAGTTTCACAGCTTAACAGCAACAGCAGTGTAAGATTTATGATAGAAATTAGAGGAACGCGTAGGATGTTTGAGGGAGAGGTTTTCATTAGAACGTAGAGGAAGGGAATGAGACGAATAAAGAAATTCAAAACGTTCTTTCAAGTAGGGTGGACTTGACATATTAAATAGGATGCAGTAAAGAGCAGAAAGAATGTGAGAATTCCGGTGAAGACGAATCGGGAGCCACTTGAGCTTATTGCGATATTCTGATATATTTATTATTATATTATTTTCTGATATATTTACGCAGTCCAAATATGAATCTTATACATAGATTTTGAAGTCGCTCAAGTTTATTTAGTTGCTCCTCAGTGATGTCAAGATAACATATGTCAGCATAATCAAGGACAGGGAGCAGCAGAGAATGAGCGAGCGTAATTTTGGTGGAAATAGGTAAAAAGTAGTTCAACATTCTGAGCGAACCACATGCTGCAAACATTTTACGATAGACTGCATTAATTTGAGTCCAAGAAAAGCTAGAATCCATAATGATACCCAAACATCGTTATAAGGGATTTGGATGCCATTAAATACCACTGGTTTAATTTCGTTTTTATTAAATTTTGCCAGCAATCTTGTACTCCCTATTATAATGGCTTGAGATTTTATAGGGTTTACTACCAAACCAAACTGTCGGCTCCAGTCGAGAATACAAGCCAGATCCCTATTAATAATATCCACTGCATTTTAAAGATTTTCCAAAGTGGTTTGAGCGTATATCTGTAGATTATCTGTATACAAGTGGTAGAGAGAAGACACTTGGGAAGTAATAGAATTAATGAAAACTGCAAATAGCAGAGGAGATAAAATGCTGCCTTGCGGAACGCCAGCTACTGAATCAAGCCAAGTAGAAAATCTATCTTGAGCTCGAACTCGCTGCCGGCGTCCATACAAGTAATTTTGAAACCAGGAAATTGCAGTTGGAGATATGTTAAAAGAGCGTAACATACAGTTTTAAAGGCGTTGCTGAAATCCAGCAAGACCAATACTGTAACTTGACGATTATCCATTCCGAGGCGAATGTCGTCAGTGATTTTTAATAAAGCCGTGGACGTACTGTGACCAGATCTAAAACCAGACTGAAGAGGATTAAAGATATTGTTTCTTGTACAAAAGGAATAGAATTTTTCTTGGACAAGGCGTTCAACGACTTTGGAAAGGAATGGGAGAATGGAAATTGGACGATATTCGGAAAAACTTGATGGGTTAACTTGTTTGGGTAAAGGGATTACTTGTGCATCTTTCTATAACGAAGGAAAGGAGGATGTTGATATGGAAAAATTTAGGATATGTGTTATAATAGGAGCAAGGATGTCTACTAAAGGAATTATCATTTTACGACTGACGTCATCACTTCCAACAGCGTCGGAATGAATGGAGCGTACGTGTCTCTTGACATCACATTCTGCAAATTTCCTAAACGTGAAAGGAGAGTAGTCAGGAGTGGGAATTTGAGAAAGCTGAGTAAGTGTTTTTAATTTAGCATCATTATCTATGCATGAAGAAGAGGAAAAATTCTGGTTAAGCAAATTTAAATCTATGTCATTGGAAAGCAATTTTGAGCGAGATTTCCCAACTCATATAGACCTTAAAAAGTTCCAAACACGACTTGGATCTTCATTTTGTACTGATTTATGATATGGCGGCGTCGTAAATCTCTACACATCTTGTTGCATTGATTCCGAAGGACTCTGTACTTTTCTTTGAGCCTATCATTATTAGGGTCTAACTTGTACTTCGACTTTGCATAATTCTGCTTAGACAACATTTTTTTGAGACGGTCTGTCAACCATGGAGCCGGAGAATGTCGCATTCGAACAGAACGAACAGGGGCATATATACCATAGAGTTGAATCAAAAATGAGTTAAATAGTGTTACCTGTTCGTCTACAGTGCTAGCATTAATAACTGTATTCCAGTCTGTACTATCAGCCTCTTTAGACAGTCCATCCAAATCCATTCCAGCAAAATTACGCTGCTGAAGTATCCTAGATTTGGCTTTGGGAGGTTTTATTTTATAAGAAAGAAACAAGAGATCATGATAAGAAAAAGCGTC
The DNA here is from genome assembly GCA_029286605.1 of Sericinus montela. Taxonomy (NCBI): domain Eukaryota; kingdom Metazoa; phylum Arthropoda; class Insecta; order Lepidoptera; family Papilionidae; genus Sericinus; species Sericinus montela. The sequence goes on along the minus strand of JAGSMR010000128.1, from coordinate 91,720 downwards.
TGCAGCGCATTGACCAAATTTATCAACATGGTCACAAGAGGAAACTATAACCAAATCTAGGAGTGAGGGGACACAATTCGGGAAGAAATGAGTTTCAGAAAGCGGGAGGATATTTAAATTAGCCCCTTCTACGAGCGATCTAAGCCGATGAGATCGCGTATCTTTTTTAATAAGGCAGGTATTAAAGTCACCCATTAGCACCGTACGTCTATACAAAGGAGTGAGCTCTTCCAAAATGTTGTCTAATGTGTTGAAATAGTCCACTGTAGAAGAAGGGCTATAAAAAACACCAAGAAGTAATTTGGTATGCGATAAGATTACTTCGATAAATAAGTATTCTGCTTCATTTTCACTTTGAAATTGAGAAGATAAACGAATAACAGAAAAAGCAATATGTGAGCGAAGATAAATTGCAACCCCTCCGCCACCACGGGCAGTCCGGTCGTTGCGTATTAAGTGAAAACCAGGAAGAGAATACGATATAGAAGGAAGGCATGGCTTCAGCCATGATTCCGAGACTAAAATCGCATGAATTTTATTATTTTCAAAACTTGCTAACATATCGGAATAATGTGCTGGAATACTCTGAGCGTTTATATGTACAACATTGAAATTATTAAAAGTTTAAGAAAACGTAGTGTCAAGGTTCTCTTTTAAAGAAGGTATGCTTACAAAACTGTCGTCACTACTAAATATATCAACAGAAGAGGTAAAGGAGATTGATCTTTGATCCTGATTACTCTCCTCAAAAAACATGTTTTCTTACAAATATATACAAAATAATAATAAAACAATAATAAAGACAGAATGAGAAAAAAAAAGTTCAAAACTACTTATTAAAATTAAATCTAGGTTTTACCAATTTCTACCTACCAGCTTTGACATTGAGAATTAAACGTTGAACCGCTTTGTAGATAGGTCCACCTCCTGTTGCCTGTGATTGAGAAGCTGACGAAGACATTGGTACGGCATTGAGTTCCGCCAGGCATTCGACCCGATGACGCGAACCGTCTTGACCAAGAATGTGGACGTGACCATCTCTTGTCCAGCAATTGCTTATGCCAAATTTCTGCCTTGCTTCCATGACTACTTTGTGGCGATCTTTAATTAGAAATTCTGAAATTGTGACACTAGTGCCTTTTAGTTTAGTTTTCGAAAACCATACTTGATCACGTAGAGGAACATCACGAAACTTGACCAGTACTGGTCTTGGCTTTTTTCCTGATCCTCGTCCAAGGCGATGATATCTACTAAAGGAAGTTTGTGATACATTGGAGAAGTTTAATTTGTCCATTACAAGGGATGAAACCAATTGAGATATATCCTCATTATTGTCCTCTGGAATCCCATGAAGCAACACTATCTTAGGTCTGCCTCTCATCTCTAGGCAGTCGATTTCTCTTCCCAGAAACTCGACATGTCTTTGCACAGTCTCAAGGGCGGCTAGGATAAACTTTCTAAAAGTTGAAAACTCAGCTGATAGTGTGGATGCAGAAACTACATTTGGGCTGGTATTCTGTAAGTCCTGTTGAAATTCATTCATGCGTGCATTGAAGAGCTCTGACATAGCCGACAGTGATCCTTTGATTGCTTCCATGATAATTTTGTATTGCAGTGTAGAAATGACGAAAAAGGGAAATAATAATACGGAAATGTAAAACCGGCAGGTAGATGAAATACTACATGTATTTATTAGGCATTTAAATGTAGTAATTTACTATTAACTATAAATAATTAACAGAGAACAAAAACTACGTGTTACTTTATTCACGTTCTACCCGCAAAAAAAAGACATTTTATTTTTAAAACATAAAATATTTTATATCAGCTACTCAACTAATTAATTTGCCCACTGCACTACAATTTTTACTATGCCCTAAAGGCTCCACTTGGTTGCTCATATTCATGTAAGACCATATTTTTTACATGTGCAAGGTAACATAAATTATTGAATGTAATGAGTATATAAATTTTTAAGTAACACTTTTGAGTTTTAATGGTTTTATTTATATAAAATATAATTTAATTTAAAAAACACTTCTGAATGTTTATCTACGGAAATATATATCCATGTAAGTATATTATGTAACACATAATAATAAATAAATAAATACATTTATAGGTAGGACAACATGTATGTGATGAACAGCAATGTATGTGACATTGCTCCGATCCCAATGTAAGATGGTTAAGCACTTATGGTATGGGAATCGAAAACAACGAGGGCACCACAAACACCCGAACCCGAGAAAATGTAGAAAAGGTGGTTTTTCTACATTGACTCGACTGGGAATCGAACCCGGAACCTCGAGATCGCGACACATTGTTAATCAATTTTTACGCCATTTGGTCACGGAGGTCGTCAAAATTGTGCCCTTACCTTAGAAACAAAAACGGCGAATGGCGAAGTTGAAGGTGGGTCGAAAGGACAAGTCCCAATCACCCTTCAAGTTGACCCACCTTCAACCAACTATTTCCCAGTTCTGGAAAAATACGCGAAGATAAAAAAATGGAATTCTTATAAAAATATCACATTAATCGTAATTCATGACAATCATTTATCTATCAGAAACTAAGATGTAATTGAAAACAATACAAATTCGTCTCTAGTTTCTCACAATTCATTTGCAGAAGCTTCAACGTTGACATCAAAGCACGATTCACCGCGCATTAATAACCTTCCTAATCTAGTTAACGGCGTACTGGGTCGTTTATCATCTGTGCTAGTTACCTTCGCACAGAAGATGGCATTTATGAAATATGGATTATTATTTTTTTTAATAAATTTGCTTACTTATTTATTAGCGAGAGAAAGCTTACTGCATTCATCAATTTCTTTATTGGAATTGGTTTATAAATCTATCATTTATATTTTAGTTTAGGTGTGTAAATGTGTATATTTTTATTTAAAATTACAACATGCTTCTAGGAAATATTCACGCAATTCCCAATACAGGGGTAGACAGAGGTCTAGTCTAGACATTTAAGTCCCTTCGACCCACCTTCCACCGAAGATATTTTCGGGACAACGTGACAGGTGGTGAGCCCGACGCTGTCTTAATGTCCAAGCCAACGATATAATTTGTACATAGGTTTTTTGAAAAACACGTTGGTACGGCCACTTGAGGATCGAACTCGGGTCTCTTGACTCGAAATTCCGACCAACCAACCACTCGGCTATCGTGACTTTTTTAGGAAATCAAAAAACTGATTTTAACTTCAGAGACATACATTTAATAAATGTATTGTGTATGTGTTTATACATTTAATAATGTATAAACACGTAATGAAAATTTGATGCATTACGTGTTCTTTTAATTTGGAAGAATGAACTGAGCATTTTCTTAGCTATTTAAATAAAATAAAAATCGTTGTTTCTAATTTCATATTATAAGTAAATCATCGATTGGGGGTTTCATCACGACTAAATTGACTTAATGTTATTTCATTTTTAATAATTTTTATGTTTATATGTGATGTTGTCACTATCTATGTATATGCATAAAGATATATGATCTAAATGAGTTCTTTAGAGGAATTCGACATCAGTCAGAGATTAAGAAATCTGGTTTGTAAACAATTTGCCAATTGGCAATCTGTTCTTTCTTTCTTTTTTAACAGGGGATGTTTAAAAATAGACATGTACTTTTTGCTTGGATGCCATATTCTGCGAGAATGAGAAGCTTCCGTAAAGCTGTGACGTGAATAAATCTATTTTAAACAAGAATTGCTTGGATTTCATTAAATTGTTAGATTTAATTAAAATGCCCGAGTAGGCGAAGTATTTCTTCAAGAATTTCTATAATTTATTCATTACTTGTATTTTAATAGATCAACGCAAACTGGTTAAATTATCTCTGGTACATTAAATTGTACTTTTTTCGGCGGTAGGCGTTAAAAAAGTAGACACAGTGCTCCCATATAGTAATTGAGTAAAAATAACTTATAGTGGTTATTTGTTCTTTATTCATATGTACAATTAAAGTATATTTACATTTATACTCCATAGTATATTCGGCACATAAATTTATGTCGTAATTTTTACATATTCCTATCGCCCCACCGGTTAACCTTAAAATTCGTTAAAACTACTATTACTATATTACTATAAACTATCGACATAGCTTCGTATGACACTATTGTTGAAAATCAGCAGGCTATAGAGGCAAATCTGCTAAAGAAACTGTCAGAATTTGAAGTGCTACTTAATTCTTCAACACCACAAACATCGGCTTCGGCTTCGTCTTCAAGAGGAGTTCCAAGAGTTCAAAACACAGCTTTGGAGTATAATGAATTTACTGCGGCAGCAAATATCTGAGTGCACTAAATCTATTAACATAATTGAGATGAGGCACAGGAGGAAATACCTCTTATTTCTTGGCGTTCTTGAAGCAATTGAAGGCGACCTTCCTGACTGTTTTTTAAAACTTTTTAAGGAAAAACTGGGGCTTCAAGACTTCTCATCAAGTGGGTTAAGAGTATGCCATCGTCGAGGCAAACCCACTGAAGCCAAACATTAACCTGTTTTGGTGCGTTTCTGTTATTATATTAAGATCCTTAATTTGGAAGAAAAAGGTTAGTCTAAAAGGCACGGGCGTTGTTGTATCTGAGTTCTTAACTCGTTACCAACAATCACTGTTCTTGCTGGCCCGTAAGCGTCTGGGCTTCCACAATTGCTGGACTGTCGAAGGGAATGTGATCATTAAGGTTCATGATGTCTCGCGTCACCGTATCGATTGCAAAAAGGAACTTGCAAAATTATTTTGAAACTTTTTGAATCTATTTACATAATATACACTAAATGTTAACAGTAATTTCCTAGAAACCATTGCTTTTTGCTGTCACTATATGTCATGTTTTTATTAATTTTAGTCTTCTATAATTATTTTTATATTAATAATTTTGTAACAATAAGTGTATTTGAAAATTCAAACTGCTGGTGGGTAGTTTATTGATGAAGTTTTTTTTTGTATACCTTACTTATTTGTGTTTTTTTTTTTATTTATAGTATTTGTATTGTTTTTTTAGTGTTAGATTTATATAATGTTGTCACTAGATGATGATGCTAGCCATTATGACTCCTTATGTTCTGATTCCATTTCTATTGGATCGAACAGCTACAATTAATTTGTAAGCATTCCTCCATTAAATATGACTTTGGACACGTGTTTCGCAGATGTTAACAAGAACTTTAACATTGTACATATAAACGCTCGGAGTATTCCTGCACATTATCCCGATTTGTTGTCGAGTTTTGATAGCACAAATGTACACGCTGTGCTCGTTTCGGAATCATGGTTAAAACCCTGTACTCCTTCAACTTCTTACTCGCTTCCAGACTTTCAACTTATTCGTAACGACCGTACTGATTGGCGGCGATGCTATTTACCTCCGGTCCCACATACCTTACATAATCATTTGTACATCAACATCCACGCAGTCTGGAGGCAAAGCGGAATTCCTTTTCATCGAAGTACTTCTCTTAATACAAAAATACTTGTTGGTATTTTCTACAGCCCTTCTCTCACTGTCGACTACTTTTCTACTTTTGAAAACCTCCTTGAAGATCTGACTCCATCTTTTGATTATTCTATTGTAATGGGAGATTTTAACACTTGTCTTTTAAAAAACAATTTCAGATCAACCCGACTAAAATCTATTATAGATGCAGCCAATTTGAAACTTCTTCCCTCTTCTGCTACTCACTTTTTTCCTAACTGTACCCCTTCTCTTCTTGAAATAATGTCTGTGTCTTCGCTTTGCCATGTTGAAAAACATGGTCAGTGTGCTGCTGATGCTTTTTTTTCCACGATGCAATATACTTATCATATAAAATTCGACCTCCGAAAGCTATCTCAAGGATATTACTTCAGCGCAATTTTAGTAGTATACACTTAGATCATCTTATTAAGGACGCCGAAGAGTTAAATTGGAGTTTAGTAGTTAATACGCCCACAGTTGACGAACAAGCTTTATTTAACTGCCCCTTAATTCAGTTGTATGATAAATATGCACCTGTTCGTCCAGTGCGTCTTAAACATCCACCATCTCCGTGGTTGACAGATGACATAAAAAAATCATTGCGAAGAAGAATCGATTAAAATCTAGATACAAATCAGATCCTAGTCACAATAAAAGAGAAAATAATTAAATATGTAACGTAACAGAGAAAATAGTTAAATAAAATTGAGTAACGATAGCCGAGTGGTTGGCTGATAGTATTTCTAGTCATGCGACCCGAGTTCGATCCCCAAGGCTCATAGCATTGGGTTTATTCAAAAACTAAAGTACAACTTATATCTTTGGCTTGGACGTAATGCAGCTACGGGCTTACCACGCGTCATATTGTCCCAAAAAAATTGTCCTCGGCGGAAGGTCGGTCGAAAGGAAAGATAAGTTACTGATATTAAGTTGTAGAAGCGTATACACCGGCTCATGAAAGCGTTACTTACTCTATGGGGTCAAGTAAGTTTTTTTAGGAAATTGTTTAAAGTGTACAATTAGCAATTTTAAAAAGGCGTTCCATGTATAAGCTGTCCGCCTCTTCTACATTGTTAGTGTCAGAAGCTATGTTGATGCCAGTAAGCAATTACGTATGCGGCACGTCGCTCATTTTCTCTCGCCTGCTGAAAATAATTTCCACAGATTCTGAATTTTAATTCTGATTCCATTTCCAGTACTTACTTCCTGATTGCCTTTGTTCCGATTACTATTAATAACATATGGTGTTGATAGTCTTTCCTGTATTAAGCAAATTAAAAAATATCTTAGCGTCATTCCCAATACTGGGGTTGAAAGAGGTCTAGACAATTTTGTCCTTTCGGCCCGCCTTACACCGAAGACATTTTAGGACAGCTTGACAGGTAGTAGCCAGCCGCTGTCTTTATGTCCAAGCCAACAATGTAAATCGTTCATAAGTTTTCGAAGAACCCATTGGTATGAGCCTGTCTCCTAGGGATCGAACTCAGGTCTCTTGGCTGAAATTCGGATCACTCAACCACTTGGCCAACCAATTATTAGTGTAACAGTTATTAAGGTTAACCTTTTATTTCGTCAATTTAGCGAGACTATTCTACAAATATAACATATATCTGTACGTATAGGTATGTGAACAGTGTGCAAACCTTCGACTCATATAATGTGAGGTTTATTAAGAATAGTGATTCGATCTTTAAGTGATTTCGCTGCTGAGATTATTTGAGCGTAAAATCAAAGATGACCGTATTAATATCAGTTCACTAACTTTAGAATATTTTATGAAGCATCTGTGAAAGGATTGAGAAGGGGCATCATAATTTCAGCATACAGACTACTTTGACCTTCACCAAACCTAGCAGAAGCTTAAGCCACCCAAATTTTATATAGTAATAAGTAACAGATAAGAAAATTGTTCATTGAAATTATAAGAAAGCGGTTCAAAATAAAAAAAAATATGAAAACTTTATAGCATGGTAGGTAGTGACCCTACCTTCAAAGCTAAGTGTTGCGGGTTCTGATTCCGCTAGGGGAAAACATTTGTGAGATGAATATGACACAAGTTACGGATGTTATAAACATCCATCTTTTATGACAAATATTTATGTATGAATATTATAACTATAATGTACTAATCGATTGGACATTCAAACTGCATCAACAAATAATTATAACATAACGGCTTACCACCTGTCACGCTGCCCCAAAATAAGCTCAGGTGAAATGTGGGTGATACCTTCACCCATATTTCACCTGACCTAGAATTGTCCAGACCTCTGGCTACCCCTTTATTGGCAAATGCGTGAAAATTATATATTATAAATAAATAATCAATAAATATTTTCACGCAACTCCCAATACAGGGGTGGACAGAGCTCTAGTTTAGACAATTAAGTCCCTTCGACCCACCTTCCACCGAAGATATTTCGGGACAACGTGGTGGAGAGCCCGTCGCCGTCTTTATGTCCAAGCCAACGAAAAAAAAAGCCATTGGTACGAGCCTGCCACCTGGGGATCGAACTCGGGTCTCTTGACTCGTAATTTCGAACACCCAACCATTCGGCTATCGTGACATTGTGAAAATTAATCGAAATCTGCTATCGTGACATTGTGAAAATATTTACGAGTGAAAATTAGAAAATAAAGATAAGTTATTTAAATTATTACCTGTATAACCATTAAAATTCAGAGAGGCTCTATTAATTTTAATTGAGTGTACCAAAACTAAATAGCGGGTACACTCGTTCCAATATAATTATCAATTCACCTACTAGATCTTAAAGGAAAGTGTTGAAAAGCGGTAACTATTAAATCTATTTACTGCTAACCGACTATTGTTAACAAAAGGTCGGAAATTTATCATTATGTATTCAGAGTGTAACGTAGGCACGGGAAACTGGTGATTTAATTTTTAACATATGTCGGTTGGGAAATATATTCAAATCAAAATATGTTTTTTTATTTTGAAACATACATATCCATATGATATTAAAGCACAATTTAAAACTATGTTATTAATATAAAGCAAAGAAGAATAATAACTTAACGCTATTTCCAATACTGGGATGGTGGACAGAGGCCTAGACAATTAAGTCCCTTCGAGCTACCTTGTTGTGAGCCCTTCGCCGTCTTTAGATCCATCGATAAGTCAACGATATAAGTCATTTATAAGTTGGTACATCTATTGGTACATCCTGTGCAAAAAATATTACGAATCAAGCATCAATTATAAAATATAAATAAAGATTCATTTTCTTCATTATCTGCATCATAACAGCCTAAAGAGAAACACTGTAGGCATTGGCCTGTTTACGCTCTTTTCTTCCTATATCAATTTGTTTTGTGTGTTTACGAATGTTTTTTTTTTATATAAGGAAGGGAGGCAAACGAGCAGGTGGCTAATGTGATGGTTAGTGATTACCGCCGCCCATGAACATCAGCAATACCAGAGGCAAAGCAGATGCGTTGCCGGCATTTGAGAAAGGTATAGGCTCTTTTCTTGAAGATCCCTCAGTCATATCGGTCCTGAAAAACCGCTGACAGCAGCACATTCCATAATGTGCAAGTGCGTGGCAGAAATTTCCGCGAAAAACGCACTATGGTGGAATGCCAAGCATCAAGATGGTGTTAATCCGAACAATGTCATAGATACGCTCAAATACGCTGTAATAGATTAGGTATAAGAGTTACCATTTAAAGTGTAGAAAACGTAAGGACGAGTACGTAGTGAATGTGATAATTCTTTAAGGACACACTGAACTTTTATATTTTTTTTGAAACTAACAAAAATTTAAAAGATATTGCAATTAATATAGTAAAAATATGCTTTGACATTTTCGTCTTTGAAAGCATTAAATCAGTACAGCCGCCCGAGTTCACGAGCAACAAATGAAATATGTCATCGGTGTTAAAGTTGAAATTGGATAAGAAACTTTTGATACAGAGCGAGGCAAAAAAGTGTTTTGTAGCGCTATAACACTATTTTTTTAGTAAAACAAGCAAAACCAAACCTTGAAACAGGAACTTTTAATATAAAAGCAATAATAAAAGCAACTTAAAGGTTACATTTGAATCGGATTAACCGTTTTTACTAGCAGCGTGGCTATAATACAAAGAAATATTTTTTTTGTTTCATTAAATTTCAACGATTTTTAATGCATAAATTACAAAACATTAAATGATACAAATTTATTTGTATAGACGAAATTCAATGTTAGCCCTTCGCATATTTACCAACATGGGTATATTCGAAGTGTCAAGATAATTTAGAGGTTTCAACCCATTTTTCACCGGAGCCTATTTGGTGGTGAGCCTATCGCCGCTTACGATTCTAAGACAACAAGAACATACCTATATTCATACATTAATACATACACATATAGATAAAATATTCAATATATATACATACATAGATAAATATTTATTTCAATATGCACGGCATTAGTTCCAACATTCATATTCACACAAATTTGAACACCGAATAACACACCGAAATTTGAAACTAAAATTAAAAACATATTTAAATAATTGCTACAAATAAACTAATATTAATTAAAAAAAAACTATTGGAAGGTATGTTGAAATTTAGACGGCAAATTTTAAAAATTGTTTGAACGAACTACAAGTCGGCAACAATTATATAAAGATGTCGAATACTTATATTACTTTAGTAAACTTATTTAATTCCTGTGAATTCCATAAGTTAACAAGACTTACTTATTTATGTAACAAAGATATATAGTTTAATAATGGTACAAAAATAAATTGTTTAAAATTATTTAACAAAGTATAGTATGTATGGTGCAAAAATGAAATTATTGTTACAGATAATGATATTTTCTAACAAAGAATCTTATTACCTTAACAATATATTAACAGTCAGTCCTTTTATTTTTAATTTGGTGTAATTAAAGCAGACACTAGCTGATTTTATCCCGCTTTGTAATTTTTCACAAAGAAAAGGTTGAATGTAAAATAATAAGTGATATAAAAATATAAATTACTCGGCTTCTCATCTTGTACTTTATTATTTTGATAAACACGATAATTGGAAAATGAAATGAACTCTGTTAGTTAGCGAGTACTCCATTCGTTTATTTATTTATTTTTTATTTATCTTCACGCACAATCCCTGACGGGGTAGCCAGAGAGAACAGATCGCCAAGTGTCACGATCCCTACATACTTCTTTCGCTTCTTTCAGATTCATCATCTTCTTCATACATGCACGTCTAGGTATCCGAGTACTCTTGACCCTCCTCTCTTCGAGAAATTTGCTCACATGGTCTTCGAAAGTTAATCTCGGTCTACCTCGACACCTTTTAATATTAACTTTCGCGCTATATATTTTCTTCACCATTCGGTCTTCACTCATTCGCTCAACGTGCCCAAACCATCGAAGCACGCCCTTATCCATTTTTGAGACAAGGTCATCTTTCAAACCTGCCATATTGCGAATCTCTTCGTTTCGCTTTCGGTCGGCCATGGTAAGGCCGCACATTTTACGAAGAGATCGCATCTCCACTGCATTCAACCTGCTTTTATGCTTCTTCTGGCATACCCAGGTTTTGCTGCCATATAACAAAGTCGGTACCAACACTGCGTTATGTATTGCAAGGCGTGCACTTTTCACAACGCCTTGCCTTTTGATTAACGCAGTCAGGGCACCATTGACTTTGTTCCCGGCAGCGACACGCCTGTCCACATCTAAATCACATCTTCCATCCCGGCTAAACGCACTCCCCAAGTATACAATTTCATTCACCTGTTCTAGACATTCCTGATTTACCCAAATTTCGCACTTCGTTCTTTCTTCGTCCCTTTCAAATACCAGAACCTTAGTTTTATTAGCATTCAAACGGAGACCATTAATTTCACATTCTTCTTTCATACACGTGACTAATGCCTGCAGTTCTGCCTCTGATGGTGCTATAAGCACTGCATTATCAGCATACAGCAGACAATTTACTTTTATGTCACCCAATTTCACACCCAAACAGCTATCTTTCAGCTTCTGTAAACAGCTGTCGAGATACAGTATGAATAGACAGGAAGACATGACACAACCCTGTTTTACGCCCGTTTGGACGCTAAACATGGGTGACAGGTCATGCCCTACCCGCACACAGGCTTTACAGTCACATTAAAGTGACTGCACAGCCCTTAGCAATCGACCATCCACACCATACCCCGGCAACAGTTCCCACATTTTCTTCCTTACAACCTTATCAAATGCTTTCTCAAGATCCACAAAAGCACAGAAAATCTTCTGGTTAGCAGCCAGAAGCTTCTCCGTGATCATGCGGAGAGAAAACATTTGATCCGTGCATCCTCTTCCAGGTCTAAATCCGCATTGTGCCTCCCATAGAAATCTTTCCGATTTATCTTGCATCCTACGTGTCAAAACCTTCGAGTAAACGTTACTTGCTAAACTGGTCAAGCTGATCGCCCGATAGCACCCGCAGTCATAATGTGAACCTTTACCTTTATATAAAGGCACAATGACCGCGGATCGCCAATCATCCGGAACAGCCCCCGTTCGCCAGCACAAATTGCACAGCAGATGAAGGCTGTTCCAGACGCGTGGCCCACCATACTTGACCATTTCAGCAGTAACTCTGTCTAATCCCGCAGCCTTACCACATTTCAAACTTCTAATCGCACATTCAATCTCTTTCATACTGATGACCTCAGTGTCATCGAGGTCCGAGTCTGGCGTACCAGTCACGGCGTCACCCCCGGATCCCCCACTAAGATCATCACACGCATACATCTCTATAAAATTCGCTCCATCGCTGCATGACGTCCGATTTTTCTGAGGGGACGTCATTGGTTCCCGAAAGCACCTTATTCATTCTTAAGGCTGTCGCACCACTCCGGGTCCTTCCAACCTCTTTCCAGAAGAGTTTGGAGTTCTCCTTGAAGTTGTGCGACAACCTTTCGTCCGCTTCCATTCTACTCCTTTCACGCACTTCCTCAATCAATGCTTTCGTGTGAACTTTTCGAGCTTATATCTTTCTTTCGTCTTCTCTCTCATATCCTTATCATTACTAGAGGCCAAGTAGTCTAACCATGCTTTCTTCTTCTTATTTACAGCTTCTTTCACTTCGTCATTCCACCATGCATCACCCTTTTACTACTTCCTCTTTTCACAGTTCCACACACGTCTTCCGCTGTACTAACCATTCCATCTCTAAGGCTCTGCCATATTTCTTCCACACATTCTTTCCTAACACCAATGCTGTCCAGCTTTTCGGCTACCCTTGCTTGATATTTATTCCTAGTGTCCGCTTCCTGAAGCTTCCAGCTTCGGATGCTACCGACCGACTGTGGTTCTGGTATCGCCGTCCGGTGGCGCCAACCCGCGAACAGACCCCTAAATCTAGTAATCACTAGGTAGTGATCCGTTCCCAGGTCAGCACCTCGGAACACCCGCGTATCCATCACCTGTTTTCGCAGTCGGTCATCCACCAGGAATAAATCGATCATACTTCTCTCATTCTCTCTTGTTCTAGTTTACATATGGATTTTCTTGTGACTAAACATAGTGTTTGTCACAAGAAGACCCTTTTCCTTGCATACAGCCAGTATAAGCTTGCCTGCATCGTTAACCCTTTTATCGCCAACATTCCAAGCACCGACTCGTACCCTGGCCGAGCGGTACCAACCCATCCATTCAAATCACCACATACAACAATTCTTTCGTTTCCTCTAACCAAGTCTAGAACTTCTCTTACATTCTCCCAAAACTCCTCCAGCTCAGCTCTGGACGACGAAGCCACCGGCGCATAAACAGCCAAAAGGAATAACTTCGTCAGTCCCAATTTAAAGCGAACCCAGAGAAGTCTCGAGTTCACAACCTTATATTCAGTCATAACATCGACCAACCGAGACGACAGCAGCACCCCCACTCCCTGGCAGGCGCTCTCGCTCTCAGGGACTCCGGACCATAGAGCTAACGCCCCGCCAGGGAGCTCTTCAGTACCACTGCCCTTCCGCTTGGTCTCCGACAAACACACGACATCTAATTCTCTTTCTTTCATTATTTCAATCAACTCATTCGTCTTATCTCTCATGCCTCCTCTAACATTCCACGTGCCAACTCTGCACTCCGTCCTCCACCTTCCGCCGTGTCGGGCTGTGCGTGACGGGTGGCGGTCCCCATCGCCGCTTTGCGCGCTGCATTTCACACCAACGGGGACGAACTGGTGTGCGTCGCCTTGGGGGGACGCCCTAACCCTCGTTGGCATGGGTGCGCAGCTGTGTAGAATTGCAGCCCTGAAAAGGGCTGGCAGGGGTCGCGACGAGCACGCTTCTACAATGACCCTACTCCATTCGTAAAACATATTATTATGACTTACTTAATACATGTATCATTATAATTAATCTAGCATTTTTATAATTCTTTCCATAAGTTATGACAGGCAAAAATGCAGGAATGGGGGTAGAAGAGAATGTAGCATTTTCGAACCACTTTTCACAGAAGTTTACAGGTAATTGGAATCGATGGTGAGTCCATCTACGTCTTAATGTGCTAACGGTACAATATAGCTACATTTATATTTAACATCAATGACTCGAGTACAAACATTTGTATTCATGACACAAATGTTTGCACAAACTTCAAAGACAGAGTCACTAGCAACACGCACAGGGCACTGTTTTCTCCCAAAAATTAAAAGATAAGGTGAAAATTTTGAGGTAATGCACGTATAAATCCGCGAGCCGAGACTAGTTTACATATGATAATAATTTTTCATGAAGCGATCATTTTAGGAGTAATAGAGCTTTGTCGGTCATAATTACTTCAAGCGTCTAACAAAAGCCAAATTAATCGTTTATCAAAGAAAGGCTCCTAGGAAACATCCGAAATAAAAGAATCCATCCTTCCATGAGTGAATATCGTTGAAAAAAATTTAAATTAAAACAAATATCTTCACGCCATTCTCAATGACAATTAAGTCTACTGTACTCTACTCTAGAAAATTAAGTCTTTTTTATCCAACTTCCAACGAAACTCCTTTTTTTAATTTTATTTTTTTCCAACGAAGACATTTTTTGGTATAACGTGGCAGGTGCTGAGGTCTTTATGTCCAAGCTAACGATATGACTCCACCTTGCCACCTGGAGATCGAGCTCGGTTCTCTTGACTCGAATCTCGATCACCCAACCACTCCTCTATCGTGATTTATACCTACAGCGTATATTTTCAATTAGACGCAATATTGTACAAGTTTGTACTTTATATAAAAATATGGTTATTCTAATAAATATACTCTAGTCATAACAAATACAAACACAAATAATCATATATGGAAGTACACAGCAGGACATACTCCTCTCCTGTTGGAAGAATAAATAAATATCTTCACGCAATTACCAATACAGGTGCAGACAGAGGTCTTGTCCAGACAATTAAGTCCCTTTGAGCCACCTTCCACAGAAGATATTTTCGGGACAACGTGACAGGTGGTGAGCCCGTCGCCGTCTTAATGTCCAAGCCAAAGATAATTTTTACAAAAATTTTTAAAAAATCCATTGGTACGAGCCTGCCACTTGGGGATCGAACTCGGGTCTCTAGACTCAAAATTCCGATCACCCAACCACTCGGCTATCGTGACCCAATCGGCGTCTGGCAAATGGATTAGCAATTTCAGTACTCGTACCTATAACCTCGTACCTTAAAACCTCGTACCTTTAACGCGACCGGTCCATCGGTATATGTATGGTCTTCTCGAAATTTTTATCTCACTATCTGATCCATTGGTATTTTAAAGGCTTTCTTCTTCTTCGCCTCTTACGAAACCAACCGTAATAAAGGTGATATATTCTTACGCAGTAAACACATTTTAGCTTTTTCTATACCTTCAAGCATTTCGCAACATACTAGTAGTCAGAGGCCTAGAGAATTTAGTTCGTCCGATCGAAGTTTCACCGGACATCGTGACGTTCAGTGAGAGTGCCGCCGTATTTGAGTTAAAGCGAACAATATAGCCGTATATAAAGTTTTGAAAATCATTGGTCACCTACTTCCTGTAGATCGAATTTCTGTCTTTGTCTCGACCGATCACGCAACCACTTGGCTATTTTGATAACTTCAAAGACACATATTCCTTGCTTCCTTGTAAAGTTGAGTTGTAATTATAAATTTATTTTACTCTTAACAAAGCATAGTTTTGTACTGGATGAAGTTACTCAGTTAACATTTCAGTGTAACGTCAATTCCATTGGTTTCATTTTTAAACGTCACGTTTCAGTTTATTGTGTTATGGCATCTTTGTTATAAGTTATTTATCTGAGTGTTGTAAAGTATTTGCTTTTACATCTAATTTTTTCATACTCAATTTAAATCAATTAAATATTTCATATAAAAAACTTAAAACTACAATAATCGTAGACCCCTACTGCTCATGGCATGGTACCAAGAACTAATCTAAAAGACTTCTAATTCGTCCCACTTTCCATTACCATCTTAATTTAAAAATTAGAAGACTTTTCCCTGCTATTCTTACCCAATAGACGAGTTGGTAGTGACCCGGCCTTCAAAGCTAAGGGTTTTGTGGGTTCTAATCCCCCTAGTGACAAAAATTTGTGCGATTGATATGAATGCTTCTACTAAGGATTTCGATCTTTATATAAATATTCATTTAAGAAAATGTTTGAGTTTGTACACTAAGAATGCGATAGGCTTACCACGTCACATGACAAGGTGCTCGGACTTCCCGGAGAGGAAATCGGGCATGAAAAATTACTCGTGAAGATATAACAGTAATTATAAAATTACAAATGTCTTCGACGAAAGATGGGTCGAAAGGACTTAATCGTATAGAGTTCTGTCTATCCCATTACTGGAAATGGCGTGAAGAATTGTTTTTATTTATTTAAAACATATATTCTTTCATAGCTTTTATTAATTAATAATGTCATAGTTACAAATAAAATTTGCATCTCATTCGTAGGACTTGTACTTAATATATACCATTTACATTAGAATATCTTAACTTGCGAAAATATATGGTAAATTTTATCTACAAGTATAGTGATCAATAGTACAAACGAACATTTAGTTTCGGAATAGAGCGTGAAATGCGGTGGCAATAGAGAGACCGATAGTGAATCAATGTAAACGGAGCTCATTGAATAGAAACCTATCAGATACGTAATAAAAAAAGTACAAAATTCATCCAGATTTTTTTTTAAAGAGATAGGTTAAAAGTCACGATAGCCGAGTGGTTGGGTGGTCGGAATTTCGAGTCAAGAGACCCGAGTTCGATCCCCAGGCGGTAGGCTCGTACCAATGGGTTTTTCAAAAACTTACGTACGAATGATATCGTTGGCTTGGACATAAAGACGGCGACGGGCTCACCACCTGTCACGTTGTCCCGAAATTATCTTCGGTGGAAGGTGGGTCGAAGGGTCTTAATTGTCTAAACTAGACCTCTGACTACTCCTGTATAGGGAATTGCGTGAATACAACTACGTGACTGACAGGTGGTAGCCAAAAGCCTTTTTAGTGTAAAAGCCGACCGTATAACATACTTATAAAAATATCACCTTCCACCGAATAAATTTTTGGGACTTCGTGACAGATGTTGGTATAATTTGTCGTATAAGTTTTTGAAAGAATCCATTGATAGGAGCCTTGGGGATAGAACTCGGGCCTCTTGACTTGAATTCCGATCACCTCTGGCGACATACTTATATAGGTTTATTCTTACATAGATGAATATTTAAACAAACGTATAAAATCCATTACAAAAAAACAAACGTTTAGTCTTTGCAGGATTCTAATCCGCATAGGCAATCTTATGGATAATAGCTTCAAAGAGTAAATGGCTGCCGGAGGCTCAAAACTTTACCAAACTATTGCCTCAAAAGATATAATAATAATATTTACTTATAATCTAGGTTTTATCCGCGACTAGGTATGCAAGGAAATGGATTCATGTCTATACTTTTCTTTATTTGCATGTGCGAGGAAGGTGACTTTTATGCATAAAACATACCTTTGTTATTTTCATTTTATTTACCCAGTTTAATGAGTAACGAAGAAAATAATTGGGGAGGGATTTTGTTAAATATTGAGGTGCACATGTTTGTGTTTGTGTTAGACTTGGTCGACCACGGATACCAAAGCAATCTGTTCTCTGATTTGAGGTTATATTTTGATAACTTCGTTCATTTATATAATTTGTATTACGTACTTATGTAGGACATGAAGGATTGTATTTACATGCTTGCACATCGCCACTGGAATGGAGTCAAACAAGAAAAGCGAGAATACTTTCAAAGCCTCCGTAGCTGTAGTGGGTGACAGGAAATCCATTGAGCTATTGAGAAACTGTCGCTTTAAAATATTGAGTTTAGAAATCGGATGGATTACTCGCAACCAGTTTTTTACTTTTATTATTTTACGTATTCTCTTTGCTCTATTACTGTATATTAAAAGTTATTCTATACCGAGGAGATCTGTAAATACAGGCACTGTTCGGACACCGGACTTTTAGCGATTGATATATTGTTTTTGTCTTGTGACGTGTAACTTTCACTTCAGAGTTAATAAAAAAATTCGTAACTTTTTTCATAAAAAGTGGAAGTAAAAAATCGTAAAGGTTTGTATCGGATGATGTGCTCCAGGAAAAGGGTAGCTATCCGCCAGGTCGGGTGATCGTGACCTGGGGAGGACTCCTCCGTAAGTGTGCGCTATCGGTAATGGTATAATGCGCAATGTAATAAGAAGAAGAAGAAAGTAGAAGTCTTACGAACTTCTGCATTTCGTCTGGTGATTGCAGGTAACCGGAGGCCCACACACCCCCCACCCCAAATTCTGGAGGGGTGGGGGGGCACTCTAAGGCCGGCAAAGCTTCTGCTATGCCTCTGGTGTTGCGGGTTTTCATGGCCGGCGGTACTCACTTACTATCACGTGAGCCACCTGCTCGTTTGCCTCCCTATTCTATAAAAAAAATAGTTCTTTCTAATGAGTTGAAAACGAGATTTTTGCTTTCTATTTTCTTTCAGTAATCTGTACCTTTGAGATTTTTGTAATTATTTCCATCGACTTATCTGGGACATAGATAAGCAGTGAACCATCGCCTTTACGCGCATACCAATTTCGTCAATTAACTTACCAGAGCGGTCTGTATATTTTGGCTCGAAAACACTAGGTAATTTATCTTGGTACAAAAAATACCTTCAACTTAATAAGAGCTACAAAAAGTTATAAATTTCAGCACGTTAACGAGATCCTTTATGTTTTTATTTTCTTAACTCACTAAGTCACGATGGCCGAGTGGTTGGGTGGTCGGAATTTAGAGTCGAGAGACCCGCGTTCGATCCCCAGGTGGCAAGCTCGTACCAATGGGCTTTCGAAAAAAAAACTTATGTACGAATTATATCGTTAGCTTGGACATAAAGATAGTGACGGGCTTACCACATATCACGTTGTCCCGAAAATATCTTCGGTGGAAGGTGGGTCAAAGGGACTTAATTGTCTAGACTAGACCTCTGTCTACCCCTGTATTGGGAATTGCGTGAAGATATTTATTTATTTATTTATGAAAGTTAACATGATATGAAAATTAGGTTGCTCCTATAAAATATAATATGCCGTTGGCTTGGACACTTTAACGGCGAAAAGCTGTCACGTTGTCTCTAAGGTGGGTTGGAATAACTTAATTGTGCAGGCCTCGGTCTACCACAGAATTGGAAACATACATGAGCTTTTTTGCTATATAATCTTTTATTATTATTATTATTTATTATTTATCTTCACGCACAATCCCTGACGGGGGGTAGACAGAGAGAACAGATCGCCAAGTTTCACGATACCTACATACTTCTTTCAGATTCATCATCTTCTTCATACATGCATGTCTAGGTATCCGAGTACTCTTGACCCTCTCCTCTTCGAGCAATTTGCTCACATGGTCTTCGAAAGTCAGTCTCGGTCTACCTCGACACCTTTTAATATTAACTTTCGCGCTATATATTTTCTTCACCATTCGGTCTCCATTCATTCGCTCAACGTGCCCAAACCATCGAAGCACGCCCTTATACATTTTTGAGACAAGGTCATCTTTCAAACCTGCCATATTGCGAATCTCTTCGTTTCGCTTTCCGTCGGCCATGGTAAGGCTGCACATTTTACGAAGAAATCGCATCTCCATTCAACCTGCTTTTATGCTTCTTCTGGCATACCTAGGTTTCGCTGCCATATAACAAAGTCGGTACCAACACTGCGTTATGTATTGCAAGGCGTGCACTTTTCACAACGCCTTGCCTTTTGATAAACGCAGTCAGGACACCATTGACTTTGTTCCCGGCAGCGACACGCCTGTCCACATCTAAATCACATCTTCCATCCCGGCTAAACGCTTTCCCCAAGTATACAATTTCATTCACCTGTTCTAGACATTCCTGATTTACCCAAATTTCGCACTTCGTTCTTTCTTCGTCCCTTTCAAATACCAGAACCTTAGTTTTATTAGCATTCAAATGGAGACCATTAATTTCACATTCTTCTTTCATACACATGACTAATGCCTGCAGTTCTGCCTCTGATGGTGCAATAAGCACTACATCATCAACATATAGCAGACAATTTACTTTTATGTCACCCAATTTCACACCCAAACAGCTATCTTTCAGCTTCTGAAAGATAGCTGTTTGGGTGTGCGTAAACAGCTGTCGAGATACAGTATAAATAGCCAGGAAGACATGACACAACCCTGTTTTACGCCCGTTTGGACACTAAACATGGGTAACAGGTCATGCCCTACCCGCACATAGGCTTTACAGTCACATTAAAGTGACTGCACAGCCCTTAGTAATCGACCATCCACACCATACCCCGGCAACAGTTCCCACATTTTCTTCCTTACAACCTTATCAAATGCTTTCTCAAGATCCACAAAAGCACAGAAAATCTTCTGGTTAGCAGCCAGAAGCTTCTCCGTGATCACGCGGAGAGAAAACATTTGATCCGTGCATCCTCTTCCAGGTCTAAATCCGCATTGTGCCTCCCATAGAAATCTTTCCGATTTATCTTGCATCCTACGTGTCAAAACCTTCGAGTAAACTTTACTTGCTAAACTGGTCAAGCTGATCGCCCGATAGCACCTGCAGTCATAATGTAAACCTTTACCTTTATATAAAGGCACAATGACCGCGGATCGCCAATCATCCGGAATAGCCCCCGTTCGCCAGCACAAATAGCACAGCAGATGAAAGCTGTCCCAGACGCGTGGCCCTCCGTACTTGACCATTTCAGCAGTAACTCTGTCTAGTCCCGCAGGCTTACCACATTTCAAACTTCTAATCGCACATTCAATCTCTTTCATACTGATGACCTCAGTGTCATCGAGGTCCGAGTCTGGCGTACCAGTCACGGCGTCACCCCCGGATCCCTCACTAAGATCACGCATACATATCTCTATAAAATTCGCTCCATCGCTGCATGACGTCCGATTTTTCTGAGAGGACGTCATTGGTTCCCGAAAGCACTTTATTCATTCTTAAGGCTGTCGCACTACTCCGGGTCCTTCCAACCTCTTTCCAGAAGAGTTTGGAGTTCTCCTTGAAGTTGTGCGACAACCTTTCGTCCGCTTCCATTCTACTCCTTTCACGCACTGCATGCTTTCGTGTGAACTTTCTGGAGCTTATATCTTTCTTTCCTCTTTTCTCTCACATCCTTATCATTACTAGAGGCCAAGTAGTCTAACCATGCTTTCTTCTTCTTATTTACTGCTTCTTTCACTTCGTCATTCCACCATGCATCACCCTTTTTACTACTATCTCTTTTCTCAGTTCCACACACGTCTTCCGCTGCACTAACCATTCCATCTCTAAGGCTCTGCCATATTTCTTCCACACATTCTTTCCTGACATCGATGCTGTCCAGCTTTTCGGCCACCCTTGCTTGATGTTTATCCCTAGTGTCCGCTTCCTGAAGCTTCCAGCTTCGGATGCTACCAACCGACTGTGGTTCCGGTATCGCCGTCCGGTGGCGCCAACCCGCGAACAGACCCCTAAATCTAGTAATCACTAGATAGTGATCCGTTCCCAGGTCAGCACCCCGGAACACTCGCGTATCCATCACCTGTTTTCGCAGTCGGTCATCCACCAGGAATAAATCGATCATACTTCTCTCATTCTCTCTTGTTCTAGTATACATATGGATTTTCTCGTGACTAAACATAGTGTTTGTCACAAGAAGACCCTTTTCCTTGCATACAGCCAGTATAAGCTTGCCAGCATCGTTAACCTTTTTATCACCAAACATTCCAAGCACCGACTCGTACCCTGGCCGAGCGGTACCAACCCATCCATTCAAATCACCACATACAACAATTCTTTCGTTTCCTCTAACCAAGTCTAGAACTTCTCTTACATTCTCCCAAAACTCCTCCAGCTCAGCTCTGGACGACGAAGCTACCGGCGCATAAGCAGCCAAAAGGAATAACTTCGTCAGTCACAATTTAAAGCGAACCCAGGGAAGTCTCGAGTTCACAACCTTATATTCAGACATAACATCGACCAACCGAGACGACAGCAGCACCCCACTCCCTGGCAGGCGCTCTCGCTCTCCGAGACTCCGGACCATAGAGCTAACGCCCCGCCAGGGAGCTCTTCAGTACCGCTGCCCTTCCGCTTGGTCTCCGACAAACACACGACATCTAATTCTCTTTCTTTCATTATTTCAATCAACTCATTCGTCTTATCTCTCATGCCTCCTCTAACATTCCACGTGCCAACTCTGCACTCCGTCCTCCACCTTCCTCCGTGTCGGGCTGTGCGTGACGGGTGGCGGTCCCCATCGCCGCTTTGCTCGCTGCATTCCACATCAACGGGTACGAACTGGTGCGCATCGCCTTGGGGGGACGCCCTAACCCTTGTTGGCATGGGTGCGCAGCTGTGTAGAATTGCAGCCCTGAAAAGGGCTGGCAGGGGTCGCGACGAGCACGCTTCTACAATGGCCCCCTAATGTTATATAATCTCATAAAAAATAAGCACTTGACTACTTTTACCATTTAAAATAAGTAACGAAAATACATTATTCGAAGTAATAACCTGTGAACCGCGATATTTTAGTTACGTATGGAAATAAACTGGTACCCATTCGTCATTCCGTTTCTTTCAGGGGAAGTTTTCGATATGCGGCAACGAAGTGCTTGAATAATTTACCCCCTTTTCGAAATCTGCATTCCGTACATAATTTCCGCCAAAAGTTAAAATTATTCCTATTAAACAAACAACTACAGGTATAAAGTTTATGTAATCTTCGTTTCCTTCACTATTTGCCGTAGTGGATATATCTAGGATGGGGTATTTATCTCTTTTATTTACATTAGTCATTCTTCTCAATGTATCAATGTTCATTGATAATTAGGTATATTAAATGATAAGTATCTGCTACCAAAATTCATCATATATAATTGTATAAATATGTGTGCATACATACATGCTCAATATGTATGTATATGTATATATATTTTTGTTAATGTTATGGATAGATGGATAGTCGCTGCCCTTTGCGTACGCACCACATCAAGTATAAGTATGTGAGTATTTATAAGTATATATTTGTATGCGTGTATATATGTATATAGTTTTATAGATTTATATTATGTGTATAGTATGTATATTTCTGCAAAATGGCGATCGTATTTAATTTATAGTATATATTTCAGTATTTTTTTTCATTTTTATACTTAATTTTAAGTGCCAAAATAAACAAATGTTTCTTTCTTAGGTTAGCGGAATAACAGTCTCATTGTTTCCATCCCCTAAATCGCAAGATAAATCTATCGTCGCAACGGTGGGACATGATTGATGAAAGTTATTATAAAGGATCATGAGAAATGCTCAGTGAAGATTACTGCGTGGAACGCAAACAGTCGAATGTTTCGACTGTCTGCGTTCCGTGTCGTTTCAATAACGTTTACAATCAATGGTCAAAATTAATTCCGTATTAAATAATTCCCTTTTAAAGTTTTGTTACGAAAAGCGATTGGGTGATCGGAATTCGAGGGACACGAGTTCGATCCCCCAGGCGCTAGGCTCATACTTAAGGATTTTGCTACAAAACTTAAGTACGAATTACACCGTTGGCTTAGACAAAAATGCGGCTACGGGCTCTCCACCTGTTAAGTTGTCCCAAAGAATTAACTTCGGTGGAAGGTGGGTCGAAAGGACTTAATTGTCTAGACCTTTGTCTCCCCATTTTTGGTAAAGGCCTGAAGATATTCCCGGTATTCGGGTAAGCCCGTCCTGATGAGTTTTTCCAAAACTTATGTAAGATACACATCGTTGACTTAGATGTAAAGGCGGCGATAAGTTCAGCACCTATCACGTTTTCCAAAAAATTTGTTCGGTAGAAGGTGGGTCGAAAGGACTTAATTTTCTTGCTCTCTGTCTATTCCAGTATTGAGAAAGGCGAGAAGTTTTTTTTTATTTTTATAATTTAGTGCTTTTTATTTCCGCCCTGTCTCTATTTCGCCACCGTAAATATGTTTTTATCTATGATGGAGATAAAAATATATCTCTTACGTGCGCGCGTGACGAGGCGACGGTTAATTTTATTTCAAGTTATTTCCTTTTGTATATAAAGAAGTTAAGTTCTGTTGTTGTTTGATAATAACAATAAAACGATGAATTTACTTTCATTGCATTTTCATTTTCTTTATGAGTGCTACTTTTTCTCAACTTTTAATGCAATTTATGTTACTATCATATAAATTATTAAACATATATATATATATATATATATATATATATATATATATATATATATATATATATATATATATATATATATATATATATATATATATATATATATATATATATATATATATATATATATATATATATATATATATATATATATATATATATATATATATGCACTCTATTTTGTAGCTATACAAAATAAAGAGTGCATATATATATATATATATATATATATATATATATATATATATATATATATATATATATATATATATATATATATATATATATATATATATATATATATATATATATATATATATATATATATATATATATATATATATATATATATATATATATATATATATATATATATATATATATATATATATATATATATATATATATATATATATATATATATATATATATATATATATATATATATATATATATATATATATATATATATATATATATATATATATATATATATATATATATATATATATATATATATATATATATATATATATATATATATATATATATATATATATATATATATATATATATATATATATATATATATATATATATATATATATATATATATATATATATATATATATATATATATATATATATATATATATATATATATATATATATATATATATATATATATATATATATATATATATATATATATATATATATATATATATATATATATATATATATATATATATATATATATATATATATATATATATATATATATATATATATATATATATATATATATATATATATATATATATATATATATATATATATATATATATATATATATATATATATATATATATATATATATATATATATATATATATATATATATATATATATATATATATATATATATATATATATATATATATATATATATATATATATATATATATATATATATATATATATATATATGCACTCTATTTTGTAGCTATACAAAATAAAGAGTGCATATATATATATATATATATATATATATATATATATATATGCACTCTATTTTGTAGCTATACAAAATAAAGAGTGCATATATATATATATATATATATATATATATATATATATATATATATATATATATATATATATATATATATATATATATATATATATATATATATATATATATATATATATATATATATATATATATATATATATATATATATATATATATATATATATATATACATATATATATATATACATATATATATATATATATATATATATATATATATACATATATATATATACATATATATATATATACATATATATATATATATATATATATACATATATATATATATATATATATATATATACATATATATATATATACATATATATATATATATACATATATATATATACATATATATATATATATATATATATACATATATATATATATATATATATATACATATATATATATATATATACATATATATATATATACATATATATATATATATACATATATATATATACATATATATATATACATATATATATATATATATACATATATATATATATATACATATATATATATACATATATATATATACATATATATATATACATATATATATATATACATATATATATATATACATATATATATATATACATATATATATATACATATATATATATATACATATATATATATACATATATATATATACATATATATATATACATATATATATATACATATATATATATATATACATATATATATATACATATATATATATATATATATATACATATATATATATATATATACATATATATATATATATATATATATATACATATATATATATACATATATATATATACATATATATATATACATATATATATATACATATATATATATACATATATATATATACATATATATATATATACATATATATATATATATACATATATATATATACATATATATATATACATATATATATATATATATATATACATATATATATATATATATACATATATATATATACATATATATATATATACATATATATATATACATATATATATATATACATATATATATATACATATATATATATATACATATATATATATACATATATATATATACATATATATATATATACATATATATATATACATATATATATATATATACATATATATATATATATATACATATATATATATACATATATATATATATATACATATATATATATACATATATATATATATATATACATATATATATATACATATATATATATATACATATATATATATACATATATATATATACATATATATATATACATATATATATATATATATATACATATATATATATACATATATATATATACATATATATATATATATACATATATATATATACATATATATATATATACATATATATATATATATATATATATACATATATATATATATACATATATATATATATATATATATATACATATATATATATACATATATATATATATATATATATACATATATATATATACATATATATATATATACATATATATATATACATATATATATATATATATACATATATATATATATATACATATATATATATATATATATATATATATATATATATATACATATATATATATATATACATATATATATATATATATATATATACATATATATATATATACATATATATATATATATACATATATATATATATACATATATATATATACATATATATATATATACATATATATATATACATATATATATATACATATATATATATATATATATATATACATATATATATATATATATATACATATATATATATACATATATATATATATACATATATATATATACATATATATATATATATATATACATATATATATATATACATATATATATATACATATATATATATATACATATATATATATATATACATATATATATATATATACATATATATATATATATATATATATATATATATACATATATATATATATATACATATATATATATATACATATATATATATATATACATATATATATATACATATATATATATATATATATATATATACATATATATATATATATATATATATACATATATATATATACATATATATATATATATATACATATATATATATATATACATATATATATATATACATATATATATATATATATGTGATGTTATTGTGCATGTGATGTTAGCCTATCTTATGTATGAGTACCTACCTACACAATTTGAACTGGAATCTATAATATACTCCATATAAAAATGAATTCCCATTTCCTGGTCTCGCCTTACCTGAGAAGGACTTTACTAATTTTATTAAATAAAACAAAATATATATTTTGTGGTTTTGGATTTTTATTTTAAATAAATAATAAGCCTTTCCATTAATATTTAATGATATTAAAACTGTGTAGTATCTATATATCCCTTAAAAGATAAAGTATTACGATAACGGAGTGGTTGGGTAATCGGATTCGAGTCAAGAGACCCGAGTTCGGACTCCAAGGCTCGAAACATCGAGATTAAATAAAAACTTATGTACGATTTATGTCGTTGGCTAGGACATAAAGATGGCGACGGGCTCTACACCTGTCACGTTGTCCCGAACAAAGTCGTCGGTGGAAGGAGGGTCGAACGGACTTAATTGTCTAGTCATATGTTTACCTCTGTATTGGTAAAAGCGTGAATGGATTTCTTGGCTAAGTGTTTGGGTACCTGGCTGCTTTGACCTTGAACTAGAACAATAGGAAATTCTTCTTGAGGCTGAAGTAAGCACATAAAACAATGTTTTAAAATGAGAATTTTTTATAATGTAATGTAGTAATATTGGAGAGATATAGCTTTTTTTTTTGTCCGGAGAATTAAAACATCCCGTCGGATATTTTCTGATAATGTGCATGTGGTCAATGTCGCAATCAGAAAATAGTTAAAACAAAACTAAATATTTAGTTTTGTTTTTAAATATTATTCTATTGTTTTTATATGTGACTAAATATTCAAATCTATAAATTTCGCACTAATAACTACGTATCATTTAGTATTTAAAACGGAAAAGAAAATCTATGAAATGTACATGCTTACTCCAAAGGAAGATAATGAAACAGTAGCTCGTCTTATGTCCAAACCGACGATATAATTCGTACATAAGTTCTTGGATAACCCACTGATACGAGCCTGCCACCAGGAGATCGAACACGGGTTTCTTGACTCGAAATTCCGACCACCCAACCACTCGGCTATCGTGACTTGTTACGTTACGTTATGTTATGGAAATATAAATCATGAATTTATATATTTTGTGGTTTTTGGATTTTTTATTTTAAATAAATAATAAGCCTTTCCATTAATATTTAATGATATTAAAACTGTGTAGTATCTATATATCCCTTAAAAAGATAAAGTATTACGATAACGGAGTGGTTGGGTAATCGGATTCGAGTCAAGAGAGCCGAGTTCTATCCCTCTTACGAATTTTAATTTTCAAAACTTATGTGCAATTTATATCGTTGTATTAAGATACCGCATCTCACCTTCTGTCAAGTAGTCCGAAAAATATATTCGGTGGACACTGGGTTAAAAATACTTAATTTTCTAGATCTCAGTATTGCAACGTAATTTAAAGAAAGTGTTAGTAACAAATGAGCAGATTGCTCGAAGAATGTAGTAAAGATGATCTTTTGAAAGTATTATTTACTATCAGTTTATGTCTAAAAGTCGCGATAGCCGGTCGGATCGGAAATCGAGTCAAGAGACCCGAGTTCGGACTCCAAGGCTCGAAACATCGAGATTAAATAAAAACTTATGTACGATTTATGTCGTTGGCTAGGACATAAAGATGGCAACGGGCTCTACACCTGTCACGTTGTCCCGAACAAAGTCGTCGGTGGAAGGAGGGTCGAACGGACTTAATTGTCTAGTCATATGTTTACCTCTGTATTGGTAAAAGCGTGAATGGATTTCTTGGCTAAGTGTTTGGGTACCTGGCTGCTTTGACCTTGAACTAGAACAATAGGAAATTCTTCTTGAGGCTGAAGTAAGCACATAAAACAATGTTTTAAAATGATAATTTTTTATAATGTAATGTAGTAATATTGGAGAGATATAGCTTTTTTTTTTGTCCGGAGAATTAAAACATCCCGTCGGATATTTTCTGATAATGTGCATGTGGTCAATGTCGCAATCAGAAAATAGTTAAAACAAAACTAAATATTTAGTTTTGTTTTTAAATATTATTGTATTGTTTTTATATGTGACTAAATATTCAAATCTATAAATTTCGCACTAATAACTACGTATCATTTAGTATTTAAAACGGAAAAGAAAATCTATGAAATGTACATGCTTACTCCAAAGGAAGATAATGAAACAGTAGCTCGTCTTTATGTCCAAACCGACGATATAATTCGTACATAAGTTCTTGGATAACCCACTGATACGAGCCTGCCACCAGGAGATCGAACACGGGTTTCTTGACTCGAAATTCCAAAGACCCAACCACTCGGCAACCCAATTATTTCATTTGATTATAGTCTGGTATTTTTCGAGACAGTAGCAAATTTTTTAATCGAGGCTTTTCTTTTGGACATACTTTGTGATGTCTTTTTAGAGGTGATCTAATTGAGAGGAGATCTTATAGAGGTGATCTTATTGATACTACTACTGATACCAGATGACCCACGAGCATAAGAGTTTTCCGTTTATCTATGTACGTACATACATTGTTGACATGCGCAGTACCACATACCTTAGACGCTCGTCGCTTTTAAGTTTTAGTCCGGTATTTTTTTATAATTATCCCTTAGTTTAAATTTATGTCATATATCTTTAGCCAATGGTGCCTTATATACAATCATGGGAAGAGAGTAGGTATCATGTTTATTTGCCGATACCACACAGCTTTATCTTTTAAAATTATTTTCCGTTTATATTTTATTTGCTACTTTTGGACTATTTCTATACATGCAATTATTTAAGACAAGCAAACCTTTCTGATAACGAGTAGGGCGGTATTTCTGTAACCGAATATTGATGACTCACTGTCATTACTCCGTCAATGGAACTGAACATTTACTTTTGAAATACTCGACAAATGGCTAGGTCAATTTACTTTCATTGCATTTTAATTTTCTTTATGAGTGCTACTTTTTCTCAACTTTTAATGCAATTTATGTTACTATCATATAAATTATTAAACAAATGTAAAAATACATTGCTCTGATCCCAAGTTGACTAAAGTATTTATGCTATGGCACCGGAAACAAAGAAGGTACTCGACCGGGAATCAAACCTGAACCTCAGAGTCGGCGACATCACGAACACTGTTGCGCACGCCTCGTCTACTGAGCTCGTCATAGTAGTATTTCTGCGTTTTTACATTTACAATTTTATATTTGTTATATTCAACGATAGCTATTTAGATGGTTTTAAAATGATGATTTTATTTTTCGGGCACAGATACCACCCAGAAACTCATTCCACTTATATTTTCTGCGATATGTATAAGTTATACATATTACAGATACACAGTGAATACGATAGTAGTGTCTTAGATGTAAGGTGGTACTTCTATGGTTCTTCCATGGTTATTCCAACTATGGTTCTTCCAATCCGCTTGTTACACGTAGCTTTTTCCATATGTGCTTGACGCTTGTCAAGCACTTACGGAAAAAACCTTTCAACTGTAAAAATTTTCTTCGTTGATAGATGGACCGAAAGGACTTGTATATCTTACGCTATTCCCAATATTGGTGTAGACAGATCTACCCTATATTGAGAATAGCGTGAAGATATTTTTTCATACATTACGATCGGTAGTTGTCCTCTCATTCATGGGGCTTTGCCATAACCACCACGCTTGGCGATCCATTGATGTATGCATGTAGGTATAACATTTACATAAAAATGTGCGAACTAATATATTTAATGTATGCAATTGAATGCACTAACGTATGCATTGGAGCTGGAAGGAAGCCAAACAAGAAAAGTGCCGAGAATACTTTCCTAGTTGTCGAAGTGTAGTGACGAGGGAAAATCCATTGAGCCATTGGGAATCTGTCGCATTTTGCGAGGCTAAAATATTGCATCTGGGAATCAGATAGAAAACCTTTTGCAGCCGCATATTTTATGTTACACATTAATTTGTATTCGTTCTTTAATTCTTTTTAAATCTTCAACTGCTTTTTAATATAGTGTTAAACGATATTGTTCTCTCGATACCTTTCTTGTGATAACGTGACAGGTGATAAGCCCATCGACGTCTTAGTGTTCAAGACAACGACGTAATTCAGTTATATAGATATATTTTTACTAAGACACATATAACATTAAACACAGAATAGCGGCGTGAAGTAGAAGTCTAACAAACTTCTGAGCATACCCGTAATACCAGAGGCATAGCAAATGCGGCAACACATCTGCTATGTCTCTGGTATTGCGGGTGTTCATGGGCAGCGGTAATCATTTGCCATCACGTGAGCCACCTGCTCGTTTGCCTCCCGTTTCTATAAAAAAAACTCCATAATTCATTTGCATCATGCAAATATTGGCTGCTTAGAATCCACAAATTTTAGCCTCGAAGTCAGAGCTACCACCACCCAAGGGTTATACAACTTGTATACTAATTTTAAGTTACATATTTTCTTACTTAGAGGCTTTAAGTAAATGTGGACATATATACGTTAAGAATGTATTTATTACTTCTTTTATACATAAATAACGACCTTTAAAGGATCAGAAAAAGACATAGGCCTTACCAGTGCGAATGTGTTAGCGATAATCACCACGTTTGGCAAGCGGATTAACGATCATAGTACCAGACAGTTTGCTCTGCGTACACTGTTGACCGTTAATGGTCTGATGATTTCAATCTAGTATTTTCGAGATGGGTTTTCCGCTCTCTATCGTTAACCAGTTCTAGGTTTTCTATATGTGCTATTGACGGCGGTTTATCATCTAATATATTGGAATGGCTTCTCAATGCATAAATGGCGCCTGTCCCAGACGCGAATCTTTATTGTATGTTATGGTTACTTGAAAGAAATATAGTCGTTCTGGCTTCCGAAAAAAAGGACCCTTAACTCAATGCTAGTATTATTGAGTTTATATTTATTTTAATATAAATTAACACCACATGTAACATACAATAACAACAAATACACATGGCGACTCAATGCTGACGACACGATAGCCCACTTGGAGCCTACGAGGCTAAGGGTTGTGGGTTCAAATCCTGTGACGGGTAAACATATATGTGATGATTATTTCAACTTGAATCATTGATTATATATATATATATATATATATATATATATATATATATATATATATATATATATATAAATATTTATCTTTACATCGAAATAAGTCGAGAGACCCGAGTTGGATCGTATCAACGTATTCTTTACCTCTCCACATTATTTTTCTCCTTTTCTAATTCCTTAGACAATGACGTCCAGACACCTCACACCGTAGATGCTGCTGCCCATCACAGTACAACACACTGCTGAATTTCGGTCTAGAATTTTTCGAGACGGTTATCCCAGCATCTGATGGTACCTTATTGAATTTTGTAGGCGTTTCCCTTAGTTGTATAGTAAAATATGCACAACAACATTCTTCCTACAACTTTTTTAATATTCATACCATATCAAACTTATGTGGCTCACGCACAAGTCATTGATGCGATGTGAAATCACTCCAATATTTTTAAAGGCAAACTGGCGTCAAGGATACATTCAGGAAATTGTATCCGATAACTCTTTTACCATAGACATTTATAGAAATAAGCTGGATCAATTTTGTATTCATTTTATATTTACTTATGTTATTAGTTGATTTTTTTTTGTAGTCTTATTCCTTTAAACCTAATATAATATACTTTATCATAATAATTTTGTCATAATAAAAATAAAATCATCGTTTTATTATTATTATTAAACCACAACAGAACTTAACTTATTTATACATAACAGGAAATGACGTGAAATCAAATTTGCCGTCGTCTCGTTATCACGCGCGCACGTAAGAGATAAATTTTTATCTCCATCATAGATAACAACATATTTACGGTGGCGAAATAGAGACAGGGCGGAAGTAAAAAGCACTATACTATAAAAATCAAAAAAAATTCTCGCCGTTCTCAATACTGGGATAGACAGAGGGCCAGATAATTAAGTCCATTCGACCCAACTTCAACCGAACAAATATTTTGGAAAACGTGATAGTAGCTGAACCTATCGCCACCTTTACGTCTAATCCAACGATGTATATCTTACATAAGTTTAGGAAAACTCATCAGGACGGGCTTACCCCTTGGGTAAATTATGTCCAGACTATCCCTGTATTGGGAAATATAAGAAATTTTTTTTAAACTGTAATCTTGAAACAGAAAACGAAATAGAAGGTTATTTCACTGCGACAACGGGGATTAATTTGTTCTGCTTTGTGAAACAGATTAAACTGAAATGGAGCACAATCGAAATGTCAGGCAATTTCACCTTGGTTATAATTCTCTCTCTTTTCTCGATGGCTGCTGTCTCTTTTCAATACGTCCTTGATTTTCAAATAAATTTTATAATAAGTATCTTCTCGTCATTCCCAATAAAGAGGTAGACAGAGGTCTAGACAATTAATTCGTTTCGACCCATCTTCCTCCAAAGATATTTTTGGGAGAAAGTGACAGGTGGTGAGCCCGACACCGTCTTTATGTCCAAGCAAACGATATAATTCGTACTTAAGTTTTTGAATAGCCCATTGGTTCAAGCCTAAATAAATTTAATTACAAATATACCTATATTGCCGTGTGGTTACGAAGTAAGAAAATACTTTTCTCCCTTTGGGTGTCGTAAGAGCAAATTCTTAAGCCATGATCGCTTAAGAATTCCATTGGCTACCGACAAATTGAAGCAATCTTGTAATAAACCAGACTAAAATTTGGCAGTCTCGTACTGCGATCGCCAAACCGTTTTGGTGTTCTTTTCATCTTAGTCCAAAATAAATTGGCAGGTATTCCATCTCTCTCAGAAGTAATGACAGCTTGTCTGTGAATTAAATAGGAATAAATAAACTGTTTAAGAAGATACTTTCAAATTCTAGTTAGCAATGACCCTGCCTTCGAAGCTATGGGTTACAGGTTCCTATCCCGCTAGGGGCAAACATTTTTGTTCATCCCATGAATGTGTTTACTCGACTCATGAAAGTTAACATACGTGAATGGATGCTCCTATAAAATATAATATGCCGTTGGCTTGGACACTATAACTGCGAAAACTGTCACGTTGTCACAAAGGTGGGTTGGAAGAATTTTAATTGTTTAGACCTAGGTCTACCACAGTATTGGCAATATGCATGAACATTTTTGTTATGTAATCTCTGAAAAAAATAAACACTTGACAACTTTTACCATTTAAAACAAGTAACGAAAATTCTATTTGTTCATTGAGGGTTAACTGTTAATCGCGTTATGTTAGTTACATATTGAAATAGGTTATCGGAATAACTGTCACATTGTTTCTACCCCCTAATTCGCAAGATAAATCTATCGTCTCAACGGTGGGACATGATTGACATAGGATTATGTGAAATGCTCAGTGAAGATTACTGCGTGGAACGCAAACAGTCGAATGTTTCGACCAATAACGTTTACAATCAATGATCAAAATTAATTCCGTATTAAATAATTCCCTTCTAAAGTTTTGATTACGATAAGCGAATTGTTGATCGGAATTCGAGGGACATGAGATCGATCCCCTAGGTGCTAGGCTCATACTTAAGGGTTTAGCTAAATTTATGTACGATTCATATCGTTGGCAACTAAGGACAAAGCCTTAAAATATGATTGACTGTGGTATAACCATCTCCAAAAAAATACAGCAGACTGAAAGGCAGCAACGTCTATGGTGCAGAGACTAGTAATTGGACCGCCAATCCTCTTAGTTCTTACCACGCGTGTCTATTACAGCAAATACTTCATTACGGGAAAGGCCTATATTTTACGGTAGGCTACATAATAATCCATAACTGTGTAGCGTTACACAACATAATTTTTATATTATATTATTATTTAATAATAGTGTATTATTAGTGTAGTGGTAGTATTATTTAACTGTTGTGCATTTAAAAATCAATAACAGTTACTTTTAAACAATTTATTTACGATTGACAAATATTACGTAAAACAATGTTATGATTATAATATATACGACACGGAATAGTTTATTATGTTATCTTTGTTTTTTGGCTTTTTTATTTTTAATAATTTATAAGCCTTTCCATTATTTTTGAATCCAATTAAAACTGTTTATATCTTTTTTTTTAACATTATAAGTTAGCGTTTAACTACAATCCCACCTGATGGTAAGTGGCGATGTAGTTTTTGTTGGTAGGCACACTAGCTTAGAAAGAGCCTATTCACTCTTCTAATTTAGGAGCCAAGGTGAACTGGCTCCTTTGGCGGAGAACAGACACGCTTGCGTTTTGGTGGCATTGAATCTCAATAGATTGGTATTGCCCCAGTTGGAAACTGCCTGTAATGTAAGATTCATACGCTCTACCATGGCCTCCCAAGCAGACTGTACTTAATCCTGTCTGGACTGAACACGCGCCAGATATCTCTCCACAACTGTGCTGTCATCTGCATACCCAAGAGACCGGGCTCGAGCAGGTCGTTTATGTGCAGCAGAAAGAGAGTTGCGGACAGAACAGACCCTTGAGGAACTCCGGCATTAATCGCCATAGCCTCCGATGAGCAGCCGTCAATAACGACTCGCAAAGACCGTTCCCGCAAAAAGTCTTCTATCCAGGCTATCAGTCCAGGGGATATACCATATGAAGGAAGCTTATTGATAAGGCTAGCATGCCAGACCCTGTCAAAAGCCTTCGAGACATCGAACGAAACCGCGAGTGCTTCACCACTGTTCTCGAGGGCCTCACCCCATAGATGTGTGACATACACTAGAAGGTCCCCAGTCGACCGATTTCGGCGAAACCCGTACTGTCGATCGCTAAGGAGATCGTTATGTTCTAGGTATGCCAAGAGGTGCGAGTTCAATATACGCTCCATAATCTTACAGAGTATGGAGGTAATTGAAATAGGTCGATAATTGACTGGGTCAACACGGCTACCTTTTTTGGGCACGGGCTGCACGTTAGCAAGCTTCTAGGATTTGGGAACTATTCCAGTCTTCAAGGAGAGGTGATACTAGCGTGTCAGAACAGGAGACAACTCGGGTGCACAGGTCTTAAGCACTATGCCTGGAATACCATCAGGTCCACTGGCTTTGTTCACGTCCGGATGTCGCAACATTTTGAGGACCTCTTTGTTAGTAATGTGGACCTCTGACATTGAAGTACGACAGGGAGGTAGGGAAGTTGGAACTGCGTTGCTTGTATCCAGACGTGAGTTGCTGGCAAAGAGATTCGCGAACAGTTCTGCCTTCTCTTTTGCCGCATGAGCCAATGTCCCGTCGGGCTTAACCAGCGGAGGCAGTGAAGGTTTACAAAAACTCGCCTCGACCGCCTTGGCAAGAGACCAAAAAGCTCTACTGCCAGATGGTTGAGCAGAGAGCTTCGTGCGAATATGCCTAATGCGTTCGAAACAAGCCTTCCGCAACACCTTTTTGTAAGTCTTGGCGGCTAGATTAAAGGCTCTCTTCTTCTCCGGAACTGACATCCGGAGTTTTACGGTTTCGAGCGTCAACCCATGAGAGGTACGCCAAATGTTTAAGCTTTTCGGCATGGGAACATTCGGCGCTGAACCATGGGCGAGCTTTGCCACCAACGGGTACATCAGCAAAAGGAATAAAATATTCCATAGCTAAACATACCACGTCAGTTATAGCATCCGCGCATCTCGATGGATCTCCGGAAGAGAAGCAGACCTGCCGCCAAGGATAAGATGCAAAGAAGTGTCGCATCTCATCCCAATCTGCTGACTTGTATCGCCACACTCGCCTAGTACCATGTGGGTCGAGGTGTGTTGGCGTGTAAGACGATACAGATTTCACCAGACAGTGATCAGAGGTTCCTAGTGGAGAAGCCACCTCTACCTCATATCTGTCAGGATCAGTGGTCAGCAGGAGGTCTAGACAATTGGCTGTATGACGTTCAACGTCTGGCACCCTAGTGGCTTGCTTTACCATCTGGGAGAGGTTTAGCAATAAGGCGAAATTCCTCATTTCCCTCCCAGCATGGTCAGTCTTCTGGTATGGGAACAGCCAATCCTGGTGAGAGGCATTAAAGTCTCCCAGATAATTGTGCGGAGGGGTACCGATGCTGGGCCATATCAGCGGCCTCACTTAGATATTCGAATAACCGAGTTGTCTCCTGGTCACCGCTGTGCGAACGGTAAACACATGCATAAACGATCTTATCGTCACCTGTGTCCACCAACACCCAAATGGTTGAAAAAGTGGTGTCTTCAAGGTGACGGAGACGCTGGCAGCAGATGTCATTGCTGACGTACACACAGACTCCAGCACGAAGGTAAAAGTTGTGCTCCAGCGAGAACCCTGGGTAGTCAAGGTACGCCACATCTAACGGACATACAATTTGCGTCTCCGTCAGAAAAAGTAGGTGCGGCTTCTCAGTAACTTAAAGCCTGCGACCGAAGCCTACCACCGGAAAGTGGCGCTGCTCGTTTAGCACTACCCAGGCGATACGTGTGAGAGTCAAGATTCAAGTATTTCTCACGGACGCGAGCAACATCACCCCCCAAAACCTTAAAAAATATTAGATAAACTGTCACGATTCCCAAGTGGTTGGGTGATCGGATTCAAGTCAAGAGACCCAAGTTCTATCTCTCGTACCAATTTTATTTTTCAAAACTTACGTGCAATTTATATCGTTGTGTTAAGATACTGCGTCACACTACCTGTCAAGTAGTCCCAAAAAATGTCTTCGGTGTACAGTGGGTCAAAAGGGCTTAATTGTCTAGACCTCAGTTTACCCTTACTGGGAATTGCTTGTAAGATTTACTTTTTTAATTTTTTAAATAAACAGCAGAATGTGTAGCAGTATAACCGTCGGTGCAAACTACAATATTACATTATCAATCCCGCTCCCAAGTATTGCAAATGTGATAAAAATGATTGAAACGTTGTTATGTTACAGAACAAACAGCGTAAGGAATAATAAATTCTATATGAAAATTGAAAAAACGCGACGCTACAAAATGTATTTCTCACACTCGCGAAAGTATTGCAACGTAATTTAAAGAAAGTGTTAGTAACGAATCAGTGGATTGCTCGAGGAATTTAATAAAGACGATCTTCTGAAAGTTTTATGTACTATCAGTTTATATCTAAAGTCACGATAGCCGAGTGGTTGAGTGATTAGAAATTGAGTTAAAAGACCCAAGTTCGATCTCGAAGGCTCGCACCAAAGGGTTTTTAAAAATACTTGTTTACGATTTATATCGCTTTGGCTTGGATATAAACGGATTTTAACAGTGGCAGAGCCACGCATCAGCTTTTGTTGTTGTATGAATGGGCCGGCTCGACCGGGGAAGTACCACGACCTCACAGAATACCGGCGTCAAGTAGAAGTCTAACAAACTTCTGCGTTTCGTCTGGTGAGTGCAGGTAGCCGGTGGCCTTCACACCCCCCTCCCCCAATTCTGGGGGGGGGGGCACTTTTTGCGTTCTCCCAAAAAATGTCTTTGGTGGAAAGTGGGTCGAGAGTATTAGATTGTCTAGACATCTGTTTACAAAATTCTATACAAAATACAACTGTGATATTTTCAAAATAATAAATATTCAAACCATTAACTCCATATCTTTTTATATTTAACATGGATAAGAAAATCTTTTCATTGTGACAATGTGACACTGTGGTTTGGAGTTAAGGGCATCGCCCTTAATCGCCACATGAATTAAATAATCAATAAATGAAGAAAGGAATTAGATATGCCCTATTGTACACAACAATATTACAATAGGGCATACGGAAGTATAGGACTCGGTTCACATTAAACCTTCCGTGGTGTCATTCGCTAAGCTAGATTTACAGTGATACGAGTGTGGTCATAATTCTGTGACTCTTTCTCGGGCCTTTTATATTTTTGATATATATTTTGAATCTTCTATTGTAACAAAACGATAATGTTAGACACTACATAAAACAGACACTGGCCTGTCATATCCAATGCAAGACATAGACCTCTAGAAAAGAGGATTTGCTGTAATCATCACGCTTGGTATACATATTGGCAACATTCTCACTAGTGCCAGTCGTTATTTTCTTTGTTTCTATGCTGGTATTTTTCGAGATAATAATATATCATTCAACTTGCCAATTTTTTAATTAACGAGGCATTTTTTCCTAAAAAAATCCACTGAAGGATATAGGCGTCTCCCTTATAAGTATCCCCTAAAGAAATGTTTGCCATAATCGCCTCGTTTGCCAAGTTAGTATTTACAGTACCAGATACTACATACCAGTCGGTACTGTTTGTCGCCAGTCTTTTAAATTTTGGTCTGGAATTTTTTTATATTGATCCCGCCATATATTGGTGGTTAATGTTGCCTCATACGCTAATCAGGAGAAGAGAGTGGGTGTCATATTTATTTGCCGACACTATACAGCTTTGTCTTTCAAAGTTATTTTGCGTTAGAATTTTAATAATATGCTAGTTTTAGACTATTTCTTCACACGCAATGATTTATGAAGCAATCCTTTGTATGAAGGGAATGTATGAAGGGAATAATGAAAGTGGACGAAGCGAAACAAGTATGTAAGGATCGTAGCAAGTGGAAAGAAGTGGTCTCTGCCTACCCCTACGGGAAAGAGGCGTGATTATATGTATGTATGTATGTATGTCGTCCAATGACTTCTACATTATATTAATTAAAAGGAATCCATCACGTAGTAGCTACTAATCAATCTGTGCATGATTTAAACAGAATTCAAATATATGCAGATACATAAGTAATACGCGTAAATCGAACTCTATGTCTTTTCAACAGGCGACAGGTTCACCACCTGTCACGCTGTTCAAAATAGTCTTCGGTGAAAGTTGGGCCGAAACGAATTAATTCTCCAGACGTCTGGCAACCCAATATTGAGAATTGCGTAAAGATTTATTTTTAGGTAAATTTTATTTCTTGCACTTTTTGTCTAACAAAGCTGAAAAACTCAACAGTGAAAAGAAAATAAGTACTATAAAAAGGAAAAAAAATAAACGACTCGAGGATATTGCAGACTGTCCAAATAAAGGCGGTTTCAATAATGCAGCGCTTTAAGCTTGAAGTACAATGGAGGTTCAGTGAAGTAACATTTTTATTTATTGAGTCGCGGATGCCTCGTGATTAGGTCCTTTGTTTTGATTTTATTGTAGGTAGCCTTCTAGTACCGTGATAAATTAGCTATTTATACCTTTGTGACTAAGGTATATAAGATATGACTAAGGTATGACTAAGATATGACTAAGCCTTGAATATCTTAATGGTTGCAGTGTACTGTTATTGGCTATTATTACTTACATGACCTGGAAATAAAATATTACCAATATTTGTTGCGATATTTATTTATGTAGAATAGTTTATAGTAGGATTAACATTCAAGATTCTAAAGGATCTTTGATTTTATTATAGGTAGTCCCTAGATGGTCGTGATAAATTAGCTATTTCTTTACTTGGATGTCATAAAAGGCGACTAAGGGACGATTAGGGCATTGAATATATTAATGGCTACCGACCAATAATGGGGCAAATTGCTTTCAAATATGACAACCCCTCTTTTGTGTTGTAAGAGCTGCCTAAGGGGAACTTTTCAATACAACTGCGGCAATCTAGAAATGGTAGTAAAACTATTTTATTATTTACATTCTTAATAATATAAAGACAGCGACAGTGTATCACATAGTCCCAAAAAATGATTTCGGTGAAAGGAATCGAAACAACTTTATCGTCTGGAACGTCCATAGGAGTACTGGAAAAAGTTTGAAGATATTGTGATTCTTTATAGATTATTCTTTAATGTCATGTCAAACTCTTTCCCATTAACCATACCGTTATATTATACTTGTCTGATAACAATACAAATTGCTTATCCTGATTCGCACAATTCATTTACAGAAGCTCCAACATTGACATCAAAGAACAATTCAACGCGGATTAATAATAACATTCCTAATCTAGTTAACAGCGAAGTAGGTCATTTATATATCTGTCATACCTTCGCAACGAAGACGGCATTAATTAAATGAGTTTCACCATACAATAAAATTAAACTTGTTTACTAATACTCACGAAAAACGGCCTGTAAAATCTTACTACTGGTTATAGGCCTTTCCAGTAAGGAGGATTTAATATAATCGACACACTTTGCAAGCTGACGGGCGATGGCAGTTACAGACACTTTGCAATTAAGACGCTGCTGTCCATCACCGGTTTGTTGAATTGATATTTTTCTAGATGATTATCCCGCCATCTATCGAGAGCCTATTACATTTATTGGGCTAAACGCATGGTCACCCGGTTAGTATATAGGTTCAGAGAAACATTATGAAAATCTCTCTGTATCAAACTTAACCCAGCATATAATAACATACGATATTATGTATGATAATTTTATTTTGTACGGCTGGTTTTAATTTTAAAGGTTTGTAAATGAAACGATTCTTTCGGAGTATTTATAGCTAATGCATTATTTTAATCAATTCTTATACTCTCTTACATCACGCCATTCCCTATAGGGGTAGACAGAGGTCTAGACAATAAAGTTGCTTAGACCCACCTTCCACCGAAGACATTTTTGGGGACATCGTGACAGGTGGTGAGACCGTCGACGTCTTTATGTCCAAGCCAACGACTTTAATCGTATATAAGCTTTTGGAAAAATTCATTGGTACGAGCCTGCCACTTGGGGATCGACTCGGGTCTCTTGACTCAAATTCCGATCACCCAACCACTCGGCTATTGGGAGTTTTTAAGAAATGATAAATTATAATTATTATTATAATTACCTATTTCTTTTTCTAAAAAATTCAAAATCTGTTTCTGTTCAGTTTTCTTGCTTTAATCTCTTTAAAAAGATATTTTAGTAAAAGATTTACCCTGGCTGATACCATTTACAGGTTCTTTTTTTAATTTTACTTTATTTTCTTGTTCGTGCCTGGTTATATTCTGTCTTAAAGGGTATAAAAATTTGTGATATTACTGAACACTGAATCTTAGTTTTCGGAGGTGTCAACATATTACTAACTTTTATTCGCTTTTAAATGTCCAAGGGGCACTGAGACAATTATAATCCCGCTTGTTTCCCCTTGTAGTGGCGGTGAGTCTTCTCCGACTGTAATGATCTGTGAAGTTATAATTTTCAGAGACTTGTGGTTTCAAGCACCACCCAGAGTTGAAAGTTTTTTAAACTGTAACATTTCTGTAAAAAATAATTAAATAAATTACAGTAACTTAAATGATAATTTAAAAAAAAGAACCTTATTCTCATTTTGTTACGGTGATCTTTCTTCTAAACTGTAGCCCATAGACAAAAAGGTGATATTACGGAGACCACAATGCCCGCGGCTATAACAAGCAGTAAAAACAGTCAAAGCCCCTTTAACCCTTATAATATTACCGGAGCTTGTTCTTATAAGCGGCCGCATAATATAGCTAAGGTTGCGTATTATTCACTTACTTTTTTTTTCTTTACTAAAAGTTTCATATACTCGTAAATGACGGGCGACCTGTGACAGGCGTTCTTAAAACCTAGATATTTTCTTCCAGAGTCTGGCTGCCTTGGTTTAATAATATAATAATATGAGTATTATACATATATTTGCTGATTTGAGTGACGATAGCCGAGTGGTTGGTTAATCGAAATTTGAGTCTAGAGGCCCGAGTTCGATATCCGGGAGGTCGGCTCATACCAATTAGTTTTTTCAAAACTTATGTACGACTTGTATAGTTTGCTTGGACATAAATACGGCGGCGATAGCCTCACCACCTGTCACGTTGTCCCAAAAATGTCTTTGGTAAAAGGTGGGTCGAAAGGACTGAATTGCGAAGACCTCTGTCCACACCAGTTTTGGAAATAGCGTGAAGATATTTATATATTTTTTACATAGTAACTTAATTGTCTACGAAAGTTAACTGTAATAGAAAGGCCTCCGCCCTTTGGAGCGTTTACCATAAGGCGATCGCAGTACCAAACCCCCCAAATATTAGACGATGCTGTCTGTTATCGGCCTGCTATTTGTTGGTTGCTAATGGTATTTTCAAAGATTTTCTGTAGCACAACGTGACAGGAGCCTGTCGCCGTCTTAATATCGAAGCT
The DNA here is from genome assembly GCA_029286605.1 of Sericinus montela. Taxonomy (NCBI): domain Eukaryota; kingdom Metazoa; phylum Arthropoda; class Insecta; order Lepidoptera; family Papilionidae; genus Sericinus; species Sericinus montela. Next base: position 48,080 of record JAGSMR010000128.1, on the reverse strand, counting down.
AACGAAACAGTATACTGGCATACATATTTATTTACATAGATAAATATTCGTATATATTCATATAAACATCTATGATTTTTATGCCATTTCTATTGAATTTTTATGACAAAACTTATTATTAAATTAATTGTATGAAATTATGATTTCTTGTATTTACGCGAATACTACACATTTAAAATATCGCCGATTTTATCGCCTTTTTTAATTAGTTTTTAAATTGGTCACGGGGAGTCCCCCCGTGGCCAACTAATTATAAAAACGCGATAAAATCCGAAAATCGTTTCATTTTAAATATATGAAATTAATAAGAAAGAGTATCCCGTTCGTGTCAGTTGTCAATTTAAATCAATTTGAATACAATTCGTCTTCATCACACAAATATTTTCCTCAGCGCTATTCGAACTCGCAACCCTTAGTTTCGAAGACAGGGCCACTGCCAACTGTGCTATCTAGTCATCTTTGTATAATAATAATAATGATAGACTTCTTCTCTACCCAGGATTTGTCTGGATCAGTACTAAACTCGTACTTATTTCTGCTACCATATGGAAGTACAACAACTGTTATGTTCCATTTCGTAGGGTACAGAGAGCCAGACTCTGAGTCAGGGTTGGAAATGCACCTGTAACCCTTTTATTAAATAAACCATTTAAGGTTTACGAATTGACGTCCATAAACGAGCGGGTTTCACACCGGTTTCCATGGAGTTACTTGCTTCGAGGTCTTGGAAGTCAGGAAGGAATTCAATAAAACAATTAAACCACATTGCCTCGGGTGTTTGTGGTAACTTCGTTGTTTTTGATACCATGACACAAATGCATTAACTAATGTTTATGACCACAACAATGTATGCGATGTTGTATGTGTTATTGATGTGAAAAATGGGTAAACTTTTGATCTACATCGAGCTTGAAAGCATAGATGTGGTCAACGATAGAGCATGTTTACTCATGAAAATCCTGAGTACTCGCATCATATAGAGGTTAGGTTTGTATTTCGGAAATACAGACGCTGTAATAGCATTCCACTCCCTGTCCGTGTGCATTATAAATGGCGATCGAGCGAAGTGCATAGTCCGAATGTTAGGAATGTCGACCAGATATGCTAGGTAGCCTTCAGAACGCCTTGTATCCTATGTAAAAAATGGTATATAATGGTGATGGAGTTCATTATGACTCTCCTCAAAGTGAAGTCTGTTGAACACCGACAGACAGGCGACTTTTGACATATAACAACTTTTTTTTTAATTCATAAATATGTATATAAAATAAAAATTGCTACTGGCCATCAAATATACTGCAAACTCCTTTTTCGTCCTATTCACATAAAAAAAAGTTTACGTAAAATAACTCATAACTCCATGTCAACTGTCCGAGTTTCGACATATAAAAACTTTTTTAAAATTCATAAATTTGTATCTAAAATAAAAATTGCTACTGACCATCAAATGGAATGCAAACTCCTTTATCATCCTATACAAATTAAAAAGTTTACATAAATAAACGTAGAACTTCATGTCAACTGTCCGTATGGATAACAAAGTATCTCAAGTACGTGCTCCATCGGAAGTGTCCGCCTCAGTTCACATTAAATCCGAAGCTATCACCCACTGAGCTTGATTTATAGTGAAACGTGCGTGATCTTGATTCCGTGACTCCGAGATTTCACGCTCCGTGACTTAATTATGTGGGTCACCAAATGTCCAAATCAATGTTCATTGTATTACAAGTATGGTTACATTTGGCAAATATAAAACTGTCTTTCATTATTAAGTCGATGGTTTGTTGTGTATCATTTGGATATATTTTTCACAAAAATTTCCATCGTGACCACTTTGTTGATGGGGAGAATTTCTATTACTTCTTCGTATTTATTTTTGAAAATGAAAAATAAACTATACACATAATATGCTGTGTGGTGTCGACGTAACAATAAAGTAGGAGGTACTATATTTTATTTTTATACTATATTTTTCTTCCCGTGGGAGTCGTAAAGACGACAAAGGAAAATCGTCAAATTGTCTTTGGCTACCGAAAGGATACCCTTGAAGACTTGGACCTTGGACCTGGCTGTTTTGAATATACACATGTGTACATAAAAATATTTAAATACAAAACTTAGAATTGTCACGATTGTCGAGTTATTGGGTGATCCGAATTCGTGTCAAGAGACCCGTGTTCAATCCCCAGGTGGTAGGCTCGTACCAATTGGTGTTTTCAAAACTTACTGGGTTGAAAGGATTTAATTGTCTAGACCTCTGTCTACGCCAATTGGGAATAGCATGAAGTTAAAAGAAATGTTATAAGTAAAGTAATCATAAATGGCATATTACCTACATAACGACCTGTAAAAGTCAACTGCAGGAGATAGCCCGCCCCCTCTGATAAGTATTTGGAATAATCGCCAAGCTTCGCAAAATCCATACTTGCATATTTTTGGTTGCCTTCTTTATAAATATTATAATATAATTATGTACAATATAAGATTAACGTGTCTCATGAATAATAAAATAATTTTAATAGCCTGTTGGTTAAGAGCTACATAATACGCTACTGCTTACAATGTACCGTTATAAAATCTATACAATTTTTCAAATTAATTACAGCAATTCAAGTTTAATTTTAGCCTTACAAAATTTCACCACGATTTTCCTTTCTCGGTAATTATGAGAGATTGTGAATCGATGGCAAAATGAGAAAAATTTCACCACTCAGGCTTACAATTTTAAAAGGAGTGATTTTTAAAATAAGTTTACGGTCCATTAATTTTAGTGATGTTTTTTGTATTGTCGATGCAAGATTGATTGTACAAATTTCGATCGAGTTATATGCAGTCCATGCAAGACAAATAACAAGTTAGAGATTTCTCAAGTCCGTCTTGCACGGACTTAGACTTTAACTTGAGTATGTTACTTAAACTGCTCTTTAAACTCGGTGGGATAAACGTATTTTTTTATCTCTAGACAATTTTAGTTCTTTATGCATTTGTTTCGAAATGACTAGATTGTCTGAAAGGACTAAGTATTACCTGTATTTACACATACATAGGAATGTTTGTATCGTGGAAAAATTGTCTGTCGCGGCATTTGCCGGAATACTTTTCATTTTAAGATTTTTCTTAGTCGTTTTAAGGCTGCAGTAGACATGGTAAATTCCTACTCCACCTTTTCGTGTACATTGCTATTTAAACGGCATTCCTTTAGCCGCCTCTTACGACACCCTCGGGAAGGAAAGATTTAATAAATATTTACGCCGGTACCACATAACAGTTAACGGATACGACATTCTTGGAAATCTTCCTTAATATCTGAGTATTGGATATCCACCGTGGTCGTGTGGCATTTACATAGGTGTTCATGGTGTCGCCAGCTCAGCAATGTAAAAAAAGCAACTTTGCATTTGTATCCTGTACCTCGCTTTTTCTAATTCCATAACTCTGTTCCTTTAGCGTATTATTTAGTACCAAATAATGTATGTGACGTCTTTATGTATTTATCTATCTATGTATTATCACTCTCTCACACACTTACGTACTAACACTATTACGAGACGACTATAGAACTCGCACCCATTTACGACATTTCTACGCCATTTATTGAAATTTAGATTATTGACTATATTTAGACTATATTTAGATTTATTGACAGTTAACGATGTATTTATGTTAAAAAGAGTTTTTAAAAATAATGCTCACAGCAACTTGTGTTTTTTGTTTTCATTTTATAAAAGTCAGTCTATACTAAACAATTCGAGAGCCAAGAGGTATCCTGACTAAACAAATACTCATTATATATTCTTCACGCAATTCTATCGAAGACATTTTTTGGGACAAGTAGACAAGTGGTGAGCCCGTCGCCGTCTTTATGTCAAAGCAAACTTAAGCAAACTATATAAGACATACGTATATACATATTTAAAAAAAAAACCTTTTGGTACGCGCGTGCCATCTGGGGATCGAACTCGGGTCACTAGAATTCCGATCATCCAACCTCCCGGCTATTATACTCGTATAGTCGTCAATGACAATAAGAAAAAGAATAAGAATAATTTATTTGCATAAAAACATATTACAATAATCTATCTATTGTTGGGACATCCTTTTAAATAATTACTTGTGCCAGAATGCGTGAATTATATGAGACTAAATGACGTGTTTGAATGACCGTATTATTATACTATTTTTGTTCTACTTTACAACCTATCAAAAGTCTCCCTCTCCCAAAGATTTCTACAAAGATCAATCCCGAGCCACCTGCATCCATCGACTGGCCGCAATGTTGTGCAGGTCGTCACTACATCTACCCATCCTACCCGTGCTGTGCTTGCCAGAATGAGGCTGCTGCTCGTGAAATTTTCTTCCCCTACGGTTGACAGTTCTGTGAGCTATGTGGCCAGCCCATTGCTACTTCATTATGGTAATTCTTATGGCTATGTCGCCTATCCTAGTTCTGCGAATATTATCGTTGCGGATTCTGTCACGCAGAGAAACACCCAGCGTAACCCTTTCATAACTTTGAGCTTCCGCATTCGGCTAGCAGTAAAATACCATGTTTCAGTTCCGTAGGTCGTCACTGACAACACGCACCAGTTGTATAGACCTCTGCTTTTAAGGTTTTGAGGTTACTTGACGTGAAGATATTGCCTAATTTTAGGAACGCTACCTAGCCGAGCTGGATTCGCCGATTGATCTCTGGATCGCAGTCGAACTTACCTAGTTTGACAATTCGTCCCAGATATACGTATTCGTCAACAACTTCGAGCATAGTGTTTTCAACAATAAACTACATTGGTCTGACATGGACGTTAGATATCACCTTTTTTGTTGTAGTGAGATATAACCCTGTCTTACACCTTTCTACATTTGGATCGATTTCGTGCTCTAGTCCTGTGCTCGGATACGCATCGTATAAGCATTTCATCATTTCGATATACCAATAGTCTATCTGGCATTGCTGAAGAGCCTGTTGCACCGCCGATAGATTTATAATTCACGCATAGATAGCTTGTTTAGTAGTGCCCTGCCTTCGAACCAAAGGGTTGCGGATTCAATGCCCGCTCTCTGAGAGAGACTCGTGGATGTTTATATGAATATTTTACTTTGTAAATCTACGTGAATGTAAATATATAATGTCCCGAAAATATCTTCGGTGGAAGGTGGGTCGAAGACACATAATTTGTCTAGATTAGACCTTTGTCTACCTGTGTATTGGGAATTGCGTGAAGGTATTTATTTATTTATGTAAATATATAGTAATTAATCAAATTGATTAACAATTTCCGATATTGAATTTTGAAATCTGTTAACATAATGAATCTGAAATGAGCTTTAGTAATTTATGTGGAGCGTTTGAATTTGAAGAACGTACGGCAGAGCAAGATGGGTCAGTAATCTTCCAAAGTCCGCAAGTTTCCACGAACATAAACGAAGCTTTTCGTACGTCACCGAAGTCGTTACTCATTTAAGTCGATAAGTCGACTTAAGGGTTGCCTGAAGCTAGACCGGAACACGTTAATAGTACACGGAAACGTATCTTTAGTTTGAAATAGGAAAGCAATTTTCACGAAGAGATACTGTAATAATATATTTAATAAGGAATGGCTTTTTTTCTATTAGTATTAAAGCAATTTTCATTAATAGAACGAAAAGAAACAAAATAGAGTTACTATAGACTTACCGTAAAAACAGCGTAAGACATACCACCTCTTCAAAAGCAATTCAGCAAAAAGTGAGCATGCATTATTAATGCTTAATAGTCCTCATATTAAATATTGACATAATGATAGACAAAGACATTTATTCAATATATTAAGCTTATGTAGTTACAAATAAGGAGAGTGTCTAGTTAGCTTATCATCCATATGCATACATACACAGACTATGCACATACACATTACTCAATCACGCTCAATCTTCACGCAATTCCCAATACAGGGGTAGGCAGAGGTTTAGTCTGGACAATTAAGTCCCTTTGACCCACCTTCGACCGAAGATATTTTTGGGACAACGTGACAGGTGGTGAGCCCGTCGCCGTCTTTATGTCCAAGCCAACGATATAATTCGTACATAAGATTTTGAAAAACGCATTAGTACGAGCCTGCCACCTTGATATAGTGATAGATAGATAATAATGCGTGAAGACCGCTTTATGCACTGTAATTTTCTATAAAATATGTAATAATTATACAAAAAAGTTATTTAAAATAAATATAACAAATAAAATAGAAAAAATTAATTTAGAAGCATCATCAGTTATGATTACTGTGGTTTGCAAAATAAATATTTTTTTACTGCTTTAAATCCATCAAGTTCCAATCCTTACTCTTATGATTCACCTTTTCTATTTTGATCTGAAGAATCTTATCGAACTATATTAAAATTATTCAACCGTCACCAATTACAACATTCATATTTGCCGATAAATCGTTAATGAGTAATAACCATTACACCATTATATTTTATTTTATTACTTAGCCACGCATGTTGTTGCATGAATGGGCCGGCTCAACCGGGGAAGTACCACGACTTCACAGAATACCGGCGTAAAGTCTATCAAACTTCTGCGTTTCGTCTGGTGAGTGCAGGTAACCGGAGCCCCCCCCCCTTCCCTCAATAAGGGGGGGGGAGCATTCTAAGACCGGCAATGCATCTGCTATGCCTCTGCGGATGTTCATGGGCGGCGGTAATCACTTACCATCACGTGAGCCACTGGCATTGTAAAGGCTTTTCTCACAGTTGCCTTTTAGGACATCTATAAGAAAAAAATCATATCCTTAAGCCGATATGACCTCCATGGAGGAGTGACGCACATACCGGTTTTCATCCCCAATATAACATTCCCGGTTGGGTCAATATAGAAAAAAAATTCTACATTTTCTCGGGTCTGGGTGCTTCTGGTACCTTCGTTGATTCTGATTTCATAATACAAGTGCTTAAGCTGCTTACTTTGGGATCAGAGCAATGTATGTGATGTTGTTCTTATATTTTTATGTACGTATGTGTTTAATGGCTTTAAACACATACGTATATAAAAATATAAGAACAACATCACATACATACCACTACGGTATATCTGATAAATAACAATTAATTATATTTTAAGGACTTTAACAAACTTTCAATGGAGCAGCGTGGGAGACTCTGCCTTTTTTTACGTGAAAGAAAGAAGAAAGAAACATTTATTGCACATAATACATAAATACATACGTAAACATAAATACCCAACTGTATTCAATGCTGGTAAAGGCAAGAACAAGTGATATCGGTTATGCATAGACTTAAACCTTATAGTGTTCTGTATTAAGTGCATATCAATAAAACGCTATAGCATATATACCGCGCATTGACCACCTGCAAATAAGTCAATATTTTGTAGAGCACTGGTTACATAATGCATGTATGAAAAAAAAATAACGAGTGTATGGAAGCGAAAGTGCTTGAAAGACTTGTGTGAAGATATGTTTGAAGACTGTGAGCAAAGAGTGACGACTTTGATCAATGTAACATTTCAAGATAGATAGTTTTTCAGAGCTCTATCATGTTTCTTCGATCAAATTAAATAGTTCTTCCGAGAACTGTTTTCCTTTGTTTCTAGACGTTAAATTATCTGTCATTTGAATTTTTCCTCATCAACTCATTTCCCAATACAACGGCAGACGACGAAACGACTCTCGTTTCATCGGAGCTTGTTTTATGACAAAGTAGCAGGTGGTGAACTTGTTGCCTTTTTTAAGTCCAAACCAAAGATAATAATGTGCATGAGTTTTGAAAAAAGTAACTCATTTGTACAAGCTCCTCCTGGGGATTGAGTTAGGGTCGATTTACTTGAATTCCGATCACCCAACTATTCGACTATCGTGATTTACGGTGATTGTATAATATCTGTCTCGAACGTATCAAATCGATCTGATGACCGTAAAGCGTCCCGCCATTATACCCGTTTATACCTCGTCCATTATTAAGGAGCGTTTTGTCAGTTTTGTAAGACTCTCGTCAATCACTATGCTTCAGAATCCGCAGCTACATACCCGGATTTAACGCCGATTCAATTTTCCAACCCTAAAATAATGATTATCTATTCAATAGTATTTTACTGTTTCGATTCATCATTTAATGCTATTTTTTTGTCGGCATTGTCACGATAGCCGAGTGATTAGGCGATCGGAATTAGAATCAAGTTGTCCCAAAGTCACCTGTCACGTTGTCCCAAAAAAAAAAGTTGGGTCGAAAGCAGTTAATTGTCTACACCTCTGTCTAGGAATGGCGTGAATATATTTCTTTATTTAATTTATTTGTTTATCGGCAAACGAAATAGTTTGCTTTTTCGTTACATTTACATCTTCACGAAACTGAGAAACTCAGACGATGTGACAGGTGGCGAGTCTATCGCCGTCTCAGTCTAAGCCAACCGTAGAATGCACTTTCATAGACACATATTGAGATAAAATACTGGTGTTGACAGAGGTTCAGGTAAATAAGTCTCTTCGACCCACCTTTTTCCGAACACATTTCTTGGACAACATTACAGGTAGTGAGACTGTCGGCGTCTCTATGTCATAGTCAACGTTATAAATAGTGACATGAGTTTTGAACAAACACATTGGTACAAATCTATCACCTATGGATGAAACTCAGGTCATTTAAATTGAATTCCGATCACCCAACCAATCGACCATAAAATAAATATCTTTACGCCATTCGAAATTTCAGGATAGACTGAGACAATTAAGTAAGTCCTTTCTACCCTCCTTCCACCGAAAATTTTTTTTGAAAAACGTGACAGGTGGTGAGCCCGTCGCCATGATAATATCCAAGCCAATGATACAAAACGTACATAAGTTTCTGCAAAACTTATTAGTGTGAGCCTACCACCTGTACATGGAAGTCGGGCCCCTTGATTTAAATTCTGATCCGCCGATCGATCGGCTTTCGTTTCTAATTGCTTTGAAAAGGTGGAAATTAGATCGAAATTACTTAATTATGTGGACCTTTGTTAATTACTGGAAAGATCATGAAGAATATTTTTGTAGAAAACTAAGAACGCAACCTTAAACAATAATCCTTTGTTAAATAAATGTTGTCCATCACTTGGTTGAAAGCAGGAAGCCGTTTTAATGCAATTTCAACTTCTACGGAGTTTTGACGTTTCCTATTTCCTGCATTTGGTGAGAATGTTTACAAAACGGCGAATAAATATTCGCCGTTTTGTACATATTTTCTATAGTTAATTGACTCAGGCGTTACTTTGCGGAAATTCATTGTAAAGTTGTTATTGAAAAAATTACCAACTTATACGGATACGGTCATCCCTGCGTCATCGTGTCATCCTTGGCAGCACAAGATGGCTGCTTTTCATTGTTATGTAAATAGATTGTTAACAGTCCCTCTTAATGAAGAAAACTATTTAAAAGAACTAAAATCTATTTATCAAGTAGCAGTCTCTAACGGATATTCCAAAAACATTATTAATAGTATAATTAATAAAAAACAAAAACAAATAATTAGAAGGTTTCTGTACGCGGTCCCACCCCAAAAATCGAATAATTATGCGGGTAGTCTGACCTACATAGGTCCATTATCTGACAAAATAGCCAGAACTCTTAGACGGAATGGCGTTTGCGTCGCATTCAAGACGGGCAATTCACTTGTGAGTTTGTGCAACACTAAAGATAGGATAGATAAGCAACAAAGATCGGGTGTTTAAAGACTTGCCTGTAGTGATTGCGGTGCGGTGTATGTGGGTCAGACGGATCGTAGTTTTAATACTCGCTATAAAGAGCACTTGGCCGCGTACAGGAACAATAAACCCGATAGATCACATTTTGCCAAACATCTTTTGGAAACTGGACATATTTTACCAAATGACCATTCTTTCCAAGTCTTACACATATGTGACAAAGGGCTCCGACTGTGTTTGCTTGAACAGTTGGAGATAATAAAAGGTGGTGGCGGTGGACGTTTTGCACTGCTGAATGAACAAACAAACGTCTCTGACTCACCTCGGCCGTTATTGATGGGGGTGGCGGCCGGTTGCGTCACGTTAGGTTATAAAAGACTGCTCGAGTGACTCATTTGTCACTCTGCGGTCGCTCATCGTAGAGTCTACTCGCTTGAGGATGCCTTGTTTTGAGGCGAAACACGTGTCGCGTTTTCGGTGGTGGAATATGTTACCTGGTTTGAGTGTAGTGGTGGTGGTGCATACAGTGGAATTAGTGCACACATCTGTGGAATTAGTGCACGCATCTGTGGGAGGGAGGGTGGTGCTCTTCTTCTCTTCGGACCAGGTAACATATACATTTTATATTTTCATGCGGAGGGTTGCGAAGTAATTTTGTCAATAACAACTTTATGTATTTTATAGTCAAAATTTTTGCATTCAAATTTCAAATTCATATATTTTTATAAAAAGATATCGCTGCTGATGTATGTATGTGAAAGAAAATAAGTGAACACACTTATTTATGTGGCATCGAGATTACCGGTTACCGACAGCTGACAGGGTAACCTACTCAAATATACCAGACCGAAATCTAGGGGACCGGTGACGGGCAGCAATGTCTAAGGCGCAATATGTTTGGTACTGCGATGGCCAATCCGATCGCCTAGCGTATAGCGTGTTACAGGCCGTTAGGTAATCACACTCACTTCAATGTCAGTAATTTCCTTGTAGTAAGAAAGTGATTAAAAGTTGTAGTGCCGCAAACACAGCCTACTCTGCTCTCCTATTATAATATTTTTTTATTTTCAAGAATTTTTCTATAACTAGAATAGATAGAGACTTACCCTAGGTAATTAGATAATAAAATACTTTCGCGATACGAGAAAATGCCGGTACAGCAATAATTACTGTCGCCGTCTTTATGTCCAAGCAAACGATGTAAATTGGACATACCTTTTGAAAATACTCATTGGTAACCTACAACCTGAGTATCGAACTCGGGTTTCTTGTCTCAAACTCCGTTCACCCTACTACTCGGCTATCGCGGCTAGACAGAAATATGTTAGTAACAGTACGGTGCAGACTTAGAAAACTATAAATTAAAAAATGGATCTAAGGCCTTTAGTGTTTCCTTATAATTCTGGCAATATCGTTACATACTATAAATAACCTTGTATGTGACATTACTAATATCAGAAAGCTATCTGAAATACGAGATTTTTCCATTCGGCTCCTCAGCTTTGCAAGTCAATCCACTTAACAAGGATGCCGTCTTCAATATCGCTACACAATCGAATCTTTCGAATCGATGTAATAAATCGTACTATTCTTTAATATTATTACCGTATTACAAAGAATTCGAATAAAAAACATGTAGTTATTTTTCTTCGTTTTAGGTTTTAAGGTAATAATAATAAGTAATAACAAAGTTTTTATTTTAAAGCAAAACAAATCTCATAATGATACAACATCAATAGGCAATCAGGAAAAACGTGTGTTTTTTCCTACAAAACTGTTATCAACTATCCAGTTGCAGATTTTCCATTCTTTATAACTCCAGTAACAAAATACATTAGGAATTTTTTAATTAGTAAGTAGAAGTGTGCTTTTTACAGTGAAGTAACTATATAGCCTCAGAAAGATAATTTTAAAATTGTGAATGTCTCCTGTCGAAATCACAATAGCAATGTTTCTACAAAGTAAGGTGCAAACTTCATCTTCTTTATACTGAGGCCACGGTAGCATAGTGATTGACAGCAGGTACAAAGAACGGAAAGAAGAAGCGGGCATTCGACTTTATTAAATGTATTCCTTCTCTTCGTATTACCTTAATACAATTTTTTTAATCCGAACCGAAAAAAAAACACAAAAAGTAAAGAACAAATTACGCAGCTGAAATTGTTAGTTTATTATTGAAATTACATATTTAAGTAAGCACTATACGTCAACTTTTGATACACTTAGCGCCAGTTTTAAGCACATCAGTACATGAAGGTAAAGTGTTAAAAAAGTCTAGCTATTTGAATCAAAAGAAGTAGTTTGAAGAGAGAGTTTTTATCGACCCAAGAGTAAAAAAGAGTTTGTTTATTTTGTGGTTAAGAATCAAACCGAGGTACTGTGCGAGAGTTTTCTTTTGTTTCAGAATAACACGCGAGGACGTGTGCTTCGTAGGATGGCCGTGTCGCAGAATCAAGATAAGGCAACAATTTTGGTTACAACGCCATCTATTAAAAGTCTTCGGAAACGTGCAAGTAGTGCGCTTGAGTGGGGTCGACACAGGAAGTGACAGAGCGGATTTAACTACTATGTGCTATTGAGTGACAGGTCGTACATAAGTTTTTGGAAAAAACCTTTCGATGCGTGCCTTGGAGATCGAACTCAGCTGTCGTGACTCTAATTCCGATTACCCAACCAGTTGGCTATTGTGATTTGGATTGGTTAATGGGTTATTTTTTGGAAATTGCGTAAACAAAACGATTGTGTTAACTTTTGCTTCAGATGTAAATATGAATGGCACTAATAATCAAAAAGTACAAATAGATAGCGAACATTGTACATAGATTAAAAAAAATCGAGCTTAATTACGAGTTTTTTCTTGGTGATCGAACTAGGGAATCTCCACTCGAAATCCGACCACATTACCACGCGGCTGTCGTGTCTTGATCTACATCTATATCCATAAATTATTTTCATTAAAAAAATTGTAATACACCTTCAGCATAATTTCTGTGTGTATTTTTATTATGTACATTATATATTTTGACCGAAAGCTCTTCACATATTAATCGTGGAGTCGAATTCTCTATCTTTATTACCTTGGATATATAACTAAAGTCATAGAGAAATCTTGAAAGTTACAATGAATGACAACAGAAGTCAGAAGCATCTTCGATTCTCTCCTCATCCTAGATCTTAGAATAGTATTCTAAGATCTTAGAATAGTATCTCTTACATACAATCTTACATAACGGCCCCTAAAAATCTTTTGTAGGGCAAGGTCTTCACCCATTAGCGAGAGTTTGCCATAATTGCTACGCATGACAAGCGGATTGACGATCGCAATACCAGACACCACGCTCTACACAAATTTCGTTTTGGTATTTTTCGTGATAGTTATACCGCTGTTATTCGGTAACTTTGCAAGTAGCTTCTTAGTTCCATTTCCTCTTGCAATACCCACGGTAAAAAAAGGAGTTGGTATATTCTTCCGTTATGACCACACGGCAAACTTTAAGCTACTGCCCTTACCAATCTCCCGTATATATGTGCGTCGATTTTATTAGTGCTTTCCACATGCGAAATCTTTTCCCTACATCGTATACTTACATGGCGTCAAGTAAACATATTTCCTATCCATATGCTGAACAGGAAGAATAGGGTTGCTAATTTTGATGTTTACTTCAAGTTATTGAACCAGGAAATTGTGTATTGACGTAATCATCTAAATAAATTACGTTAAATTACCATCCATGGAAACGTTATTCTTGATCCAATTACCAATTATCTCCGGAATATAGCGGAAATAATTGATTACGGTTGAAAAATAGATAACGTTCTATAGACTCGTCGTAACTCGTCGTATAGACGAGTCAGTAGTGACCTTGACTTCGAAGCTAAGTTTTTCTTTCTTGCGGATTCGAATCTCGCTAGAGTCAACATTTGTGTTAAGAATACGAATGTACTTGAATCGTGGTCGTTTATATGCATATATGAATATACGTTGCTTGCTTGTAAGCTTGGGCATACTTATGAATACAACTTGACTGCATAACTTGAACCAAGACGGCGATACGGCCACCACCTATCACATTGTCCCAAAATAAGTTGTGAAAAGTGTATGGAAAATGACTACACTGTCTAGAACTCTACCTTACCATGTGGAAAATTGTAATATCCGATGAAGCTGTAAAATCTGAAGTATAAGAAGAAAAAAAAAAGGCTAACAGCAAAAACATCTTAGAATCCATATTGTAGAGACACAGCTTTCTAAGCTACATGTCCCGGGTTCGAATATCGCTAGGGGCAAATATTGGAGTGGTGAATATTCAGGTTTGTACTCATTTCATTTTTATATGTTTTTGTAAGTATATATCAATGTAAGTATACTGTTCTATTGGCTAGGACACTAATACGACGGGGAGTCAGCACCGGCTAAGTTGTCTCAAATAAGCTTAAAATGGGGTGACTAAATTGACTTAATTTATGTTTACGAAGTTGCGATAGCCGAGTGGGAGGGTGATCAGAATCCAACTTAGGAGACCTATGTTTGGCTCGTACCAATGCCTTTTTTTAGTCAAACTTTAAATATGATTTATATCTTTGACTTGGATACAAAGAAGATTGTCAGGAGGAAAGCTCTTTCCAATGAGTTCTAAATTTAAGTAGGATTTATTTCGTTAACTTTGAGACTATGGCGGCGTCAGGCTCCTGTCACACTGGCCCAATCAATAAGATCAAAATTAACTAGTCCTCTAACCACACACCGTTATTGAACATACGTGAAGATATACTCAAGAAATTAACTGAGTAAATAAAACTAGCCCTAAGTAAATTAAGCCCCGCTTAAAAAAATATTTCATAGTTTTCTTTTAAATTATAAATCTTATTATGGTGTTTTGGGCAATTTTGGGTTGAATACATACATGCATAACAGCCTGTAATAGTCCGCAGAAAAACCTAGGTTTGCAATTCGGTGTGTTTATGCTAAAAAAGCTATTCCGCCAAAAATCAAGAGGGAAAATTCTCACTTTAACAAACCTCTTTCAAAGTACATTGATACACTTAACGTAAATTTTAAAATATTTATAAGTAAGAATCTTTAAAGAATTATAGTCGCTTTTTTTTGGGTAACCAGGTTCAGATATCATTTTCTTTTAAGCACCTAATTATAACAAAAATCTGGTTCCTACATAAAAGTAGTGCATTTAAGTATCGTACTCTTTCTCGATTTTCCGCTGAAATTCCTTCTTTAAAAGCAAGCTATGTATTACTTTATCTTGTACTTCTTCTTTATCTGCCCTTATCCCATGCTATGTAGGGTCGGCACAACATGTCTTCTTCTTCTATTTTTCTCCATTTCCCGTCATCGCAGTATTCACTCCTTTCTTTCTCATGTCTTCTTTAACACAATCCGTCCATCGTTTTCTCCACATTTATCTCAGCATTCTCATCTCAGCAGCTTCATCTCATCTCAGCACTCTTCTTTCATCCGTCACTTTCAATGCCCAGCATTCTGATCCGTATAATACGACAACTTAAGTTTATATACGGTGACATGAAAACATAATAAGAACTAAACTGCAATTTTCTTTAAATATTTAATTTTAATCTATTTTAAATTTTATTTTCTTCATTTCCTAAATAAAGTGTAGCCGGAAGTCTGAACATTTTACCTGAGCGTTTTATCGGACAACGTGAGAGCTGCTGAGCTCGTCGCCGTCTTTATATAATATAGCAAGGCTATTTATAAACAAAATAACAACCTTCATGGATGAGTTGCCAGCTCTCCTGGGTTCGATTCCAAACGTGTCAATATTGCAAACCTCTTTTTCTAAATTTTCAAGGGTCTGGGTGCTTACCATCTTTGTTTCCGATTCCATAACACATCTGTAGCAGCTACGTACTTTGGGATCAGAGTAATGTATGTGATGTTGTCCCCATCTATGTTTATATTATAGAAAATTACACCTGGCCTTGTCTGGTCGTGCCCGTATAAAGATTTAAATTTATATTTGAGTTTGGTTGTTACACATATAGAAGTTATATTATTATGTATAATTTTTTTTCAGTTTTCTACAACTTTTCCAGTTATTAAGTAAAATTATGGGAATTCAAAATTTTATTTTATTAAAAATTTTAGTTCATGCACTTGTTAATTCTAATTTAGCAATTAATTATTTTCGATGTCGTTCTGGTTACAATATAGAGAACTTAATATATAGTTTTTTATTAATTTTATATATAATACAATACTTAGGTGTATCTTATTGAATATCTTTATTGAAAATTTTAATGGCAACAAATTTTGAGTAATAACTTTAGTATATAATAACTTTAGCATATTCTTGTACGAATATGCTCTGAATATTTCAGATTTTATTTTTGGTATTACTAAAACAATTTTAAAAAGAGTGTACCATTTTGAAATTTAAAAAATTATACATTGTTTCCAATGTATAATGATATTTCAAACATATATTTACATGGCATATTTATAAGGAGAATATTAAATATTTTCAATAATATTTTTTTAACAGCGCCATTTGTTATATGAAGCGTAGTTTAATCACACTGATAACTGTTTAACTTAAACGACAAAGTGAGTGCTGTACGTAATAGGCAAATGATCTAATTATTTACCTGCGCTGAACATTAACAACCCGGATCTGTTCTTAATCAGGCTCACTTTATATTAGCCGTTGCACAATTTTTAAAGATCGTACAGGCAATAAATCTTCAGTTAAGCATGGGCCAGCACCGCTAAAATCTTTATAAATATGAAAATCAATCGCAGTGCGTAAGGGCTCGACATATATGAACACATTTTTTATATTGTTTCCCGCATTACAGGGTGGTTAGTAAAAATAAGACAAAATGAGGAAAAAGTCTAAGATACAGCTGAAAAACGAAAATTTTTTAAAATAAATAACAATAAATGTCTTTATGCAATTCCCAATACAGGGGAAGACAGAGGTCTAGTCTAGACAATTATGTCCCTTCGACTCACCTTCCACCGAAGATATTTTTTGACAACGTGACAGGTGGTGAGCCCGTCGCTGTCTTTATGTCCAATCCAACGACATATTTCGTACATAAGCTTTTCAAAAACCCATTGGAACGAGCCTGTCACCGGGGGATCGAACTCCCATTGGCTATCGGACTTGAAAAAAAAAATTTAAAAGCCAATTTTGTGTATCCATTCAGGATATATATTCAATCCTAATGAATTCATGTTCGAAGGTTGATTGAGATTGTTAATTGCTTCTAAAGAGTCAATATTATTTTAGGGCATACAAATTTCAGGAGGTCATCTAGTTATTCATATATGTTTAAGTGCTGAATACATCACAAATTCGGTGGTGAAAGAAACCATCGAAACCTGTGCGTCTGTGAAATTATATAAAAAAAAACAAAGTCTTGCCGCGAAAGCCGAGTGGTTGGGTGATCGGAATTTGAGACAAAAATGTGGTGATTTCTACCCCCAGATGGTGAGTACCAATGGGTTTATTCAAAACTTGTGTATGATTTACTTGTTGGCTTGGACATAAAGAACGCCATGGGCTTAGAACCGGTCACGTTGTCCAAAAAAATGTCTTCGGTAAAAGGTGGGTCGAAAGGACTTAATCGTCCAGACCTTTTTCTACCCCAATTTTAGGAATGACGTGAAGATATTTTTTTTGTAAGGTTATGTCAAATCCGACAAGCTGCATTGATGGGGATGTTTTCCAGCTCTAATCTCTCCCAAATATTTGAAAGAAGGCCTTTGTGGTACACATTTAAAAGGTCTTATTTTATTTCACTTTTAAAAAGAAAACCAGAAAATGATGAGAATGTATAGGCTTTTAAATTCAAGACAGATTAAGTCATTAATATCAATAATGAACGAGTTATTACCGTCTTTGTCTTCTTTAAGCCTAAGCCATGAATTATGACATAACATTGGATCAATAATTCTAAAATATATAGTGTGTATAAGTGTTTTCTTTTCATTGTAATGATAAAATTTATTTGGTATTAATATCGTTGGCTTGGACTTAAAGACGCCATCTTTATTTTCAAGCCACCGATGAAATTAGTACATAAGTTTT
Source organism: Sericinus montela (assembly GCA_029286605.1). Lineage (NCBI taxonomy): Eukaryota > Metazoa > Arthropoda > Insecta > Lepidoptera > Papilionidae > Sericinus > Sericinus montela. The sequence continues at coordinate 30,338 of JAGSMR010000128.1, read as the reverse complement.
TTTGAAAAACCCATTGATACAAGCCTGCCCCCTGGGGATCAAACTCGGGTCTCTTGACTAAAAATTCCGGCCACCCGACGACTCGGCTATCGTGACTTGTAATCATGTAATTCAAGGTATTTTGAAAGAATGAAAATTGCCATACCACTGCTAACGAAAGTATACATACATACATAACGGCCTGTTAAAGTCCTCTGTTGGATATAGGCCTCTCCCATAGGAAGGATTTTCCATAATCGCCAAGCTTGGCAAGCGGATTGGCGATCGCAGTACAAGACCACTCGTACTTCAGACTGACCATCTATGGACTGATTTTGAATTTTTTCTATTAGTTTTTACAGATGGTTATGCCGCCACCTATCGGTTGCCATAACGATATTCAAGCTGTTTCCCTTAGTTGCCTCTTATGACATCCACGGGAAGAAAGGGAGTGGCGGCTTACGCCGTTACCACACGTTGAACTAGAATATAATGTAATGTAATTAAGTGAGATACACATATTTTTTACACACTTTTTTAGCCTATATTCAAATCCGGCCTTAAACATCACTAACATATTAACAAGAAATTCTCGCATAATATATTAGGAGATTTTTCGACAGTCTTCCAAATAGTTTCCAAATAGTTGAGTACCATGATGTCATCCTCACACTAAAATTGTCACATTTTGCACGCAGATTGGCAATCATAATACCAGACCTGACCTGACCTGTCAGGTATTCTTCTCCTGTCAAGTCTCTTACAATACAAGAACAGAGGTGCTGGCAAATTCTTACGCCGAAAATACGCTTTCTCCGATACCACACAATACTTTGTGGACAGAACTTATGATTAGTAAACTCTAATCAATTCCCAGTTGAAAAATCAAAGTGTTTTTTTTTTTCAAAGTTTAAATATGTTTATTATTGCTTGCTATCAAGAAAGTAAGATGCCTTCCTGATACAAAATAGTTAGAATTGTTTATTTAATTTATTTTAATAGCACAGCTTAAAATCACATTATCCTATGGAGAAATGCAGCTAATGTGGAAAATATATTTTTATTGCAAGAGGGTTATAAGAGCTATTTACAACCTAAAACTTGCTAAACTTCATAAAATAAGTAACTCGTTTATGGGGTGGTGTTTACACTTATAAAACAAATTTTCAGGAAATATGCTAAGCTTTATTATTTATTTACTTATTTACTACTTTACTTTCAAGCAGGGTTATCATACTTTAAATTAATTATATTGACTCTTGGGAATGAGTTGTGCGCTCCCATGCCATTTCTTTACTTTCATTACTCATCGTATTTTGTAGTCAATAAAATAATATTGTAGATATCAACATTCAAAATGTACCTTAAATATTATAAGATAAAGCTTAAATTCAAGATTCTTAAAATAGCTATACGAAGATATCATCTAGCATACGATTTTAAAAATGTAGGGAAACATTATTTTTAATAAATTTTTGATTTTAATGAATTATACTTTCGTATTTTCATAGAAAACGATTATCATAAAGGAAATAATTTAAATAAAACACAAAATCTTCTCCTTTAAGCAAGCTATAAATCTAATCACGCTTTTAAAGTTTTTGTAACATTTAGAATATAACAAGAATTCTTTTCAGGAGTCCGGACCACTCTGTAAGGCGGTACTGCGCAGCCGCTATCACCCAATGCGCTCAGGCTACTGAATTCCGACTTTGTTACGAATCATAATAAGATTGTATTTCCATTGTTACAAAGTGAAATCTGTATAAATTCCGTGTAAAATACTCGTGATATTCTTTAATTCCTGTCCACTGATCATTGTAAATTTACAATTATAAGCTCTAAGTGGATATAAATCGACCCCTTTTTATGCTAACCAAGTATTTAACATTTTCTCGGGTATAGGAGTTTGCGGTGTTTTTCTTGTTTCTGATTCCATAATGCAAGTGCTTATGCTGCTTACTTTAGGTTCAGAGTAATGTATATCATGTATCTATGTCTATTACACATAGACATAGATACATGATATACATTACTCAATGTATGTATTAATTATAGTCTATTCGAGTCACATTTCATTGGAGCTTATTTTAAGACAACCTGAATGGTGGTAAACCTATCGCTCTCTTTACGTCCAACCAACAATGTAATTTGTATATAAGTTTTGAAAAAATTCTTTGGTACGAACATGCCTCCTGTGGTTCGAACTCTTGGATCTCTTGACTCGAATCGCTATCGTTTTATTAACCATAATTTTATCCTCATTAACCTAACCCAACCACTCGCCTATCTTTTTATTGATTATTACTTATGCCAAATAATATTTCAACATTTGTATCAGTGAATACTACTCGTGTTTTAGACGTCAAAGTTCAATTATTAGTACAAAGCAATGTAAATTATTACATTTGTAGTATTATCAGAAATTGTTTGTTTATAAATCTTCAGTCAGTCAGTTTAATAATCATCCAGTATTTTTTGTATGATTTCGAAACATAAATCACTAATAACATAATACCCGTATATATGAATAACAACTCGATAGCCAAGTTGGTAGTGACTCAGCCTTCGAAGGTACAGGTTGCGTGTTCGATCTTCTTAAGGCTAACGCTTTTTCTTGCTACGAGCAAATATTTGTGTGATGAATGTGAATACTCATACAAAAATGTAAATGTATATATATTATATCAAAGTATATTCTATGTTTGACTTGGACACTGAGCTTATTACTGTCCTAAAACGTCTTCGGTGAAAAAGTGGGTCGAAAGATCTAAACTGCCTAGAACTCTGTCTACCCAACTTATAGGAAAATTTATGAGTATAATATAAAGTGATGACGAAACTGGAAGTAGATAGTAAAGAAACAAAGAAATATAAAGACTTTTTGTCGGATAGATGAAATTCACTGCTCGTAGGACCTCGTCGTAGCACCTCTACGAAGATACGAAGTAACAGAACGTACGTGGAAGTACCTAGAATTAGTTGTGAAGAGTTTATTAATAAAATTATGTTATTAATTATATTGTAATTTAATAGAATAATAATAGTAATTGATTGAATTATTTAAAAAATCAAACGGCTTCTGTTAAAAAATTCTAAATCACTAACTCTCGCTTTCGCAGTTTTTTCTAAGCTTAGTATATAACAAGCTCTCCGAAGATATTTTCCAGGAGTCCGTTTCCACTCTGAAACGCGATATTGCGCAGCCGCTACAACTCAATGCGCTCTGGCCATCCAAATTCCGACTTTATTTCATACTGTTATAAGACATTATTTCAAATTAAAATCCGCTCACTTTAAGTTTCTAGTATAAATATTCGTGACTTGCTTTAATTTCCATCCAACAATTTTGCTAACTAGTTGTAATAAATAATAATAATATAATATCTTCACGCATTTCCCTTTACAGGGGTTGACAGAGGTCTAGTCTAGACAATTAAGTTCCCTCGACCCACCTTCCACCGAAGATATTTTCGGAAAAACGTGACAGGTGGTGAGCCCGTTGCCGTATTTATGTCCAAGCCAACGATATAATTCGTACATAAGTTTTTGAAAAACCCATTGATACGAGATCGAACTCGGGTCTATTGACTCGAAATTCCTGCTGATATATTTTATTATATTTATTTTACTATCCACAAGATGGAACGACGACCTACATAATGTTGCGGGAAGTCGATAGATGCAGATGGCACAGGACCGCTTCTTTATGGGAGGCCTATGTTCAGCAGTGGACTTCGATCGGCTGATATGATAATGATGCTGATATATTCTAATAAATTCTAAGGAAAAACCCTTTTCCTTAAACTGTGCCAATTTCATACCTACCATTAGAGTAATTGTTTCCTAGTTTCACCCGAACGTTCAATAATAAAATGAAACATGATTAAAATGATTTCATAGATTGCAGTTTGCCATTCAACAATGGTCATAAACCACTCTAGAGACTAACAAGAAAACTAATAAAGTTATGTTCAATATGGCCAAAATTATTTTAAAGTTTCTTAAAAAATATTTTAGGAAAAGCTCGCTTCAAGACCTAATCTTATCTGCAACGTCTTTTACAGGCGCAGACTCGACTGTGACGTGGACACTATCAGTATGTGTCTGTTTCCCGTAGAAAGAGAAGCTACAGTAGTTAGGAATCCACAGAGTTAATAAAAATAACAAAAAAATATGTAACAACTTTCCCAAATATAATTCCCAATACTCTTACTCAGATATAGGTCTAGAAAATTAAGTGCTTTCGATCCATATTTCACCGAAGATATTTTAGGGATTAAAATTGGTACGCGGCGACCAACTCGTACCAATTTTGGACGGACTTTTTTCGGACGGAACTCGTCTCAATTCCTAGGTTTGAATTAAGTTTATTAAACCCCACAGCTATCGTAACTTTATATACGTGATTTCGAAATCTTCAAACCCCGCCTAGAGATATAGAGATATCAGACGACCGGGGCCGTTAACAGGATTTCAGACTTGTTTGCTAGACTCGTCCTGTCTACGATAAAAGGTCAATGTCATTATGCATTTTTTATTTGATTCAAGAAAACCGAGTAGTTGTGTGGTCGGAATTTCGAGTCAATAAATCCGAGTTCGATTCCCAGGTGGCAGGCTTGTACCAAAGGGTTTTTCAAAAACTTATTTTAGAATTACGTCGTTGCCTTGGACATAAAGACGGCGTCGGGCTCGCCACCTGTCACGTTGTCCCGAACATATCTTCAGTGGAAGGTGGGTCAAAGGGACTTAATTGTTTAGACTAGACCTCTGTCTACCCCTGTATTGGGAATTACGTGAATATATTTATATTATTTTAAAAAAATTATGTCATTGTAAATGTATATGCTAAACTTTTTGTTATTAAATTAAAAATTGACTAGACGATATTCTTTGTTTTTTTTGTTAAAACCTTTGCCGTCAAAGGCGACTTTTTCTCTTTAATTTAATGGACAATATTATTATTATTGTGTCGTAACAGTGTAAGGATATTGCCACTTCCTTTCCTCCTGTGGATGCCGTAAGAGGCAACCGATAGGTGGCGTGATAACCATCTCTAAAAATATCATACTGAAATAATCAGACCGAAGATGGGCAGCAACGTCTGACATGCGAGTGGTCTGCTACTGCGATCGCCAATCCGCTTTCCAAGCGTGGCGATTATGGCAAATCCTCCCTATGGGAAAAGCTGTTGTCCTGCACTGGACTTTAATAGGCCGTCATGTATGTATGTACGTATTATTATAATTTGTTTCTTCACCCTAGTTACCATACCAGGCAGAGGTAGACCTCTGCCTAGTAGGTGAAACGTAGGTAGAGATAATGAAGTCCTTTCACCGAACCTTATGTGTGACAATGGGGCAGGTGGTAAGTATGTCGCCGTATTCATGTCTAAGCTATCGGTACCATATACTTACATATACATATTCGATTCGGATTCGAACCTGAAACCTTTAGATTCGAAGGCTTAGTAGTTAATATTTAGGTACTGAGAAATAATGAAAAACTTTTTATACTGGAAAATAAAGTTATCATATTAATGAATACTATTTACAAAGTATTTTTCTGTCTGTGACTGAGCTAACTTTTAATATAAATCTGTGCCTCTACAGTCTTATTTTAAATTCTTATTTTGGGTTGCATCAGCATAAATCACAAATCAAAAATCTACAAATATAATTATGTTAATGTGGTTGTGTGTGTGTGTGGGTGTGTGTGTGTGTGTGCGTGCGTGTGTGTGTGTGTGTGTGTGTGTGTGTGTGTGTGTGTGTGTGTGTGTGTGTGTGTGTGTGTGTGTGTGTGTGTGTGTGTGTGTGTTTTGTTGGTTCATATATGAGCCATATCGTGTTACTGCAGAATAACAACACATAAAGTTTTGATCCAATTGGCTGATGTATGATGTATTTTAATGATATATTACAGATCTAAGTTACATACGAGTAGCAAAATCTCTTCTTTCGTGCCTGACTGTAGTGTTGGCCTCGTTTCACAATAAGTCCAATACATCACCTGAAAATAGTTCAGTAAGGCGTGCGTGATTGCTATTCTACAAGTAAGTTTTGGGTTTTTTTTTGAGATTGTATGTTAATGTTTTGTAAATTATTATTAAAATAAATATTCTCATAATCAAGACATAATAAAAATTTGGTTTGAGGTATAGAAAGTGTATACTGTGTGGTAGTGTATTTGCGTGGAAGCGACTAAGGGAAATGGCCTTCAAAATGCTTTTGGCTACCGTCGGATGACGAGATATCTATCACAAAATGTAATGAAGGGACTGATGACGGGCAGTAGTATAAGAAGCATGTGCTGCGATGGCGTTTTTGTGACTTGTGAGATGAAATGAAATAAAAAATTTAAGCACATCGATAGGCAATAGGTTTTTTTTAAACTTATGTACGATTTATGTCGTAGGCTAAGACATAAAGACGGCGCTAGGCTCACACACTGTAACGTTGTCTAAAAACTTGTGCCGAAAGGACTCAATTATTTAGACCTCTGTCTACCCCAGTATTGGGATTGGCGTGAAAACATGAAAAAGCTTTATTTATTACTCTTAAAAACATGTCTACTATAACCTTAACTTAGAAATTATAGGAACAAATTAAATAAATAAATATGTATATTTATTTTTATGATAAAAAATATACCTTAAAGGTTTAGTCGGAAAGACGAAATTAAATACTCGTGGTAATTTTTCGTATCATCTCTACAAAGATACGGTTTCAAACAGAAACTATCTAAGTTCCAAGAAATAAAAATTATTAAAATTATGATTTAGAAAGAGTTATTTTTTTTGTAATTGAATAATTGTAACAATAATATCAATTAACTTAAATATCTAAATGTATACAAAAATCAAGCGACTTCTTTCACAATATTAAGGTATCGCAAACTAAAAATCGCGTATCGTAACTCGCGCTCTCGAAGTTTTTTCTAAGCTTAGTATAAAACAAGCTCGTTGAAGATGTTTACCGGGAATCCGTAACTACTTTCTAAGGCGGTATCGCGCAGCCGCTACAATGTAATGTGCTCTGGCCATCTAAATTCCGACTTTATTTTATACCATTATATGATATAATTTAAAAATCCGATCGAATTCAGTTACTTATGTAAAAATAGTGACTTCTATTCTAAATTTCAAACAACTAACAGAAAGTGAATAGATCGTAATTGGATGCTCTTTATGTCACATCTACTTTATATTAATATATACATATGTATGGCGTGAAGATATTTTTATAGAGGTCAAGACAATTGAGTCCTTTCTATTCGAGAAATTTTTTGGACAACTTGACAGGTGAGCCTGTCGCCGTCTTAATGTCCAAGCCAATGATACTTAAGTTTTTTGAAAAAACCCATTGGTACGAGCCTGTCACCTGGGGATCAAACTCGGGTCTCTTGAATCCCGAATCCCGATTACCCAGCTACTCGGCTGTCGTGCAAGCAGGTATGAGCCTAATTTTCAAATCAATTCAAATCAAGGTAAATCATTTATTTATCGAAATAAGAATATACATACGTTTATCGATAGTCATTTTTAATCTACCGTTTCGTAATGAGGTTCCTCTAACGGAGAAGAAACAGGCGAAAGAAACTCCGTAGATATCCTCTTATTTGGTCAATATTTTTTACAATAAAATGCACCATACAAATGTGATGTGATATTTTCTAAAAATAGCTTGGGAGTGATCCCTTCATTCATGATATGATATGGGAGACAATTTGTCATCGCTTTTATACGAAAAGGTCTATAATAATTATTAAATTGGTTTACGCAAATGATCGATATTAAAATGAAACTAAGCGAGAATAGGTTAATTATTAAAGTTGTGAACTGTGAAACTCGACTTTCGACGTTCGTTGGTTCGAGCCCGACATCAGACTATTTGCGTAAATCAAAGTAAAAAGAATTAATATAGTTAAGGTTAAATATTACTCATGCTATATTTATCACTGCCAGTATTAACTAAAAAACAACATTATTTTTACATGTAAATAGATAGCTAAATAAATATATAAATAATTAGGGACTGCTTCACATGTATTGCCCCCGATCCCTGGTTGAGTTTGAATCCCGGTAGAGGCAAACATTTGTGTGATGAAGTGAAAGTGTTAGCTAAGATACTAAGACAACAGGCTTACCACCTGTCACGTTTTCCAAAATAAGCTCCCGATGAAAATCAGGTCGAAATGACTTTTGCCATCCACACAAATTTGGAAATAGCATAGAGATAATAAAAAAAAAACTAAACAGCAATCGAGTCTCAAAAGACGTTTGAAGCTTTTTAAATTTCCTCGTACAGTTGTGTTAATTTTCGATCTTTTCATTTTCCGTTTACTTTAAACTGCCGTAAACAGCAGATATCTCTTGGGGCATATATTAAACATGTATTTAAACTATTAAACACGTATGTTTCGTACATCAAAATCTTCTTGCAGCTCATGTTTTATTCACAAATTATGAGCTTAGTATTCACATGAGATTAGAACTAAACGTATTTTTTAGTATTTTCTAGGGTATCGTAATAACAAACTAAGAGAAAACCTTCAAAGTTGTAACGGCTGTCGATAGATGGCGGGATAAACATTTCGAAGTAGCCATACTAAATTGACTGGTGACGCGTCTAACATTCCTTCGTGTGAGGTCAATATCCTGCAGAACAGGTATTTAAAAGTACTGGTGGTAAAGCAAATTAAATAAGCATATTTTAAATTAGTTTATCGTGACATATTTTATAAAACTTTCGTGTAAAAGATCATTATTAAATTTTAGAAATTTGATATTTTTAAAAATGTGTTATATGACGTGGCAATTATGTATAATTTCCAACTCGTGATGGGTTATTATCGTGGAAGGTGGGTCGACTTAATTGTCTCCTTATAATGTTAATTTATCTATTCATTGTTTTTGAAATCACTACAATGCTAAAGAAGTATTCACTTCAAAAGTTGTCTAGTTAAATTGGTGTTTCATATCAGACAATAGAAAATATTTATTAGGTACTAAATCATTTGATTTTAAAATCACTGTTTTTACTACGTTCTGTTATACAATCTATCTGCATGTTATAGGGATGAAGCATCCTAACACTTATTCATGGTCTTTGTAAGCTTTTTATACTAAGATATGTCAGGCCTTAGGGCAGTTTAGCTTTGGACAAGGTGCAACTCACACTTTCTAACTCACTTCTATGATGTATTCTTTCAACATATTCAGAGTAATTACAGTTTTAAATCAAAAGTGCTTTCTTTAAAAAGGCATTTCAAAAACGACCCATTCTAGTTGCAATAAAAAACTACTCCAATAAAGACTTATAAACATGAACACATAAAAGAGATGTGTATAAAATGTCATTTAGCTGAATAGTATTAAACAGTTATTTATTGTTAATACAAGCTTTGAGCATAAAGTTCAAAACTAATCTAAACTCCGCGGCACAAAGCATGCGACGAAATTTAATTAACTTTGACCGGTTGGTTTCGTCATTGTCCCAAGGGGATCCATTCATTTAGTATTTTTAAAAGTAATGAAATTATTTTTGTTTAAATTAAAATAAACATATTATTCACAATTATCTCTCTTTAATACTATAGAGTTCTAGACAATTAAGTCGCCTCGAGCCACACTTCACTGAATACATTTTTTGGACAACGTTACAGGTGGTGAGTCTGGTTCCATCTTTATTTCGAAGATATGAATCGTACATACTTTTTGAAAAATCCCATTGGACCAAGCCTGCCACCTGTGAACAGAATCAGAGACAAGAGAACCGTGTTCAATCCCCGAGGGATTGAACACGGTTCTCTTGTCTCTAATTCTGTTCACCCAACAACTTTGCTGTTAGGACTTTTTTATATTGATATTTACTATAAATGATTTAATTAGGATGTTTGCCATACTGAGTGCTATCGGTATAGGAATAAATAAAATAAATAAATTGCAAGACAATTCCCAATACAGGGGTAGACAGAGGTCTAGTCTAGACAATTAAGTCCCTTCGACCCACCTTCCACCGAAGATATTTTCGGGACAACGTGGCAGGTGGTGAGCCCGTCGCCGTCTTTATGTCCTAGCCATCGATGTAATTCGTACATAGGTTTTTTAGAAAAATCCATTGGTATGAGCCCCGAGTTCGAACCTGGGGTTCGAACTCGGGTCTCTCGACTCGAAATTCCGACCACCCTACCACTCTGCTATCGTGACTTATATATATATATATATATATATATATATATATATATATATATATATATATATATATATATATATATATATATATATATATATATATATATATATATATATATATATATATATATATATATATATATATATATATATATATATATATATATATATATATATATATATATATATATATATATATATATATATATATATATATATATATATATATATATATATATATATATATATATATATATATATATATATATATATATATATATATATATATATATATATATATATATTGATGCTACTATGCGAGGTGTCTAGTACTGCGATCGCCGATCCGATTGTCAAGTGTGGCGATTATGGCAAATCCATTATAATAGAAAGAGTCACGATTTCATAACTTATGTACAAATTATATCATAAGCTTGGAGAAAAAGACGGCGACAGAAACTCAAAACCCGTCATTTTATCCCATGCTATGTGGGGTCGGCACAACATGTCTTCTTCTTCCACTCTCCTCTATTTCCTATTCGGTGTATATGTATTGAATGAATTAAATTGTCTAGACCTCTGCTCAACACGTATTGGAAATTGCGCCACCTTTCTTCTGTTCGTTCATCTGCTCGCCGTTATTCTGTAGTGACCTACACTGCGGTATGCCCGAGTGTCTAGCACTTTCTTCCTCGGTCTTTCATCCACAATTACAAAATCAATCATACTTCTAGACTCATGTCTCGTATACAAATGGATCTTTTTGTGTTCAAACATTGTGTTGGTCACGCACAGATTCCATTCCAAGCATACTTCCAACAGGCTTCTCCTATTTTCATTCATTCTCTCGTCTCCAAACGTACCCAGTACTCCTTCATACCCATCACGCTTTACTCCAACCCACCCATTAAAATCCCCTAACCTTACAATCCGTTCATTTTCTCCGCATTTTTTCAAGACCTCTCTCACGCTGTCCCTAAATTCCTCTCTCTCTCTCTTGTTGGCTTTTAATGACCCACCTCCGCGCAGATCCGTCGGTGCATAGACTCCCAGGATGAACAAGCGAGTGAGTCCAACTTTTAACCTAATCCAGAGGAGTCTTGGGCTTACACATTCATGCTCCACCACACATTCAACTATTCGAGAGGAAAGATCACACCAATTCCTTGACAGTCTCGGCTGGTTTGGGGGACTCTCGACCAGTACGCCGTGTAACGACCATGAACCGTCGTGCCACATCCTTTTCTCTTGGTTTCGTTCACGCACAGGATATCTATACATCGTTTATTCATCATCTGACATACTTCATCTACCTTACCTTCAATTCCTCCTCTTACGTTTAACGTAGCGAAGCGGTTCTCCATGGGCCGCTTTTCGCCCCCGCGAGAAACGTTGATTTAACGGTTCTTTAAAATCGGTTTTAGACGTAACAAATAACTATTGAGGACACAGAAAACAGACCTTTGTTAGACAAAACTAACACAAACAATTTCTATATTATACACAAAACTTTTATACATCGAAGAGATTGCAAACTCTTTTTATTTCTTTTACGTATTTCTAAAAACTAAGTATTGAAAAACAATTTTCAAAACGCAGTTACATTTTACATAAAACGTAATTGAGTCCTTCACCGCGTTTCGTACTCTATTGTGTGACTGTATTGAACACAAGTGAAGTGAATCGAAATGGTGTACCCGAGATTATATATAATGAGATGCTTAAAAAATTGTGTGTCAGGTTCGACGCACGACTGAATTTTATTTCTTATGAACGATTATAATATATACTCGTAATGATAATAATAATATTCTTTATTGTCCACCAAATGAGGAAAGAAAAAAAAAACAATATAGTACAAAACATAAGTATCACAAATTGGATAATAAAAGGCGACCTTATTGCTATGTAGCAATTTCTTCCAGGCAACCTCAGGAATTTACTACAAAGAAAAATAATTAACGGGTAGGATGTACATGGAAGCAAGAAATAGATAAATACAGAGTAATAAGAAAAACATATCTTTTGTGAGCAATCATTAGGGCAAAGGGAAATATGAAAGGAAAAGAGGTATTGTCGTAAAGAGGAGCTAAAGAGACAGATAGTATTCCTAGACCTGTTTTTTAAAGGATTCTATGCTTTTAGCCAAGTTTAATAGAGAGAGGTAAAGAGTTCCACAGCTTAACAGCAACAGCAGTGAAAGATTTATGATAGAAATTAGAGGAACGCATAGGATGTTTGAGGGAGAGGTTTTCAATAGAATGTGTATCATTTGTAAATAAGTTTCAATAACTATTTTGACCTTTAGACCTTTGATGGTTATTAACAATCATGTATAATATTTCTACTCATGAATTTACTTATAATTTCACTATTCACATCTATCGTTCATTCATTGCTCTGAACCCAATGTAAGTAGCTAAAGCACTTATTCATTTAATTATTTATTTATTTATCTTCACGCACAGTCCCTAACGGGGTATCCAGAGAGAACAGAGGTGTGAAATAAGTAACAGTTGTTTCATAAGCTCTGTTTTATAATTTAATTATTAATTATTTAAAGTAATATTTACATTGCAATTTTTATCAATTAAGTGTGTGTTTAAGTGTCTTGATATTTTAAAGTAATTGTCCTATAAATGTAAAGAAGAATTAAAACTTACTTGCACCATCCTACAGCACTGTTTATATTAAAAAACAAATTTGACTCTGTTATTAATTTATAATAACACAACACCTCAGGAAGTTGTCATGGCTAATGTTACTAATGTAGATCAGCTGCAGAAGGAGCTTGAAGTTAGTTGGAGTGCTAAGATGGCAGATTTTGAGAGTCGTCTAAAGGCTGCATTAGTCCCCACAAATCCAACTCATGCAGTTGTGCCAGGACTTCTATGCTTTCAAAGAGTTGGTCAGCAATATGTTTGTTCTCCTACAGCAACAAATAAAAACATGTATTCATGCTATTGATGATATTGAAACACGGCATCTGTATAAGATTCTATTGTTTAAAGGTATACCTGAGGATCCCCAATCAAATGTGGAGCAACAAGTTCTAGGCCTCATCCATAATAAGCTAGGCCTTACTCAAGTGACAAGCTCATCTATTAAGAGATGTCATAGACTTGGAGCACAGGGTTTGGATCGAAGCAGAGCAGTTTTGGTCCATTTCTGTGATCACACAACTAAGAGGGAGGTTTGGAAGACTAAAGGTAAGTTAAAGAGCACTCCGTTTACTGTTTGTGAGTTTCTTACAAGAACGCGCCAGAATGTTCATAAGCTGGCCCGCAAGCATTTTGGCCTAAAAAATGTCTGGACTATTGATGAATACATTTATGTGAAGTTCCCAGATAGTAGTGTGAAGAAGATTTCCAATGAAGAAGAGTTCAAAGAACTAGCTAGGGCAGTGTCTCCTGCTTGTTCACCTTCTGCCACCTCTGCTGCAAGTTCACGGGAAGTTCTCAAGAGTCCGACTGCAGGTGTGTCTTCCAAGCGTTGTGAAGTTGATCGTAAAGATTTTGACATTCGATACTGCAGTGGCCCCCACTGCAGTATCGAATGTGGACAAGAAAACTCGCCGAACAGTATCAAAAAAATAAGCTATTATGGTAATACTTGTCTTATTTAGTTTTACTTTTTTTTTATTTCTCCTAACATTTCATTCGTTTTGTTCTTATACATCGTTTATAGTCGTTACATATTTGTCGGATTACACGTACTGTTGTGTTTTAGTTGGCTGCACTATTTACGTCATGATAGGGTTATATCGATTAGCTCAAATGTAATGTTGGTATTGTATTATTTTTTTGTACATCAAACAAAAGCAATTAATGACTCAGTAACTAGCATATATAACAGGTAACTAGTTTTATAAATCTTGTTTTAATATTACTGTCCACATTCATTTGACTTTGACAGACATCAAAGTTCAATTGTAATAACATACTGCCAAGTAACAATAGTTCTTGACTTTGTTCACATGTAAATTTTCTACTTTGTAATTTTTTTTTTCCTTTCAATATTTTCTTCTCTCTTTTATGTAGATACAAATTATTTAATGTATGTCACATTAATGCCCAGAGTTTACCAGGTCACTTTGCGGATTTTGAAGATGTTTTTTCCGTAAATGCTATTTTAGTGTCCGAGACCTGGCTAAAGCCAACTTTACCGTCTTGTCAATACCCTCTTACTGACTTTGTGCTTATACGCAATTATCGGACGGGAAAAGGCGGCGGCGGGGTTGCTATATATTTAAGGGCTAATATTCCGTTTAAAATTGTATTAGCATGCCCTTCTTTCTACTCAGCATCCTATAAATTTCTATTTCTAGAAATTTGTATTTTGGGTGTAGTTTGGGTTGGGCGATTCTGGGGGTAGTGTACTGTCCGCCTACTGTTGATTATTTCAACGTTCTTGAAACCGCTTTCGATTCACTTGGATAAGATTACGCACATTGCATGATAATGGGTGATTTTAACACTAACTTATTACATAATACGTCCCGTTCTCAAAAACTTAGGTCAATAATTGAGTCGGTCGATTTCCAAATTCTGCGGTTAGCGGCTACGCATCATAACGTTGACACCAATGACTCCTGGATTGACCTCATTATTATTGCCTCTCCTGACTGTGTCAAAACACATGGTCAGCTGTTAGCTCCTTGCTTTTCCCACCATGACCTGCTTTATTTTTCCTATAACTTAATCCCTCCCAAACCTAGCCCCACTATATTGAATTTGCGCAATTTCCATGCATCTCTCATCGATGTGACTCCTTTAGTAGAATCGACATCAGTCGATGATAAGGTGTCCCTACTTAATAATGCTGTCCTCAATCTTTACAACATCCATGCACCAGTACATCGTGTGAGGGTAAAGCGTCCTGCCGCCCCTTGGATGTCAAGAGGGATGACAAGAAGGGATTGGGCTTTTCGCAAATTTAAGAGAAACCGTACCGTGGAGAACTGGTCCCATTTTAAATTGCTGAGAAATAAATGCAACCAGATGATACGAAATGCTAAACGCCGTTATATCCATGAAAATATTGTTAATTCTTCGACTGCTGATGTGTGGAAATTTCTCAAATCTCTAGGCATATCCAAGCCAACATCATTGGATCACATTTCGTCTCTCACATTAAATGACATAAACCAGTACTTTATCTCTCCCCCAACTATTAATCCTCTAATTCGCTCAGCGACTATTGCTTCTATTGGTTGTATGTTACCTCTTCACATTTCCGACTTTGAATTCACACCAGTAACTCCTACAGAAGTTAAAAACATTATATGTGCAATTAAATCTAAGGCTGTGGGAAGCGACGAGGTTAGTAAGCAAATGATATCCTTAATACTTGAGTACCTTTTACCAGTAGTTACACATATTATTAATTTTTCTTTAGACTCTGGTGTTTACCCGACCCTGTGGAAAAAGGCTTTTGTACTTCCACTTCCTAAAATAAATAGTCCTACCTTGCCTAATCACTTTCGACCGATCTCTATACTTCCTTTCCTTTCTAAAGTTCTTGAAGCCTGTGTACATAAGCAAATCTCTACTTTCGTAAACAAACATAACCTACTGAATGACTTTCAGTCAGGTTTTCGTCCAGGTCACAGTACCACTACAGCACTTGTCAAGGTCACAGATGACATAAGGAAGGGCATGAATGAACAAAAGTTGACAGTGGTGGTGCTGGTTGACTTTTCAAACGCTTTTAACACAGTTGATCACAATATCCTTATATCCTGCCTTACTTACCTCAGATTCTCGACCCAAGCTTTGGATTGGTTCTCATCATATCTTCGCGGCCGCCAACAGTCAGTCCGCTTAGGACAGCAATGTTCTGCCTGGGCGGATGTAGATTCTGGGGTGCCGCAAGGCGGTATACTTTCTCCAATAATGTTTTCGTTATTTATTAACTTCATAACCACGGTCTTAATCTGTTCGTATCATCTGTATGCAGACGATCTTCAGCTTTACGATAAATCAGAAGTGGGTGATCTCAATAACTATATTTTTAAGCTCAATAAAAATCTTGAGTTAATTAGGGATTGGTCCATTAGATATGGTGTTACCGTCAACCCAACAAAATGTAAAGCCATAGTAATGGGTGGTCCTAGGATGATGGCCAGGATTGATTACGGTAACCTTTCTCCTATTTATTATAATGGAACATTAATTCCATTTTCTAATACCGTAGTTGATCTTGGCTTGCATTTGGATCAGTCGTTAAGCTGGGAACTTCAGGTTGCGGAAATAAGCAGAAAAGTCAATGCCACTTTACGTTCACTCTACCGCCTTAAAAATTTCCTTCCCTTTAAAACTAAGCTTTTGCTGGCTCAGTCCCTGGTATTGCCCATTATCGACTATGCCGATGTATGTTATCCAGATCTTTCCCAAACACGTCTCAACAAACTGGAGCGCCTTCTCAACAACTGTATTAGATTTATTTTCGGTTTACGTAAATATGATCATATCTCCCCTTGCCGTTCCAAGCTTAAATGGCTTCCCATTCGTCAAAGTCGTAGCTCCCGAATTCTGTTTCTGTTGTATTCTGTATTGACTAACTCTAATTCTCCTTCTTACCTAAGAAATAACTTTCAACATCTCCAATCTACTCATGACAGAGCACCTCGCTCCATAAACCAACATATGATTCACATTCCTCAACATAATACAGGATACTTTAACTCCTCTTTTACGGTACAAGCTGCACTACTCTGGAACGCCTTACCTTTGAAGATAAAATCTGCTCCGAATGCCTATTCGTTCAAGAGATTAGTTCGTGAGTATTATCTTAAGAATCATTAATATATATTTATGTATATATTTATATGTTTATATTTTATATATATTATTTATGTATAATTATGTACGTTTAGTTTATGTAATAAATGTATGTATTTTTCCATAAAATATTTATTATTTATATGTATATATTTTTTATTAGGAGCATTAATATATATTTTTCTTGTTAGCACCTGCCATCTACTTCTCACCATAACAAAGGTTGACTGGTAGAGAATGCCACCAGGCATTAAGTCCGCCCATTGTAGCCCTTAGTATAAGGTGTAACAATAAAGAATAAATAAATAAATAAACACGATCCTTACATATCTCTTTCGCTTCTTTCAGATTCATCATTTTCTTTATAAATGCACGTCGAGGTATCTGAGTACTCTTGACCCTCCCGTCTTCAAGCAATTTGCTCACATGGTCTTCAAAAGTTAGTCTCGGCCTACCTCGACCCCTTTTAATATCAAATTTCGCGCTATATATTTTCTTCACCATTCGGTCTTCGCTCATTCGCTCAACGTGCCCAAACCATTGAAGCACGCCCTTATCCATTTTAGTGATAAGGTCATCTTTCAAACCTTCCATTTTGCGAATCTCTTCGTTTCGTTTCCGGTCGGCCAAGGTAACGCCGCACATTTTACGAAGCGATCGCATCTCTACTGCACCTGCCTGCTTTTTTTTCAACCTGTTTTTATGCTTCTGACATACCCAGGTTTCGTTGCCATATAACAAAGTCGGTACCAGCACTGCGTTATGTATCGCAAGGCGTGCATTTTTCACTACGCCTTGCCTTTGGGCTAACGCAGTCAGGGCACCGTTGACGTTGTTTCCGGCAGTGACACGACTGTCCACATCTATATCACATCTTCCATCGGCTAAAAGCACTGCCCATGTACACAATCTCATTCACCTTATATATTATATTATTATTATTATTATTAACTTGCGTTATAGATTCAAAAACATCGAAAAATACCTCAAACGCCGTAACCCGAGATAACCGGGCTTTCGTTACTTTCCTACAGTGAGCTGTCCGGGATTCGACCTGGTACTTGAGAGCTGGCGACACCTTGGAAACCGTTGCGTACACTGCGAATCCATCTAGGTCATCTTAAAGCTTTCTTTTGTAATTTTTACTGTTGCAATATTTCATAACAATTCCTACTAAAATCTTTCCTAATAAAATTTTATAGTTGTGTGTAGATCTCACATTCGCTACTTAATTAAATGATTTAGATATTTAATGAGTTGGAAATGTAGCTAGTGGATAAAACATGAATTATGAGGCTTAAGCGATAGTCGTAAGCTTAACTGTGGTTTCTGTTATGCTAATGTACGAAGTACCTATAACTTAGTCGAGGCTTAATTTAGCGCACTACATTCAAATGACTCTAGATTACCTCTTCTAGGTCTTATTTATTTCCTTCTTATTTATATATTCATCCTTATTTACTTAATTTTTTCTAGGCGTACGAGCCAGTCAACATCTGTGTGCATTTTTTTCGTGGGGAAATTCCTAACGTTGCCCCCGCAGGGGCAAGGACGGATAAAGACGGGCTCGCAGCGACTAAGACCCCACGGTCTTCCACATTCGCCGCATGTTGGCAGGGTCACGGATCACACCCACGCAGGCCTCTCATAGCAGCCCCCGGGAGAGAAAAAAAACCCTTTTTGCCTAAGCTCAAATCAAGCAATAAATCGTACACAAGTTTCAAAGGAAAGCTCTTTGGTACGAACCTACCACCTGGGGAACTTGGGTCTCTTGACTCGAATGCTGGTCTCCTATCTCTTTGGCTATCGTGACTTTTTTTATTTATCAGTTAATTTACTAGTGGATATAAATATACTACAATGATTATATAGCGTTCAAAAGAACTTTAAAGAATCAGTAATGAAATACTACTAATTGTTGAACAAGAATCACGATAGTAGAGTGGTTGGGTGGTTCATCAGAATTGTTCAGAACTGCAAGCGTCGCAAAATGTAACACCGAAACTCGTCTACGGCGAAAAACTCTAAAGCTCAGACTCCAATTGGCATCTGATTTAGGCAGATCTAGCTCATTCGGAGTGATCTTTTCGGACCTGTCATCTGTACAATATCAGGCAACCATACGTCCTCCTCAGTTCAGTTCAGCATGAGTTCCAAGCCATGGTAGATAAGTGGCGTTATCTAATAATTAAAAACGGCTACACTCACGTATAAGTAATCGGTGTAGGTACCGACTAGTTTCGGACCCATCGGAGGTTCTTCATCACAGTGAGTGGAATGAGTTCACGCTCGCACCTCGCACTGACACCGATTATTGATATGTGAGTTTAGAAATTTCTAATTATTTGATTAATAATGTCTTCCGAATGTTTTGTAAATTTATGCGGCGTTATGTTCAAACTAGTCAGCCTTTTGTAATTTTTTGTTGATATGAATATTTTAAATATTGTTTGTTATTTTGTTTAATACCTTAGTTTATTTATACCATGAGTTATAAGTTTCGAAAAACATGTTTACTCTAGCCTGCGTTAGCTATTTATCAAATAACTGAATGGTCTGTCAAGTTTTTTATTTATCCATAAGCATTCGAAAAATAACAACAGACAAACAAGGTCTAGAATTATGAACTTAATTTGTCCAGTCAGATTTAAGTAAATATTATCAGCAGATAAGGTCAGCCTTCAGCCCGCGAGAAACTATATCCGCAGGATTATCCTTGGAAGAAACATAGCTCTATGTATGTCCTGCAGTGCTATCTTGTATTTCATTAACCCGATTACGAACAAAGGGTTTTAGTAAGTTCGATTCAATGCGTAACCAACTCAATACGATAGTCGAGTCACACCAAAACCGATATTTACTGATTGATAGGGTAAGAAAATTCAGAACCTTCGTACACAGTCTTGTTCCTAATAAAGCTCCACAAAGCTCAAGCCGAGGAATTGTTGTTGGTTTAATAGGTGCTATATGATTTTTCGAAACAAGCAATTGAACTTTAACGAATCCATTTTTTTTTATTTATTTATAAATTTATGTATACACAAAACGTTGTTTTTAAAAAAGAAACCTAGAGTTTGCACAAGGGTACAGCTTATTCCAAAAACTGAAATATCTTCCGGAGACCCACGTAGAAAAAACTGATATAATAGGCAAACTTAGTGCGTACACATAATAAACACATATACATATACATATACATACAGATATATACACATACATACATATACACATACTCGTATACCCACATATACACATACACGTATAATACTTACAATATAAAGAATAAATAGATACATAATTCATTTCATTAAGATATTGCCAAATAGTACTCTTTGACGCGTTTCTTGAAGGTCAGAAGAGTTCCAAAATCTCTTATGTTAGGTGGCAGTGAATTCCAAAATCTGACTGCATGGACAGCAAAAGAATATTTATAAAAATTAGAGTTATGGACAGGATAGTGGAGGAGATTTCTAATATGGGAGCTGCATGGAGAATCTAGAGAATGAACAAAGGAAAAAAGTTACCTTAGGTAGGAAGGAGAGGAGGGGTAGTTTAGGATTTTATATAGGAGACATAAAAATCGAGTGTTTCTTCGAAAACGAATAGGGAGCCACTTGTGATCCTTGCGAAATTGAGATATTCGGTCATACTTTTTAAGACCAAAGATAAAACGGATAGACAGATTTTGCAAACGCTCAAGCTTATTTAGTAGCTCCCCTGTAGCATCTAGATAACAGGTATCAGCGTAATCGAGAATGGGTTGAATTAATGTTATCGCAAGAGAAATTTTAGTTTTAAAGGGCAAGACATTTTGAAGATACCTCAGCGAATGTCAGGTGAAGTGGACTTATCGGCTAACATCGGCGACATGCGCAGTCCAGGATAAATGATTGTCAATAGAAACGCCCAAGTTTTTGACAGTATCAGAATAAGTTATAGGAATCGCATTGAGGCATAAACAAGGTAAAGTAGTAAAATCTACATTACGTCTTGATATCTGCTGCCTATTATTACAGCCTGTGATTTAACAGGATTAACGATGAGACCAAAAGAAGTACACTATCTATGTATGCGCGACAGGTCTACATTCATACCGTTAATTTCAGACCAATCAGAAAAGTTGTCATTGAAATGAACACGTTGCGAACGGCCTCGAAGATATGAGTCAAACCAATCTGCAGCTCTATATGCAATCAAGCGTAAATGAGCTTAATAATGGCATTAGTAGTCTAAACCACAATTTGGATGCTGTTAGAGATTGGTCCTATAGGCATGGCATCTCAGTTAATCCTGCTAAATGCAAAGCAATGGTTGTGGGTAGTAATGCTGGTCAAGATTGATTATGTGAATCTCTCTCCCGTATTCTTTAATGGTGTGTTGATACCATTCAGTAGTTCCATAAAAAATCTTGGCTTGAATATGGACAACACCTTAAATTGGGTTACTCAGGTTACTGAGACTAGCCGTAAAATCAATGCCATCTTGCGTTCTCTTTATCGTTTAAAAAATTTTTTACCTTTCAAAACAAAGCTTATGCTTGTTCATTCTCTAATACTTTCCATTATTGATTATGCAGATGTGTGCTACCCCGATCTATCCCTAAACCTTCTCAACAAATTGGAGCGCCTTCTTAACAGTTGCATAAGGTTTATCTTCGGTCTACGTAAGTATGATCATTTATCCTATTATCGTTCTAAGCTTAAATGGCTCACCATACGTCAAAGGCGTAGCTCCAGAATTTTATTGGTATTGTATTCCATTTTAAATTACCCAATGTCCCCATCCTATCTTAAGAATAATTTTGAATATCTTCATTCTACCCATGACCGGGTACCACGTTCTTTAAATTGTCTCAAAATTCATATTCCATAACATAGTACTGTATTCTTTAGCTCCTTTTTTACTGTTAAGTCCACGCTCCTCTGGAACGCTCTTCCTCCTGATGTCAAGAAAGCTCCTAATAAACATTCTTTTAAAAAAATGGTTCGAGAGCATCTACAGAAAAGTGATTCAGGCTAACAAATTGAATTTTTTATTTTTTTATTTTCTTCTCAACGTTATGTACTTTTATTATTAGTATAGTAGTTATTTGTGTTTGTATGTATATGTATATATAAATATATTTGTATGTGTATGGTATGTGTATATTTATAATAAATAAGTATCTGCGTATATATCTATATTATATATTAAGATAATTATACCCACGTAATACACCTGCCGTTTATTCTCTGTTTCGCCCAGGGTTCACTTTTATTAGGTGTCAATAAAGTATAAATAAATATAAATAAATAAATGCTAGAAAGAGAATAATTTATGGACTACAGGATCTGAAGAAGTATAGCAAAGTCTACCAAGGTAAAGGCACTGCTAAAGTCTAGTAGAACTAGAAGTGTAAGACATTTCTTGTCCATCGCATTTCTGATATCATCAGTAACTTTCAGCAGCGCAGTGACAGTACTGTGGCCTGGTCGAAACCCAGACTGATAGTTAGAAAGCAAAGAATTAATAGAAAGAAAAGTGGAGAGTTGTTTATGTATTATATGCTCGAGGACTTTAGAGAGAAAGGGAAAAATAGATATGTGGAGAAAATAAAAAAAAGAAAGGAAAGGAAAAGGAAAGAGAAGAAGGATTATACACTTTAGGTAAAGGAACAATCTGCGCTTGTTTCCAGGCCGCAGGGAAACAGGAAGAGGAAATGGAAAAATTACATATTTTTGTAAGGATTGGAAGAAGTAACAACATTTTATCTATCGAAAGTACGTAAACACAGACGCAGACGCCTGGAAATACGTGAAGCTCATGTAATACAGAGATATTATAAATCACCCATCGGGGAATATTTAATGAATTAAGAAAAGGTGGAGGACTTACAAAAGAGTGCCAAAGGTTTTTTATTTCCTCGGGCACCGGATCATCCCAATCAGACTTGATTATCCAAAGTTTATGTAGTAATATTTTGGCTTCTACTACACAAGGGCCAACGAGACCTAAAGGGTCAAAAATTTGATCAATGACCGACAAAATGTATCGTTTTGTTACTTTGTACTATTTTCAATGCCGATAGAGAAGTATAAAGAGTCAAAATTGGATGACCAATGCATTTTAGACGGTATATTTTTATTTTCTGAAAAAACTCAGAGTACTATCAGATTTGGTAATGCCTGTTATTTCTGCCAAAACCTTTGGGCTATTGGATTGCCATTTACAAAGATGAAAATGTGCAGAAGATAGAACAAAAGTAACCTCTTTAGCTAAGTCTATTACATTGGACATGGAATCGCTGTCACTTAAAAAATCATCTACGTAGAAATCGCGCTCTATCGAACTTTTCACATATGCGTTTTTTGCAGAGGCGGCTAGACTAACTAAGCATTTTGTGGCTAAATAGGGCGCGGAAGCTGCCCCATAAGTCACAGTGTTGAGTGAGTAAAATCGCGTACATTATATTACATTTATAATATGAACAAAGTAAATAAATAAATATCTTCACGCTATTCCCAATACAAGGGAGACAGAGGTTTAGTCTAGACACTTAAGTCTTTTCGACCCACCTTCCACCGAAGATATTTTCGGGACAAAGTGACAGGCGGTGAGCCGGTCGCCGTCTCAATGTCCAAGCCAACGATAAATTCGTACATAAGTTTTTGAAAAAACCAATTGGTACTAGCCTACCTGGGGATCGAGCTCGGGTCTCTCGACATGAAATTCCGACTACTACTCGGCTATCGTGACTTGTAAATATTACCCTACCATAATACTTTCCATACTTACCATAAACCTTATAGTTTAATGGCGTGGAGTTCAAATGATGAGAATAAAGGCATTTCCGAAGTTATTTTTAGTCACAATAACCGAGTGCTTGGGTGATTGGTATTCGATACAAGAGACCCGAGTTCGAAAACGAGAAGTAAGTCTAATACCAAAAAGTTTTTTTCAAAACTTATGTATCAATTATATCATTGACTTGGATATAAAGTCGTTGGCGCACACCACCTGTCAGAACATCCCAAAATAAGCTCCGGTGAAACGTAAGTAGATAGGTCTTAATTTTATTGTTATTATTACTATATATTTTTGCAGCACAAAAAGGAGTCAACTGATATCCACCACTTGCAGCTTATAATTGTAAGTTTAGAATGCTCAGTGGACAGAAATTAAACAATATCACAAGTATTTCACACGGAATTTATACAGATTTCACTTTGTAATACTGGAAACACAATCTTCATTTTCACAAGATTCACAATCATGGAACTTAATAAAGTCGGAATTCGGGAGATCGAGCGCATTGGGTGATAGCGGCTGCGCAATGCCGCCTTACAGAGTGGTCCGGACTCCTGAAAAGAAATAATAAGGCTCTTGTTTTATTCTAAATGTTTCAAAAACTTTAAAAGCGCGATTTAGAGATGTATAGCTTTCTTGTAGGAGGTTTTGTTTTTAATTTTTCATAGTTTCCTCTAGAAAAAAGAAATCTTTTATCGATGTTCTATAAAAATAAAAAGAAACAAATAATATTTAAATCACAACTTAATACGGTTTCCTGGAATTTCTAAATACATATTATGATATCTTCGTGTACTTTATAAGTAGTACTAAGAGTCTTGAATTTAATCCCTATGTTGTCACTTCTAAGGTACATTTTTAATTTTAATTTTGTTTGATATCTAAAAAATAATTTGATGAGGTGAGTACAAACTATATCGAATTATCGGAAACAGCATGGGTTCTATCAGCTCATTCCTAAGAGTGACTATAACTAATTTATGGTATTAAAACCGTGTTTTACAACCTGTTTTTTCAGAAAATTTTTAGAACCTATCAATAGACAGGCTTTGCATATTAACTGTAATTATGTGTGAAGTGTTTGAAAGTAAATTTTTACGTTCACTCAGTTGGAGAAAATTCTTACAAAGACAATTTAGCCCTTTCGACCTTGACTTCACCGGAGCTTATTTGTGACAGGTGATGAACTTGTCGCCATCTTGGTATCGAAGGCTAAATAGACCCTGCTGACCGTCTCCATTACATTTTCAATATTGTAGTTGTTAGATTTTTTAGAGATATTTTTCCCGCCATCTGTCGGAAGCCAATTGCATTTTCAAGGATGATGAAAAGCAATTCAGCCCTTTAAACTTACTTTTTACCGGAGCTGATTTCATTATCTTGCCCTATAATGCCAGACGGCTAAATATTCTATTACAATGGCGACCTATGTGGACGAGCGGCGAATACAACGGTTTTCATGGTGTCGCCAGTTCTTTGGTTCTATTCCTGGGCGGGTCAATGTTGGAAACCCCTTTCTCTACATTGACTCGAGTCTTAGTGTTTGTGGTACATTCGTTGTTTCTGATTCCATAATACAAGTGCTTCAGCTACTTACTTTGGGATCAGGGCGATGTTTGTGATGTTGTCCTTGCCTGTGTATGTATTCATAATTTCCTTACAATGATTAGTCGGAATCAATATAATCGTAATTTCATATCGTCTTTATATAAAACTTTTAATTTAAATTTTGTACTACCTATAGAAATATTTATTAAACGGCCATAACTCTTATAATAGCGCATGAACAGGGACCCAAAGTCGACTTTTCACGACCCCAAAGTGAGGTAAAAAGGTAAACTGTTACAATTAACATGCCCCTCGGAGAATATGTGCGTAAAATTAAAATAATATATTTCATAGCGTTCCTTCGTGGACGAGGAGTATTCACACTGATTTACTTGGTGTCGCCAGCTTTTCCCGGATTCGATTCCTGGACGGCTTAATGTTGAATACCGTTTTTTCTGCATTTCTTGGTGATTATGGTATCTTCGTTGTTTCGGATTCCATAACAACCTAAATTTTTACAGAAGAAGGAATTTCAGTAAAATTCTCGAACAAACCTTTTTTTGTATAATAAGTTTATACAAAAAAAGGTTTGTTCGAGAATTTTTCACAAATTAATTAATAACATAAATTTAAATTCATTAAATAAATCTGAATCGTTTATTTTTAAAATCAAAATTTGACGTTATAAACGGACTCTTAAATTTTATTTATTTATATAGGTTATGACAAAATATATAAAAAAAAAAAACACTAAGACAGCGACAGACTCACCACATTGTCCCAAATTGCCTTCAGTCGGTAAAAAGGAATTGATTGTCTTGAATATCTACCCTAGTACTCGTAAAACTCATGAACATATAAAAATGGTATAATAAAATGCGTGCCTTATTGTACACGCGATAAACGTCACGACTATTCCATTAGTGGCATAATAATTTATTTTTAATGCTCTTTCGTGAAAGCAACACAGTGCCTCCGCTAAAATACGCTCAATGTACACTTGAGAGTGCAATAAAAATACTCATTTCGTATTCACGTACACTCCATTATATCCATTTCTGGTTACTGAATATTCCTCCTTGATTTCTATGCTTGCTTCCAAATTAGTTATGCACCTTTCTAGTAAGAAAAATGAGTTACATTAAAATTTCATGCACTTTAAAATAAACATTAGTATTGTCATGTCTGTAAGGTATATACTATATGATGCATCCCAAATAATTTATAAAAAAATATAACTTTACGCTTATCCCAATCCTGTGTAGATATTACTTAACATGTCCAACCTTCCACCGAAAACGTTTTTCCACGATACAGGTGGGGACCACGATACAGGTGGGGAGCCCATCGCCGTGTTTGTGTCCAAGCCAAATATAAATTGTATATAAATTAGTTTTTTTTTTTTTAAATAAACCCACTGGTCGTCGATCTGCGAGTCTACTGTCGGAAAATCTAACTCCGGCCTCTTGGCTAGAATTCCGGTCACCTAACCACTCAGCTGTCGTGACTATTTAAAATAAAGCCATTTAGAATAAAAAACTAAATAATTAATATCAAATTTAAGTCACGATAGCCGAGTTGTTGGGTGGTCGGAATTTCGAGTCAAGAGACCCGAGTTCGATCCTCAGGTGGCAGTACCCATGAGTTTTTCAAAACTTATGTACGAATTTCATCGTTGGCTTGGACAAAAGACGGCGACGGCTCACCACCTGTCACGTTGTCCCGAAAATATCTTCGGTGGAAGGTGGGTCAAAGGGGCTTAATTGTCTAGACTTGACCTCTGTCTACCCCTGTATTGGGAAATGCGTGAAGATATTTTTTATTTATTAATATCAAATTTAACATAAAACAAAGCTTAAAAATATATGTGGGCACAATAAGGCGGTCTTATCGCTACAGAGCGATCTTTTTCAGACAATCTTAAGTTATGTTTAATGGGAGGTAGTGTACTTAATAAAATAAATAAACGTAAATCGAAACATAGTGCTGGAATAATTTGCCATCTCCTTTAAGAAATTTGACATCAAAACACTATTTTAGAGTAAAGTATAAGTCATTGATTTTAAATATTCAAAAACAGTTAATATTTACTATTAGTTTACCATTATATTAATGAAAAGTAATCCTCAAGTTATCAATCTGCTGTAGTCTACTACTTTGTCTTGTACGATAAACTTAATACTATTCTCTAAAATCTTGTTAAGGGGTAATTTATTATTTTTGTAGAACTTAATTCTAAGCTAATGACGTAAAATGCTATTGCAAGTCAAAATATTTTACTTTTAGTCACAATTTTACTTTACTAAGATAATTCACTAACTGATAATGGTATATATGTATGTAAGTTTACCTTTGTAACCTCCTTTAAACTGTTAATAATATTATGTGACTCTATTTTGTAGTATTTTCTGTTACATGTAGTTTGGTTTCTTGTATGACTTAGTAAATAATTATTTTTGTTGTTCGGCCACTACCAGTCCAATACTGTAAATGGGCTGCACTGAAAATCAGTATGGCGTCTACCCGCAACTTAAAGCAAAAACGAATAAAGTTTCTTTTCTTTCTTTTCTTTTCTTTTCTTTTCTTTCTTCTTTCTTTTCTTTCTTTCTTTCTTTCTTTCTTCTTTCTTTTCTTTCTTTTCTTTCTTTCTTCTTTCTTTTCTTTCTTTCTTTCTTCTTTCTTTTCTTTTCTTTCTTCTTTCTTTTCTTTCTTTTCTTTTCTTTTCTTTCTTTTCTTTCTTTCTTTCTTTTCTTTTCTTTCTTTTCTTTCTTCTTTCTTTTCTTTCTTTTCTTTCTTTCATTTACATATACACAATCCATAAAATAAATATTTTTCTTCAACCAAACCTTATTATTTATTTGATATCTCCGTAAAACTCACACCTGACTTACTTTTCGTGGATGTCGTAAGAGTTGACAGAGGTAAAAGCCTTGAAAGTGACAACATTTTCTGTTAGGTTATCGACATTTATCGATTATATGAAATAAAATCATTATCAAGCTTATAGACTCTATGATGAGAGATCGCAGAATCACAGAGGCTTCGTGTGTAATGCCTGTGTAGTGGTGGTGGTGCATCCATTAGAGTTAGTGCACGCATCAGTGGGAGGGAGGGTGGTACACTACTTCCATTCGGACCAAGTAACATATTTGCTTGCGAATGATCTGAATGGTGCAATATAACTGTACAACAACATCTTTATTCACTGAGTGGACTTTAATTGACTCTACTCACTGAGTGTACTCCTTAATTTTTATTACATAATTATTTTAAATTACGAACATTCACGATAGCCGAGGTGTTGGGTGGTCGGAATTTCGAATCGAGAGACCTGAGTACGATCCCCAGGTGGCAGTACCCATGAGTTTTTCAAAACTTATGTACGAATTCCATCGTTAGTTTGACATAAAGACGGCGACGGGCTTACCACCTGTCACGTTGTCCCCAAAATATCTTCGGTGGAAGGTGGGTCAAAGGACTTAATTGTTCAGACTTGACCTCTGTCTACCCCTGTATTGGGAATTGCGTGAAGATATTTATTTTTATTTCATTTATTTTATATTTTATTTTAAATAATAAATTATTTAACGCTTATTAAGAACAAATACACAAATTTTCGCATACTTGATATGTGAAAGGATAACGAGTTAAACTTTACATATTCCAATAAATGTATTCTATGTGTTTGATACATATTAATCCAATTAAAAACTTTGACGAAGTAATGGAATCAGTACCTCGACTTCTCGTATGTATCACGCTTGAAGGTTTCAACGTTTCAATTTATTAAACAAAATTTGGAAAATATGCAAAAATTAATGTTGAAAATTTAGTGATAGAGTCATTATTTAATATATTATTCTTCACGCAACTTCACTACTTCATCTACACTAATACTACGATATTGTTCATATCACATACATTGCTCTGATCTGAAAGTAAGTTAATTAAGCACATGTGTTATGAAATCGGTAACAACGAAGGTACCACAAACATCCTAACACGAGAAAATGTAGAAGAAGGGTTTTCTGTATTAATACCTGGCGACACTGTGAAAACAGGTACTCCACGCCACACGTCCGTGGAGGTTGTCAGTTATTGGTTTAATATATTTAGTTATTAGTATGTAAGTTTACATCTCGATTTTGTGGTAGTGATCCAGCCTTCGAAGCTGTGGGTAGCGGGTTCGAAACCCGATATAGTCGCAAACATTCGTGTGATGAATATGAGTTTGACCTAGAATCGTGGATGCCAATGTCTATGTGGAAATTTATCAACGTAAAAATATATTCAAGTTAGGCATATATTTGTACTGTATACCATATTGTACTGTTGGCTTAGAGACTAGGATGGCGACAGGTTAACCATCTGTCACGTTGTCCAGTTGTTTAATAACAGTTGTTACCCTGTTAGTATGTGGCCATAATGTTTAAGAGTGTGGAACTTAACTAGAGGACCTCCAGGCAGAACAGTGTTACACTTTTAACTATTTGCTGTAAGCAAACGTGAAAGCGTCATACTATTGACAATATTAATTGAATACTATGCATAACTAAACTCGAAGATTTAGTGAAATCAATGATTAATTATCTAACATAAATTAACTTGGTTCTAATAAAATACCAATCACCGTCGCAGCGGTAATCTAAATTAATAACTCGAATGAAATACACGTAGGATTAAAATTATTTTAGGTGCTTAGGAAGTTTTTTCACTACCCACCAACCTGGACCTTCAGTTAAGGGTTATAGATTCTAATCCCGACAGAGACCAACATTTTCTATTGAATAAGATCACTTGTATTCAAGTTTTTGATGTTTATATGTTTACATTTGTATATAAAAATATATATCCTTGTAAATATTATTACTATATTATATACGTGTAGGGATTATCCTGATTAAATGAAATAATTGGTTTTTCAACTCACTTCAGTCTTTTATTTTCACTTTTACTATTTTAGAATATTAATTTCGTCTTATCACTTTCTTCTTCCTTTCACGTACGCCATTCGTCTCCTCTCTCCCTCACACATCATTCTATCTCATCTC
>JAGSMR010000127.1:420000-464722 GCA_029286605.1 Sericinus montela | reverse complement strand
TAAAACTGCAATTGGACAGACAGATCTCGAAAAATCCTGTCAAAAATTCCAATGACGGGCAGCAGCATCAAAAACTCCTGTATGGGAGAAGCCCTGATCATTGTGATGACATGAGAAGTCTGAAAATAGTAAGAAAGATATGCAAGTAAATGGTTTTTACCTAGTAATCAGGGTATGTATTATATTAAATAAATAGTAATATGATAATATAATATTATTACTATATTATATACGTGTAGGGATTATCCTGATTAAATGAAATAATTGGTTTTTCAACTCACTTCAGTCTTTTATTTTCACTTTTACTATTTTAGAATATTAATTTCGTCTTATCACTTTCTTCTTCCTTTCACGTACGCCATTCGTCTCCTCTCTCCCTCACACATCATTCTATCTCATCTCATTCGTCTCAACTAAATTTTATATGACAATTATCGCTTGTTATTATTCCAACTTAGGCATAAATCTTATTTAAAATTATTATCCTATAAGTCCTGTCCCTAGTAAAAAATTATCATTATGAAAAAGCGGCTTTCAGGTAGATTTAGTGCTTTTTCCACTCTACATGATTGTTTAACCTTTGAGCGAAGAAAGAACTAGTCATATACATATATGAGTATCTAAAACCTGCCGCAATACAGCATTTTAGAAATTGCACCGCACAAGTTCCCTACGGACCCATCCCCTCAACGGCAAATGGAAGAAATATTTATAGTCTTTCCCTAAGAAACAGTTACTAATGAAATTTTATGTAAACGCAAGTTTATTTTTGATCTTTTTAGGTTAGTTAGCTACTATACAAATAGTAGACTAGAATATCGCATACGTCGACATAAATTATAAAATTCTTAAAAGAAACATTTCATGCTTCAGCGTTTAATAAGCTGAATGAAATAACTGGTATATATTCCCGTTACGCATCATGACTCTAACCTTTTTCCTGACCAAATTCTTATCTTTTTCCTTGATACCTTATTAAAGAGCGGCTCATATCTACTTCGGGAGTTTTTCTGGTGTTGCGGATCCACTTAAGCTTCAATAATCATCCAATTGACGAGACTAATTAACGTCTATTGCTGAACACAGGCCAGCTCTCAAGATTACTACAAAAAACGCCCTGAGTAACTACTCCTAACTAACTTTAAGCCCATTACCACAAAAAATCATCAGTCGGTCTTCTAATGCATTTACATTTTTATTTTACTTACGAAAAATTTCCTGCAAGCATTGCGCAGACCATACACCTATTTGGCAGTCGTCCAGTTGCAACGTAGGTGCTTTTACGTGTATAAGACATAAAGAAGTAAGATGTATATTCTCGAATTTGACTTTTGGAATTGCTTTGAAATCAATTGTTTAGTATATATCCTCTCCACATTGCTTATAAAAACTTTATACGTTTATAGAATCTAGGTTACCAACATTCGCTTGGTGAGAATTTTAATAAATAATAATTATCTTTTTTTTTGTATTTATTACAGCTTCATAGCAGTGATAAATACGATAAACTTAGAATGTAGACCCTATCTATTTAAATTTAAAATATTACATTATTAAAACGTTTTAGCACCCTTTAAGTATAAAACAATTTAATTTTATAGTTTCATTTAATTTTTTGGATAAACTATTTTTCAGGCTTAATACTTGCAAGCCCGAAAATTTAAAAGCGAAAACTTTATATTATTTTTCGAGCAAAATAATCAATAAAAAGTTTACTAAATCAATATAATTCCCGTTACAAAAAATTTAAACAAAATCTGTCATTGACTTTCACCACAAAACTCAGTATTGCAGATTTGAGGCCCTAATGAAGCTCCTCATATAGCAAGTATAAAATTGAACAGTAAAATTATCAAATATTAATAATCCTTAATGAATTTTAAAGAAAGTTTACACATATATATACCATTTCAACTTGAGACCGTTTTGGTCAGATTAGTAGCGATATTTTCAAGATCTGAAATTTTTAATCATTTTTTAGGTTTCTCATCAGAAACTATTTACTAGAATAGTATTTAAATAAAAAAAAAGTCAACCGAAATTCCTC
Source organism: Sericinus montela (assembly GCA_029286605.1). Taxonomy (NCBI): domain Eukaryota; kingdom Metazoa; phylum Arthropoda; class Insecta; order Lepidoptera; family Papilionidae; genus Sericinus; species Sericinus montela. The sequence goes on along the minus strand of JAGSMR010000127.1, from coordinate 462,675 downwards.
TGTTCAAAAACGCGTCGTCTTTTTTTTTTGAAAGCGGTTAAAAATACAGAATCAAATGATGTCGGATAGAAACGAATCTTAAAATAAGAAATGCGAGGTTATAACTCAAGTTAGGTTTTATAATATTTGGGACGCGTCTGAGTGAATTATTAATATTTCACGCTCCTATTACGCGTGCTTATTATTCAATTCTTTTTATGAAATATCTAATTTACAAGATAGATGAGCCCAAATCTCTATGAATTCATCAATTCGCTTCGCATCATTCTTTTTATTACGTGTTTTCGCAACTTCTCCTTATTTGATTTTTTATTTGACAATAAACCGCCATCATATTATTACAACTATAAAACGAAGATAGTTGGTTGGGTCATTTAGTTTTACGTTTAATTAGATTGCTTCAAGTTAATTTATAATTTGATTAGATTCTGATATATGATCTTTTCACTGCCGTTTCTTTATATCACCTCGTTATATAATACTTTGTATGAGAAAGAACAATTAACACTGTCTGTATGGTATATAGACTTTTTAAGACAATCTAAGTCTGCGCACGAGAAGTGAATAAATAAGCTGAGTGTTTATGGTGTAAGAATACATACCACCCAATTTATGCCCGTAGGTGTTGTAAGAGGCGACTGAGGGCGCCTTAAAACTGCAATTGGCTACAGACAGATCTCGAAAAATCCTGTCAAAAATTCCAATGACGGGCAGCAGCATCAAAAAACTCCCGTATGGGAGAAGCCCTAATCATTGTGATGACATGAGAAGCTCCGAAAATAGTAAGAAAGATATGCAAGTAAATGGTTTTTTACCTAGTAATCAGGGTATGTATTATATTAAATAAATAGTAATATGATAATATAATAATATTACTATTTATGTAATACATTAATTGTCTAATACATTGTCTACTTGCGCACATTAACTTTTTAATAAAAATAATAAAAAAGTAATATCTTCATGCCATTCTCAATGCTAAAGTAGACAGAGATCTAGGTAGTTAAATCCTTTCAACCCACCTTTTATTTTTTTATAGAAAAGGGAGGCAAACCAACAGGTAGCACACGTGATGGAAAGTGATTACCGCCGCCCATGAACACCCGCAATAACAGGCATAGCAGATGCGTTACCGGCCTTAGAGTGTGAATATGGGGAGGGGGTGTTGTGGGCCTCCGGTTACCTGCACTCACCAGACCGAACGCAGAAGTTTGTTACACTTCTACTTCACGCCGGTATTCTGTGAGGTCGTGGTACTTCCCCGGTCGAACCGGCCCATTCATGCAACAACAAAAGCTGATGCGTGGCTCTACCACTCTCAAAATCCACCACCTTTTAAGGCCCACCTTTTATGGAAGACATTTTTGTAACATGATAATCGGTGAATCTGTTGCCATCTTTATGCCCAAGCCGATGATATTAATTGTACAAAAGTTTAAAAAACCCATTGGTACGAGCCGACCAAGGGATCAAACTCGGGTCTCTGATCACCTAACCAATCTACTATCGTGACTGTATTAACTTTATATTATTTTGATATTTAATAATAGTTAAAAGTACACTGTAGTACATGAGCCTCTTTCGTAAAGGAATGGTTTGCTATAATTGGCACACTTAGCTCGCAGAACTGCACCTCACAATTTAGACTCTGCTGCCCAATACCGGTCTATCTAATTTTGGGTCACGTTTTTGTGGAGCTGGTTTTGCATATTTCTATGCCTTTTCCCTTAATCACCTATACGATATCCACAAAATTCATACGTCAGCACAAGTACCACTAATAGCAAAGTGTTTTTCCTACATCATGGTCATATTCTTCACCCACTTCATTTCATCTCAACATTATCCAAAGGTGACTGGTAGAGAATATCCCAGGCATTAAATCCGCCTTTATACCGTTGACTGCATGAAGTTTCCACAAATAAATAAAGTAAAATAGTAGTAGTTTTAACACAGGGCATGTAGATTATTGAAGTCTCAAATAAAACTTTTTTTTTGGTTTTCAGCCAAATAGGTTTCAGGCGTTTGCACCTCCGGGAATTAAAAAGAAGCAAAGAAACTTGAATATATACGTAAGAGAGATCCTAAATGAAAAATTCATTAAAGCTATTCGAATGATTTTTTTTTCATTTCGGACTGCGAGGAGTTTAACAAAATGTTTATAAAAATGCACAAGCATTTTTAAAGTTTTAAGTTGTGTTGTGTGTAAATTTAAAGTATTTTATTGTCTATTTTTAGTCTCGTGTACGAACCTATTTTATGAGTTTGTATTTAAAAATATCGTCTTAATAAAATAATACATATGTATACATAACATTTCAACATATAAAAAAGGTGTTAATATAGTTGTCAGTAGTTAGTGTTAAACAGAATTAACACTTGTATACGTTATTGCCTAATGATGTCGGAGTTAAAATATACCATACCCTTTTCCCCATGGGTGTCGTTAGAGGCTTCTAAGGTCATTGAAAGCGATAACGTTTTCCCACATTTCCATCCCGTAGACGATTTTTACTTGGTACTTGTACTAAGTAAATAAGTAGTAAGTTAGTCAATAAACTCAGGCATCACTTCAGACGTACCAAGTTAATACTTATGAAGATGTTATTATACAGCTACATTCCAACATTCCGCATATTTTAAATGTATGCATGTATGAGGAAAATTATGGATTTCGTATAGTGAAAGAGGCATGAAAGAATCATGAAACTTAACGATCTACTCTCTCTGACAACCTCGTCAGAATGATACTTGAAGATACGTATGGGTTAAAAATGTTCCTTGATAAAATACGATTAAATATTTAAATAACCATACACGTACCAAAATATTACTGTTTGTAAAACCTTTGAATTGGAAATTTGATTATCCCCGAGTTTTAAAAAGTTGTGACGCACATAGAAGATGTTATTTATTTTGGTTTATAGAATATGTGTAGGCCTACATTATTCAGAAACTAGCTGCCCCCGGGGGCTTTGTCCGCGGTTTAACACTTAACGCGGATCCCTAATTATTTTCCATGAGTTACTTTTTATACCATCAGCTATCTTCTCGTGAATAGTCCTCGTTAAATCGGTTCAGCCATTTCTGAGAGCCGGAACAAACATACAGACAGATACAGCAGGCGGACAGACAAAAGTTTTCGAAATGATTTTTTTATGTAAGTACCGTATATACTTTCATATACATATTGTGAAAATGTGTTAATTTGGAATTATAAACAGGCACTTCAATTTTTTTTGTATTTATAGCTTGTATTGCACTAAAACATATTTTTAATCATATTTTTCTCGGAACTAGTCTTTACTTACCCAGAATTTTCGTTTGCTTAGTACAATTAGCTTTCGCATTTTTGTCATCGTCTTTCTCTTGTTTTGTTGCACACTCGAACCTATTCATTGCAAACATTCTTTAGCAGGTGACAAATCTTCAATTAAGACCATCTTAGAAATAGGCTAACGTTAATTAAAAACTAAGTCTATCTCCCAACTACTTAAAACGTCTTTTAATTACGACAAAATTATTTAAAGTTAACGTAAAATAAATGGAAATATGCGTTACACTGAATAAAAATGCGAAACACAAATATTGCAAGTCATCATTGTATAATATGTACATAAACACTTCAGTAGAGAAAAAACACTGCACGGTGGTCACTTATAATTTTTCAACGAGACGTTCTGAAAATTTTCACACGCGCGAAAATGATTTCGCAGAAGCGATGCGTTCACTTTCAGAGAGGCGTCGGGATTAACTGACGCCAGGTTGGGGTGATCCGGTAGCTTACTCTCCAACCCCTTGTACACAGCGGTTAGATATAAGAAAGGTCTGCGAGCTACAAGTGAGTTTCCCGGCAGTTTTATTTACATCAACAAAAAATTCTTACATTTAGGTTATGTATATACCTATATATAGGTATACCTGTAAATTTTTAAGATACATGTAAGAGATCACCTTACATCTTATTAAATACATAAACACATATGTATAAATATATGTACGATTGTACATATATATGTATGTATATGTGTAGAAGTATATGCTTATCATATGTGTGTAGAGTAATGTAACGTACGCACAAAGTTTTCAATTTCAAAAGTATCTCTACTACTGGAAGATATTTCAGTATAGGATAAGTAGTGTCCTTGTTAAATTACTCCAGTTTAATGCTCCTGAGATTTTGTGTGTCACAAATATATAAAAAAAGGATTTGCGCTAGGAAAACATTCATGATGTGACCTTAGCACCGGAGTACATTACTCCACTTAACTAAGACTTTGTGTGCTGGTGTTGCAGCCCCAGCTATTAATGCAAGCCCTAAGTAACTGTAATACTGCACAGAGGATGTTTGGCAATGTTTCCCCGGGCGGAGGTCCCTCTGACCAAAACCCTGACGGACTGGCGTAAGCTCGAGATTTATCTAGAGAATACGAACACCCCAGAGTTAGACAGCATCCCAGATGCCATCTCCTCAAAGGAAATGGCCTTTGCTGCTGTAGACCACCTCACCTCTCACTTAAAGGCCGCCGTCGAAGCATCCCCAGGCAGGTCAAGGTGGCGAACGATCGCCGCTATGAGCTGCCGGAGGATATTAGACGGCTGCTGAAAGAAAAAATGCTGCTACGAGCATACGATCGATACAGGTCTGACGACAATCGAGTCAGGATGCGCCGCCTCCAGAGAGAGGTCAAGGAGCGCATGGCTGAACTCAGGAGTGATAGATGGACAAACTGATGAAGGATATCTCGCCATCACACAGTGCCTATTGGCAACTGGCGAGGGCTCTGAAGTCAGAAACTGTCTCGACGATGCCGCCCTGATCAGCTCCGACGGTCGCACCGTAGCTTTTGAGGATAGGGAAAAGGCCGATTGCTTAGCCGACAGCCTAGAGCTTCAATGCTCTCCCAGCTCCCAGCCAACAGATCCGCTCCACCTTCAGAAGGTGGACGCTGAAGTAGCCCGTAGAGCCGCCCTGCCGCCGACGGGTGATCCGCTGCCACCTACCACATTGGAGGAGGTTCGAGACATAGTCCGGAACCTCAAGACCAAAAAGCTCCAGGAGCTGATGGTATCTCCAACAAGCTCCTCAAGGCCCTCCCAAACGCCCTTCTCTTGCTCTTAGTAGCAATTTTCAACGCCCTCCTTCCAGTAGCTCCTTCCCGGACGCCTGGAAGGAGGCTCACGTTATTGGCATCCACAAATCTGGAAAGCCTAAAACCAGGCCTCGAGTTACCGGCCCATAAGCCTCCTCAGTTCCCTGGGAAAGTCTATGAACGCGTCATCATCGCTAGACTGAATGACTGCGTCAAATCTCTTAACCTAATTCCCGACGAGCAGTTTGGTTTTCGAGCCAAACACTCTAGTACTCAGCAAGTGCACCGCCTCACGGAGCACATACTGAGAGCCTCAACTGACCCAAAGCCATCTCAATGGTGGGGCCCTATTCTTCGATGTCGCGAAGGCATTTGACAAAGTCTGGCACAACGGCTTAATTTATAAGCTGTATGCTCAAAAAGTGCCAGACAGACTTGTACACATCATACAAGACTACTTGTCAAATCGCACCTTCCGCTTCAAAGTGGAGGGGTCCTGTCCGACAGCAGACCCATAAGGGCTGGTGTTCCGCAGGGTTCGGTTCTCTCCCCGACCCTATACTCGCTATACACCAGCGATATCCCAAAGACGGCCGGAGTGGAGTTGGCATTATTCGCCGACGACACCACGCTCTTCACCACCGATACGAATGAATGCAGGATCTACATCCGTCTCCGGAACGCGATCAGTGTACTAAGCCACTGGTTTAGGACCTGGAGAATTGATGTGAACCCTGAAAAGCCAGGCCGTACTCTTCTCTAGGAAGAGTTCTCCTGAAACCTTCGCGCGTAAAGCGCATAGTCCAATCCAAATTCCAAAACCTAATATCAATGTTCGATAAACCCATCCCGTGGGTTAAGAAGGTGAAATACCTAGGGGTCGTTCTAGACCGTAGGTTATCCTTCGAACAACACATTAAACATGTCAGAGACAAAGCGGCCTTCGTTTCCGGTCGACTTTACAGTCTCACAAGCCATCGTAGCAAAATGTCGCTAAGACAAAAATTGTTACTATATAGGACCTGTGTTCGGCCGATAATGTCCTATGCGTGTGTCGCGTTCGCGCACGCACCTAGGTCATATCTGAGAACACTCCAATTCATCCAAAACAAGTTCATGAGGCGTGCTACAAACGCACCCCAATACATGAGGAGCGCAGATCTCCATAGAGATCTCGAGATCCCCACGGTGGCGGCCTTTTTTAAAGAAATATCGTCAAGATATTTCGAAAAAATTAAGGATCACCCAAATCCGTTAGTGGCGGGTCTAGGAAACTACACCCCTTCCCCAATTATCACCCGATTTGATAGACGACCAAAGCACGTCTTGATTGATGATGACGACGTCATCACCAAATCAAACAAAAGATTCGGGGCCGCGTCCCCGTAATCTCAACAACACACGAACGCAGTAGGTACACTACACACAGTTCGTAGTCAGATTCGCGGTCCCATGTTTCACGGTTCACACGAGAATGTCTCGGGTAACCGTCCGAAAATACGACCCACTCCCAACACGAGTGGCCCCCGGGGCCTCTCACCCTCCCCCTCCCCCGTATGTCGAAGGTCTTCGCTTCGTTACAGGGTTCGAGTGCGTCACGACGTTGTCTCTTTTCTTCTTTTTACCTGCGGGCCTTCGTTCTCGCAGGTCTCCTCAGATGACGCTGTAAAGGCCTCCGGGCCAACAGCATCCCGTGGATGGTTTTTAGTCGGTATGTTTCTCCTTCTGAGATCCGAGTCCGACACTGTTCGTTTCGGTGGCCTCCCGGTCAGGAAACGTTCGTGCTTAAAGCATTTTCCTCCACGGTTATCAAAAAAAAAAAAAAAATTTGGCAATGTTTAAATTCAGTGATATTGGGATGGTTATTATATTAACGGTACCTTATTTTATTTTATTGATATTTGCAAATCAATATGGTCAAATCGTAAATTGAGGTTAATTGAAGATGTTTTTTTTTGTTTTATTTAATTTTTACTTACTAAGAAAACATTTTTAAAAGACTTTTACTCATTAGGACTTCGTTGTCTAGACCTAATAGATATAAGACATCATTGTAGTGTATATATTACACATTTGAAATAATTGTTTTTATTTTATTAAAAATTTACTTAAAACCAACCAAAAATTTATATATAAGAAAGAAATAAATGAAAATTTAACTAAAGATTTAATAAAGATTAATTGATATGGAAAATAAATATTTATTTGTGTTTGCCGTACTAATTAAATTAGTTTATAAGTTACAAGACTTTTAAATGAAATGATTTTGGATAATTTATTCTGTCATCTTTGAATAAAACAACCTAATAAGTTTCACTCTAATTAATAAAAGTAGCAACAAATTAATCAAAGAGATCTGAATTAGACAGGAATAACAGAAATAAATTTCTTACAAGTTAGTGGGCTATTTGAAATAACGTTTTAAATCCAAGGCGAGAAGAACTATTTTCGCAAACAAGTTTAAGTAGTTTCAGACAGAAATATTAATCAGCGTCGATTCTTTTGTAGTTATCGATCGTACCGATAACATTATTTTATAAATTAATTAAATCTAAAGCCTTGTTTCGCTATGATTTCAAAATTACGTCTATGAATTTCTCTTTCGCTTCTGCCTCTACAGCAATATCCTTTAAAATTATAATTAATAAAAATAAGTAATTACAGTAAAGTTTAAGTTACGATAGCCGAGTAGTTGGATGTTCAGAATTCAAGTCAAGAGACCCAAGTTGAACCCACAGGTTGTAGACAAAACTTATGCACGACTTTTATCGTTGGCGTGAATATAAAGATAGCGACAGGCTGGCAGGTCCAAAAAGATATCCTCGGTGAAAGGTGTCTTCATGGTCTGTACCTCTTTTTACCACCTTATTAAGAATAGCGTGAAAATAATAAATAAAAATTGCAAAAATTATGACAGGCTTAGTGAAATAATAAAGTAGAAAAGTACCTCTTATATTTGTAATTAATTGTTATTTTTCAATCACTCCCTCATTACTGAGGATCGTGATTACTTTCAATTTCGATGTGCTGTCTCCATCAGCTACGTTCATCATCTGGTTGAATGCGACACTAATAGGGATGTTCAGATGTTCGGGAATTAGATCTAGCCATTGTTCTAGACTTCGGCCTCAAGGACTTAGGTTAGTAGGCTAGGTTAGACTCAGGTAATTAATCAAAATAACAGTATAATGAAATTTTTGTTGAATTTTTATATCAGGTAAGTTATGCTGAACTTTTATATAATTAAATTAAAGATAAACTTAAAGAATCAACAGTAGAGAAGTAAATATTGTCATTTGAAGGTAATGTGATACAAATCAGATGCTGGGGCCAAATTATTAGAAAGCATTGAGCGTAAAATTATTAAAAAGACAATAGACTAATGGTTTAATACGGAATGCGAAACATGACATCACAGGTTTGAGCCAGCCATTCGAATATTGTCGTAAAAACTCTAGACATAAGAATAGCAGTACGTTGGGCTGGTAAACAGGAATAACAGTAATGTCAATATAAATAATAAATATGTCAATATAAATAATATAATATAATACAATATACAATAACAGAAATAACAGTAACAGCATTTCACTTAATTACTAAAAATATCGCTTTTTCAGCGGTGAATTAAAAATATTGAAATGAACTACTACTGCGGAATAATATTCTTTACAATACTTATTAAAATAAAACTGTTATTTATGAAATAACACAACCACACTTATATTATTAATTCAAAAGTAAGATTGTTTCTTACTCGGCAAAACCAAAACCACTAAACCGATTTTAAAAATTATTTGACCAATAGAAAAACTATATTACATATTTTAATGGGTTAAAACTAGTATTGAATATAATAGTATAGAATAGTAGTAGAAGCTACGTGTAAATTGGCTGGCTTATTTAGAACAACGGGGCCTTTGCACGTGATCAATTTTAGAATTTTATACAAGGCTCAGCTTGTCTTACACAAGAGCCTTATTAGTGAAGGGGTCAGGCATCTGCTTTGAATTTTACAGTGATCCCGACGGCAACTCCACTAAGACATTAGATGCTTTATCTAGTAGCTGAAGTAGTGTAGCCTGTAGTAGTGAAGCCTGAAGCTAGTTTAGCTTTTCGTCAGTACATAGATAAATTTTAAAAAATCGTAATAGTATATATAACTTATGTCTGGTAACACACGATCGCTAATCCACTTTCCAAGCATGGCGATTATTACCCTTTAGGGTAGCCTGGGGCAGGCCTGCCTTTCGGTGACAAGTCTTCTGAGTTTTAGTATCGTATTTTTTGAGATAGTTATGCCGCCATTTGTCGTAACCCTATTGCGTTACGAAAGCTTTTTTCTAAGTAGCCTCATACGACACCCACGGTAAGTAGGTGATATACTTGCACGCGGTTACGGCATATAAGGTTATATTGCATCTAGTACTACGATCGTCTATCTGCTGGCCAAGCGTGGCGTTTATGACAAATCCTCCCTATGAGAGAGCCTTTGTCCTGCAGTGGACTTTAATAGGCCGATATGTATGTACGGCATATAAGGAACACTGAATTGGTATAATATCATTACAACAAGGGAGTAAATAAAAGCATACCATAGAGTATCTAAAGCTGTTGTATGTTAAGATAATAAATTTCCCTTCACGATTAATGTAATTTTAAACCTACCAGCGCGAATTTTCTGCGCCGATGAGTAACATAACGACATTACTTTTTGGTAACCCTCGATTTCGCTCCCCAAGTAATAATGTTTCCCCGAGCTATTCCAGTATGTTTAATATATTTTTGGAGATAACATCAATAATATATCTATATGTTTACACGAAAAAAAAACAGTGACTCACGTAACCCTCCCTCTTTCTTCAATAAACAGGTCTGTATTAAACAGTGGACAAAAATAACTAGACTAGAATTATAATAATATTATCGTTAAAAATAAATATTATAATATTTATTGTTAACGATAAATGAATATAAATGACACTAAGAGGAGTCAAGATAGTCGAGTGGTTGGGTGGACGGAATTTCGAGTTAAGAGACCCGAGTTCGATTCCCAGATGCAGGGCTCGTACCAATGGGTTTTTCAACAACTTATTTACGAATAATATCGTTGGCTTGGATATAAAGACGGCAACGAGCTCACCACCTGTCTGAAGGTGGGTCAAAGGGACTTAATTGTCTAGACTAGACCTCTGTCTACCTCTGTATCGGGAATTGCGTAAAGATATTTATTTATTTATTTTATCTATAATAATAATAAGATAGACCTATATTCAGCATTTTATTTGGACAGCCTGATAAATAGCGTTTAATTAAAACAGCGTAATGTACATTAAAACTAAACGCTTGAAATCTTAACTCGTAATTATAATTAATTGGTAAAGAGTTAGCTTATAGCGCAAAATCCACTTAACGTAATAACTTACAAACATTTAATAACATCTTCATACACCACTTTTAGTATATCAACCCTTTCAAACCAAAACGTTAATTAGGAAACTATTATATATAATGGGAAAGGGTAAAGCAATGTTACCAACATAACACTATTATTGGAAACTTCCTTCATAGTGAAATGCTTACTCGAGAGTAAGCATTTCACTATGAAGGGTGGTTCGGTTATAAAAAATCGTTTGAGAATACTGTCATATTTTTTTTTTCACTACTTAATTTTTCCCTAGCGGTTGGACTGTAGCCAAAAAGCCGTCCTGGCATTTGAAGATTCCCGGAGGCTGAAAACGTCGACTGAAACGAAAACATTTCTGTCATTTGGAAACAAAGTAAATAGATATTGCACTGAACTGGACACTTAAAAAATTAAATCAGATAGAAAGAAAATATTGTGTGCATGATATTATACGTGTGTATATATAATAAATAGTGGTAGTTAAAGAAGTAAATAGCTTTAGTGACTAATAGATAATTTTATATGTCCTTAATCCCTTACGCAATCGCTTTTTCACGTAACTCTTTGCGCAAGTCACGTGAATTGCATTTTTTCGACAAAAAAAATGAAATTTGAATTATTGACTTAGAAATTAAGTGCCTCGATGAGAAAGACATAAGGCTATTTTTTGCTATGGCGCTATTTAAAATTATGCTAATGGTCTTGTTATGGGATCATGTAGCATATATAGCGCAAAATTTAATATTAAAAGGTGTCAAGGTAGGCCAAAACTAACTTCGAAAACCATGTGAGCAAATTGTTCTTAGAGGGGAGGGTCAATAGTATTCCGAAACTTAGTCATGCATGGATAAACAAAATTATGAGTTTGAAAAAAGCGAAAGCGATCTGTTTTTCCTAGTTACCCCGTCAGGGACAGTGCGTGAAGATAAGTAACACCATTTATCCCAGACCTTTTATCCCAGAACAACGCACGATTCCGGTGGGAAACAGTTAACATAATTTTGGTTATTGGAATTAGATTAAGATATAGGCTAATTTACTTTCCGGGATATTAAAAGATTCCACAAGAATTTCGTTATTGTGTACATGCGAATTAAGAGACAGAAATAGTTATTAATAATATATTAAGAGATTTCATTACAGAATATTATTACATTTATAATGTTATGCTTGTATCGCTATTTTTCGTTATATTGTTTCAGTCTGGGTAACAAGTTGAACTAGTACAGACAAACGCAGTATAGGACGACCGTCTGTAAGATGGAGTGAAGACTTACAAAATGTTGCGGAAAGTAGTGGGATGCAGGTAGTGGAGGACCGTTCATAGTGGAAAGTTTTGGGGGTAAATATGTGGCATGGAAGATGAAGATGATGGTGATGATATTTAATTAAGTGCAAGTCATCCAATACATTTTGTACCGGAAAGTTTCTATTGACAAATCGTAATATTATTGCTTAACTTTGAACCATAAATTGATGACACTCAGATGCAAATAAGTCAATTACCACAGAAAAGAGATCAAAAAAATCTAAACGTATATAAAATTTTAGCGGTTTCCTTAGTTTCCTTGAAATTCGGCTATCAGATCCCGACTTGGTGGTAAGTCCTAAAACCTACTAGTCGAAAAAGCCCATAGGTACGAACCTGACACCTGTCGATCGAACTCGGGTCTCTTGACTCGAATTCCGCCCACCCAACCCCAACCACTCGGCTATCGTGACTTCTTTATGGGTGATTGGGATCCGACTTAACAGACCCCCAGGTGGTAGGCACATACCCATGGATTTTTTTACATCTTATGTACGGTTTATGTCGTTGGCTGGGACATAAAGACGGAGACGGGCTCACCACCTGTCACGTTGTCCAAAAAAATATCTTCGTGAAAGGTGGACCGCAAAAGACTTAATTGTCAACCTCACCTTGACCTCTGTGTACCCTTGTTTTGCAATTAGCGTGAAGATATGTCTTTTTTATTTTAGAGGCTTTAACAGTCACTTTAAAGATTCTGGGTCTATTATCAAAAAAAAATCTATCATTGAACTCTCTAGACTTCTTGGGACCAGTGATCAATTTGGCTTCTGTCCAAGCACCATCAAACAATTTCGTACTTTGCTAATAATAGACTATTGCGATGTTTTCAAAGTGCTTTACTAACTTAACTTTTAAAATATTAATTTAATTAATATACGACCCGATAGTCTGGTTAGTAGTTTGTAGCGAGTCTACCTTCGTAGCTATGAGCTTCCGGTTCGGATCCCGCTAGGGCAAACATTTATGAAATAAATATGAATATCCATAACTTAAAACATTGGAAGTTAACAGACATATTTGTCTATGTAAACATGTATTTAAGTATGTAAGTATATTGTACCGTTAGTTAGATAATAATATACATTACCTCGAGGAATACAGCTTTTAGATAATTTTAATTAGTTATGATAGCCGATTGGTTGGGTGATCGGAATTCGATTCAAGAGACCCTCGGATCGGAATTCGATTCAAGGGCTCGTACCAATGGTTTTTTTTTCTTCAAAAAACTTATATACGATTTATGTTGTTGGCTTAGACACAAATACAGCGACGGGCTCACAACCCATCAGGTTGTCCCTAAAATATCTTCTATGGAAGGTGGCACCAAACGACTTAATTTTCCAGACCTCTGGCTACTCTGGCCCTGTATTGGGAATGGCGTGAAGATATTTATATATTTTTAAATAATTTCAATTACTTAATGAAATAAGCCTGAAGGTTGATTGTTCTGAATTTGCAGTATCGAGTTTATTCCTCACGATAAAAGCTCGTATCGAGTACGTATGATTTTGAACATTGGCTTCAAAGACTTGTTCCAAAGCTCCCAAAAATTGGCTTGTAAAGATATAGCTCTCTTAACATCTAACCACTGCAGGTTTGGAAATACGGACATGGACACGGATATACATATCATTATATTTGTATAGTTTGTACAGGTGATATAACTTTTTAAATTGTATTTGGGTACAATATATATATACATATATATATATATATATATATATATATATATATATATATATATATATATATATATATATATATATATATATATATATATATATATATATATATATATATATATATATATATATATATATATATATGTATATATATATATATATATATATATATATATATATATATATATATATATATAATATATAGTAAAATTTTAATAATAATAGTTATAATTTCATTATATGCTTTCAGAAACCTTGTCGCTTTTTAAGCGGCTTAAAAAGGTATAAATGAAATATAATATTTAGATTAATTTGATTAATACAAGTTCATCAAAGACAAAGTTCATCATTTCCTGAAAGACCAAACTTATATACCTGATATAAAGTAATGTATTTATCAGCTAATTCTATTTACGGAATCCTTTGGCCATTTACTAACAACGAAACAACTTTGGGCAACTCAATTATAACGAAAATTCAGTCCCCAAAGTTAAAAATAGTATACTATCGTTTCGACATGGAGACTTAGGTAATACAAATGTGATAAGCTTTCATAATCGTGAATTAATTTATAATTTTGTCTCTTGTGGGAAATTTAATGTAACACCAATACTCTTGGGATTTTCCTCCTTGAAATTGCTTTTCAGTTTGGCTTTAATTTTAAAAATATTATAAAAACCAGTTACTTTTCCCATATGTAGCTTCTTGGCGTTTGAATGGGTCTTGATAAAATTTTATAAGTGTGTAATACTGATATACATAAGATACTTTTTCTCGTAATAATTTATTTAGAATTATTCAAACTAAACGAAAACGGGAAGGTGCGCATATGTAACAGATCGTAAAATATAAGGTTTGATATTAATCTGTATAGGAAAACTTTAAAATCTTTTTTTTATTTAATCCGAGTAGTAGGGGGTCCGAGGGTTAAGTAGCAATAGCCGAGTGGTTGAGTGTTCGGAAGTCAAATCAAGAGACCGGAGTTCAATCTCTTGGATACCTCCTCGGCTCGTACCAGTGATCGTACCGATGGTGGTGACAATGGTGGTGATCGGAATTCGGATCAAGAGTGATAGATTGGCTACTCGTACTATTTTTTTTTTATTTTTAAAACTTAAGACCGATTAATATCTTTAGCTTGGACATAAAGACGGCGACAGGCTCTCAACGTTGCCCCACAATAAGCTCCGGTGAAATGTGATTTTAACTGACTTAATTAACTAGACCTTTGGCTACCCCTGTAAGTAGGGTGCAAAAAGTGCTAACAGTTCACCTGATGGTAAGTAGCTAGTGCAACACATAAATCATTTCAAAAGACGATGACGTAGGAATCAAAAATTAATGTCACGACAGCCGAGTGGTCAGGTGATCGGAATTTCGAATCAAGAGACCTGAGTGCGATCCCCAGGTGGCAGGCTCGTACCAATGGGTTTTTAAAAACGTATGTACGAATTATATAGTTGGCTTGGACATAAAGACGGCGACGGGCTCACCACTTGTCACGTTGTCCCGAAAATTTATCTTCGGTGGAAGCTGGGTCGAAGGGAATTAATTTTCTATACTAGATCTCTGTCTAACCCTGTATTGGGAAATGTGTGAGTAGGGTGCAAAATGAGCTAACAGTTCATCTGATGGCAAGTGACTACTGCAACACATTGACCATTTCAAAAGATGAAGAAATCAAAAGAAAATCTACTAAGGACCCTGACCAAAAGAAACAGATAACGCCCGACAGGTAGACAAACATTTCATAAATTTACACAATGCCGATGAAATAAAAAATCACTCTAATAATGCTTATTTAGCCGATACTTTTACGAGTATTTGTTTCTAATATTTTCATAAAAATTGTTATCTTCATAAGAAGTTGTTCTACCGTTGTGATTTCCAAGAGTATTAAGATGATTAAATATATGAATGAAAGGTATCAAAGCTTTGGAAGGTCTTAAATTTGTATAAGAAACTTAATATTCCTTCTAAAGAAATTTGTGCCCTACCACAAAAGCATCAAGGTTGAATTTTCAAATGCCAGGTCAAATTTTGCAGTAACAGGGAATAGTATTGATATTCGTCGATTCTTTTGTATTTGTTCACCATTCCGTTACTATTTCATCGTATCATTTGATCCATTGCTTTGTTTTCCTTAGATCAATCAAATTTTCACGGTTCTTTGGAATATGTAGCACAGTATTTATGCCTAAGAATTTGTTGTTTTTTTTATTATATTTTTATTATTTGTTTAATTTACATTAAATTAAATTCACGATAGCCGAGTTGTTGGGTGGTCGGAATTTCGAGTCGAGAGACCCGAGTTCGATCCCCAGGTGGCAGTACCAATGAGTTTTTCAAAAACTTATGTACGAATTTCATCGTTGGCTTGGACATAAAGGCGGCGACGGGCTCACCACCTGTCACGTTGTCCCGAAAAAATCTTCGGGTCAAAGGGACTTAATTGTCTAGACTTGACCTCTGTCTACCCCTGTATTGGGAATTGCGTGAAGATATTTTTTTTTAATTTACATTAAAATTATTTCATTCAATTTGTTATTCCTCAAAAAGTTGGTCTTAAAAATTAGTATGAATATATTCATTATTTCGAAGAAATTTAAATTTACTAGCCCTCTTTAGAGCAATATTTAATAGCAGAGAATGAAGGTTACGGAGGCGTTTACGGTCTCCGAAGACACAGAGCATGGTCTCATAAACATGGATTATACTGCCTCTACGAGTATATCATACTGTTGTAACACTCGATTTTGGTAAATTTAAAAAAAATGGTATAAGTGAGATATTGACCCAAAAGAATTCTCAGCAGACAAGGATTCTGCCTGCCTGTCTGATTTAAGGGTTTTGTCTAAGTCCCTTACGAAACCCAGGGTGAAAGTGAGTGGCAAATTTGGATGGTTTAACCCTCCTAAGACTAGCTTACTCCTAGACTAGATTGTGGTTAGAATTCAGAGTGAACACTTTTATTAGACAGGTTCTAGTTAGAAAAGGCAAAAATAAATTTGTTTTCTTTAGCCGTCTAAAGTATTATATTACAATATACGATTTATTTTTAAACTTCTCCACATAAACTGAAGGCAATCTAAAACTTAATTAATTACTAGAATAGATGATTTACAGTTTTCGGAAATTCGAGTATTGCTGCCGGGAAAGTCTGGCTATACGCCAATAATTGGAAGTTTGATGAATTTGGGCAATATGTAATAACTTATATAAATTTAAAGTTTTAATATTGCTGGGAGTATAAACAAAAGTTCCTATCATTCGTAATTTAAAAAAAATCCTATCATTCACAATCTCCTTTCAAATTCATTGAGTTTTTGTTTATCCTTCTTGTACCATCTAAAAAGCATAGAAACATACTTACAGAATATAAGAATAAATAAATAAATAAATATCTTCACGCAATTCCCAATACAGGGGTAGACAGAGGTCAAGTCTAGACCTTCCACCGAAGATATTTTCGGGACAACGTGACAGGTGATGAGCCCGTCGCCGTTCTTATGTCCAAGCTAACGATGAAAATCGTACATAAGTTTTTGATAAATTCATTGGTACTGCCACCTGGGGATCGAAATCGGGTCTCTCGACTCGAAATTCCGACCACCCAACAACTCTGCTATCGTGACTTTTAGAATATAAGAATAGGCAAAAGAAATGTTTTCCAATGTTTCTCATCGGTCGGCATACTCGTAACTGTAGACGGGTATTTTGGTAAGGCCATCTTACCATCTGTCAGTAAACATATTTTTTTAGTTATGGTCTGTAATGTGCACTTTATGATAAGTCACGATAGCCGAGTGGTTGGGTGATCGGACGGATACCTCTGTATTGGGAATTGCGTGAAGACATTTTTATATGTAATTTTTTTTCACGATTGTAAAATGTGAATGTAAAACATTTTTTCGCATGAAAACGAAATATTGTACGATCTGATTGATTTCAATTTTCATTAATCAAGAAAGACAAACGAAGGAAACCATGGCTGATTTTACTTAACCGAGACATACATCGAAATAACAACATTAACTTCGTTACCGTGGAAGTCTCAGCACAGAGTACCATTATTTAATTACATAGCAAAGGAAAACAGGGTAACAATGGGGGGAACAAATTGAATTATTCCAGTTTCACAATTGCGAGATAGCTAGCTCTTTTATTTTATAACTAACGGGGGAGAAACGAGCACTTAATTGCCTTACTTAATAGAACTTTAACCTTTCAAATTACGAAATAAATTCTGGGTTGAAATTCTGGCTAAATAGAATAAATATGTCATGCATGTGCAGTGAATGACGTAATTTTAAATTTGGACTCTTATGTTATAAATCATGTATCTATTTTGTGTACGTTTTATGTTATAGTATCACGAAATTAGTTAAAAAAAATTGTATCTAATATTACTTCTATGGTGTATACAAGCTTGTGTATAAAAAAATGTTAAAAATATATTCGTTGTGCACGTAAAAATCCGCTTTGTATTTTAATATTCGTTGTGCACGTAAAAATCCGCTTTGTATTTTAATATTGAAAAGTTGGCAAGGTATCAATTCCCTGCAAAATAAATTGTTTACGTTAGAGTTCCGAATTATTTCAGTGATTACCGTTATATTATTGATAATTGTTAAATTTATGCACTTGTTTTTTTGATTGTTATATCATTCCGAAAAGACACGGGAGGTTCTCTGCAGCTATGACCAGGAAGGACTTTCTAAGTACGAACTTGATAAATACCTACCATTCCATATATATCAACAAAGATTTAAGTTAGAAGTAGAGATTTGTTTATATTATAGCATCTTATAACCTAGTTGGTAGTGATTGTGGGTTCGATGCTAAGGGTTGCGAGTTTTAATCCTGCAAACTTGTAAAATAACGTCGCGAGGAGTTCGACGAAAACCGATCAATATTTAATTAAACTTCAATATATCTAAAATTAATTTTCCTAAAAATTTAAACTTTTTGTTTTTTTTTAATATTATCGACACCCACATTTATTATAAGATTAAATTTCCTTACTATTGCGCCATCGAGATGAAATAATACCATTTAAAATATATACAGTGCAATCATTTACTCAATTCTCAATAAAATTAACGAGCTTTGCTCTCATATGTGGTTAACGCAGTGTACAAATTATGATAACCACATTGTTTCGGTTCATTAGTGCGGAAACAAAAGATTGGGAATCACGAATGGTGTCAAATAATTACCTGTCAATACATTACTTCACTTTATTAACAATAGATAATAGTTTAAAAAAAAACTAAACAAGAAAACAAACAACAATTTTAAAAAAGAGTGAGGTACTTTTTAGGGTATTATCAAAATTACAATTACTCTACTCATATCTATTAATAAAATATTTATAACCATTGACACCATGCACCCCACGCTTTTTTCAAAATAAAATATTTTTTTATTCTATTAATAATTTATATTTATGGAAATTTTTAACGCTATTATTAATTTAAATTTTTAAAAATTTATTTTCTATTTTTTAGTTCGGTTTTCTATATAAAAAGCGTGTTTTTTAGTTTTTTTAAACTATTATTTATTTTTTACTTTTTAGTTTTTTTATCAAATTAGTGTATTGTCATCGGTCCTCGGTAAATCTACAAAGTTTGAACGAAATCTGGCTGTTTAAAGTGGGTCAAAATCGCGCCCAAAAAAGTCGGTTACAAACATACATACATACAAGTGAAGCGTGTGAAAAGTCACTAATGCCACGATTGCCGAGTGGTTGGGTGAACGGGATTCGAGTAAAGAGATCCGAATTCTATACCAAAGGCTCGTACCATAGGTTTTTTGAAAACTTATGTACGACTTATGTCGACGTAAAAAATGCGACGAACTCACCAACTGTCCCCTTGTCCCAAAAAAATGTCCTCGGTGGAAGCATGGTCGAAAGAATTAATTGTATAGAGCTCTGTCAACCCCTGTATTGAGAATGGCGTGATGATATTCATTTATTTTACAATACTAACAAAAACACTATATAAACATAGATACATAGCGGCCTGTAAAAGTCGACTGCAGGACATCTCCCACAACGATTGGCGATCGCAGTGCCACAACTCTCGCTCAGTAGACGCTACTGCTCGTCACGGATTATTTTACTTATTATTAATACTAATACTATTTTACTTATTTACCTCTTACTACACCCGCTTCGATTCCCGATCGGAACCACATAGAAAACACTTTTTCTACATTTTCTCGGGTCTGAATGTTTGTCGTACCTTCGCTGTTTCTTACTCCATAATACAAGTGCTTAAGCTGCTTACTTTGATCGGAGCAATGTATGTGATGTTGTCCCTATCTATTATTTACTACTGATATTAAAACTGATTTAAAACTGATTAGCATAAAACAGAACTGTTATTCGATATTTTAAGTTCGTAAAGAGGATTTAAAAGATTGTCCAAGCTTGGCATGTGTATTTGCTATCGCAGTAACAGCCCGAAAATATCTTCGGTGGAAGGTGGGTCAAAGGGACTCAGTTGTCTAGACTATACCTCTATCTACCCCTGTATTGGGAATTGCGTGAAGATGTGTAAGT
This sequence comes from Sericinus montela, assembly GCA_029286605.1. Lineage (NCBI taxonomy): Eukaryota > Metazoa > Arthropoda > Insecta > Lepidoptera > Papilionidae > Sericinus > Sericinus montela. The sequence goes on along the minus strand of JAGSMR010000127.1, from coordinate 442,613 downwards.
TTATGTTTATATTAATAGTGGCCCGTCTAATTACATTTAATAACTTATAAAGTTTCGTCTTAAAATCCTCTTAAATTCCTCTTATTTACTCTTTACGGTGTTGTAAGTCACGAGTCCTAACAAAATCACAAAATCACAAAATTACAAAAAAATCAAAATCATAATTAGGCAGAGATGTAGACAATGCCACAGAAGCTGCCTGCTGGGCACAACGTGCCAGGTGGTGAGCCTATCGCCCATTGCTCTTATTATTCAAATAATCCAAAAGTCTAATATATGTTTTACGATGTTTTTCTGTTTTCACTTCCATACTTCATTTTGTGAGTCACGATAGCCAAGTGGTTGGGTGGTCGGAATTTCGAGTCAAGAGACCCGAGTTCGATCGCCAGATGGTAGGCTCGTATCAATGGGTTTTTTTAAAAACTTATGTTTGAATTTATCGTTGTCGTGGACATTGAGACGACCGAAATACTGAAACACTATTTTTCCTCCATACATTTCTTGTCTTCATAGCTTTATTTATCTATTCTAATTAAGGTTTGCAGTTTGTGAATTCAATTACGAGTAATCTTAGAGAAAACCTCCATCGTTACTGAATTCAGTCGGAAATGTTTCTCCTGTCCTGTCCAAAATTCCAACCCGGCTCTCGTCTCTCTTTCCAAAGAGGAGCATGTATAAAACGCTACCTCCGCGTAAAAAAAGGAAATTCATGCCTAAAAGTATTAGAATCTCCACCTGTACAGTCAGCGAATTCATGAATAAGTATACATAAGTATTATACGTTTTCCTACGTCTGCAATAAAAAGCCTGAGACAAGGAATGTTCGTATGAGGAATGTTCGCGTACCATAGTGCCTCATTTCAATTTGATTAAATTCCAGAACTTGCATTGAATGAACATTATGGACACTAAAGTTTGCCGAATATTTTCAAATTATTGTGGAAATAGATGTCCGCGTAAACTAATAGCTAGCAATCCATCTAATGTAATCGGCTTTTAAATCCCTTGGATACCTAGTCACGATTTCAATCGAATAAACCTTACCTTTTTTATTATTTAACATTATCAGATTACAAATAAATAAATAAGTGTTTTTGTGGAACATTTTAGGGAAAGCCTTCAGTCACGATAGCCGAGTGGTTGGGTGGTCAGAATTTCGAGTCAAGAGACCCGAGTTCGATCCCCTGGTGGCAGGCTCGTACCAATGGGTTTTAAAAAAACTTATATCGTTGGCTTGGACATAGACACGGTGAAAGGCTCACCAAATGGATCTTTACGTAAACCCATACGGTAATCGAAACCGAGATCTCAGAGCTAGCGTCACCTTAAAAACCGATGTACACCATTCGAAAGGCATTAAATTTTATAAAAAAAATTATCGCTTGTTATTCTAACTTCGACCTAAATCTCATTTAAAATTATAAGTACTGTCCCTCGTGAAAAATGATCATAATCAAAAAGCGGACTTCAGGTAGATTTAGTGCTTTTTCCACTCTACATGACTGTTTAACCTCTGAGCGCGGAAAGAACCAGTCATATACATATATAAGTATCTAAAACCTGTCGCAATACAGCTCTTTTAGAAATTGCACCGCACAAGTTCCCTACGGATCCATCCTCTCAATGGCAAATGGAAGAAATATTTACACTAAGAAATAGTTACTAATGAAATTTAATGAAAACGGAAGTTTATTTTTGATCTTTCTAGGTTAGTTAGTCTACTATACAAATAGTAGACTAGAATATCGCATACGTTGACATAAATTACAAAATTCTTAAATGAAGAAAGAAGTTATTTATAAATAGATGTAGGATACAAGGACAGGAAGGAATATGAAGGATAGGAGGTAAAGATGGTAAAAAATAAAAACTATTTAATAAATTAATTAATTAATTAATTATTTAGGCTTGGAGTTTATCCGACTTGCTAATTTGTGACCGATATCTGTTCGTTTTGAAAGTACTTTATGGTTTACTGGAGACAAGACACAAAAATCTATCAACAAACATGAAAACCTTTTTGGTCTCAATCTATCTAGGCATTTGACAAACTTTAACACATTTACGGCGGAAGGAAGTCGATGGATGATTGGCAAACCACTCTAATTTTTTTAGATTGTTGTGTGACAGGGTAGTCTCGTATAACCTAAACTCCGGCTTTTACCTACGACGTGGATGTCTCTGCACAGCTAATATCGATAAGATATTATTGGGTTATAATGAAAGCTTATTAATTACTGTTTGATTAACTCTGTGTACACATAAAGGCTAAGCATAAGAGGGAAAAAGAGAGCTAGAGTTTAAATTAATTTAAACATAGCGGCAATAGCCCCTAATGGTTTAGGGTGCGGACTGCGAAACATGACGTCGCAGGTTCGGGCCCCGCTATTCGACTATTGACGTATACCAACTCCAGACACAAGCATTGCAGCTTTATTGGAGTGGTTAACAGGAATACTAGTAATATATGTCGGGATCAGCGATGAGCGCTGGATCGATTAAAACCGAACTTCAGGGATATGTTGTTGGCTCAGCGGCCTTGTTAGTTTCCCTGGGAAGAAACTCGCAAGCTGAAAGTATACAAGTACAATTACTTGCAGACTTTCAGATTGCGAGTCTCACCAGTGCCAATACACTGGTACAACGCTGTCTGATTACCTTAAAAACGAGAAGTTTTTAAGGTAATCAGACAGCGTTGAACCAGGAGCCTTGCGTTTTAAAAAATAAACATTTTATGCTTCAGCGTTTAATAAGCTGAATAAAATAACAGGACTATATTCCCTTTCCACACCATGTCTCTCATCTTTTTCCTGACTAAATTCTAATCTTTTTCCTCGCTACCTTATTAAAAAGCGGCACGTATCTACTTCGAGAGTTTCTCTGGTGTTGCGGATCCACTTAAGCTTCAATAATCATCCAATTTACACAGACCAGCTCTCAAGATTACTACAAAAACGCCCTAAGTAACTACTCACAACTAACTTTAAGCCCATTACCGCAAAAAAATCATCAGTCGGTCTTCTAATGCATTTACATTTTTGTTTTACATACGAAAACATTTCTGCAAGCATTGCGCAAACCATACACCTATTTGGCAGTCGCCCAGTTGCAACGTAGGTGCTTTTACGAGCATAAGACATAAAGAAGTAAGATGTATATTCTCGAATTTGACTTTTGGAATTGCTTTGAAATCAATTGTATAGTATATATCCTCTCTACATTACTTATAGAAACTTTATACGTTTATAGAATGTAGGTTGCCAACATTCGCTTGGTGAGAATATTAATACATACATACATACATATAATCACGCCTCTTTCCCGTAGGGGTAGGCAGAGACTACTTCTTTCCACTTGCTACGATCCTTACATACTTGTTTCGCTTCGTCCACTTTCATTATTCCCTTCATATATTCTCTTCGATTCAGGGTACTCTTAATAATAATTAATAAATACCTTTTTTCGTATTTATTATAGCTTCATAACTGTGATATAGCTATTTAAATTTGAAATATTTCATTATAAAAACGTTTTAGCACACTTGAAGTTTAAAACTACTTAATTTTGTAGTTTCATTTAACTTTTGGATAAACAATTTTTCAGTCTTAATATTTGCAAGCCCTAAAATCAAAAAGCGAAAACTTTTTATTATTTTCCGTGCAAAATTATCAATAAAAAGTTTAATATTAGTATATTCCCGTAACAATAAAATAAAAAATTTAAACTGAAAAAAATAAAAAAATTCCAACTTGAGACCGTTTTGGTTATATTAGTAGCGACATTTTTTAAATTTCTCATCAGAAACTATTTACTAGAATAGTATTTAAATAAAAAAACTCATCCGAAATTCCTCTCCATCCAAAAACACGTGGTTTTTTTAGGCAGTTAAAAATACAGAATCAAATGATGTCGGATAGAAACGAATCTTAAAATAAGAAATGCGAGGTTATAACTCAAGTTAGGTTTTATAATATTTGGGACGCGTCTGAGTGAATTATTAATATTTCACGCTCCTATTACGCGTGCTTATTATTCAATTCTTTTTATGAAATATCTTGTAAATTCTGAGCCCAAATCTCTATGAATTCATAAATTCACTTCGCATCATTCTTTTTATTACGTGTTTTCGCAACTTCTCCTTATTTGATTTTTCATTTGACAATAAAGCGCCGTCACATTATTACAACTATAAAATGAAGATAGTTGGTTGCGTCATTTAGTTTTACGTTTAATTAGATTGCTTCTTCAGGAACAAGTTAATTTATAATTTGATTTGATTCTGATATGTGATGTTTTCACTCCCGTTTCTTTTTATCACCCCGTTATATAATACTTTGTCTAGGAATCAACAATATCTCTACATATGGTATACTTTGTGAGAAAATCTTAATCTACATATAAGAAGTGAAAAAGATGTATAATTCGTACATAAGTTTTTGAAAAACCTATTGGTACGAGCCTGCCACCTAGGGATCGAACTCGGGTCTCTCAACTCGAAATTACGACCACCCAACCACACGGCTATCGTGACTTGACTTAAGTTGGTTGATGATAAAATTAATAAAATTAATTGCCTACGGACAGATAATGAGAGATCCATCTCGAGAAATATACCAGACCAAAATTAAACAGCCCAGCCACAAGTAGCATTGTGAGACTTCTGATATAGCATGTGAGCTATTGTGATCGTTAATTCGCTTTCCATTTGCTACCATCTTTATTTTTGGTCCCTTCCAATAGGTTTTTGCCTAATGATATGATATGATAAAAAAATTAAAAAAAGTAATTGCATACATATGATATTATATATACAAGGTTGTTAATAAATAGGGTCCCTAAGTCGTATCGGTCCGGAAAAACCGCTAACGGCAGCACATTCCGTAAAGTGCAAGTGCGTGGCTGAAAATTCCGCGAAAAACGCACTGTAGTGGAATGCCAAGCATCAAGATGGTGTTGATGGAATTTTTGACTATGCCGTAAGGCACGATGGTGAAATTCAGCGGCTGATATTAATCCGAACAATTCCTCAGAGCACTCCCCGAAGTAAATCTTGTAAAAAATGCAAAGATATGCAACGTCTCTTCGCAATGCCAGGGGATCTAGCCCATCAGATAGAACATGGTCGTCGACGATTCAAGCCGCTCTACGTTGGATACGGTTTCAATTTCGATGTGCTGTCTCCATAAGCTACGTTCATCGTGTGGTTAAGTGCGACGCTAACAGAGATATTCAGATTTTCGGGAATTAGATCTAGCCATTGTTCTAGACTTCGGCCTCCAGTCTTAGTTTAGTAGGCTAGGTTAGACTCAGGTTATTAATCAAAAGAACATGAAATTACAATTTTTGTTGAATTTTTATAATTAAACAATTAAACAGGTAAGTTATGCTGAATTCATTTGTTATTAAATTAAAGAGAAAAAAAAAACAGGATTTATCTAAAAATCTATGTACAAATTATATCGTTGGCTTGGACATAAATACGGCGACGGGCTCACCACCTGTCACGTTGTCCCGAAAATATCTTCGGTCGAAGGTGGGTCGAAGGGAATTAAATGTCTAGACTAAACCTCTGTCTACCCCTGTATTGGGAATTGCGTGAAGATATTTTTATTTTTTTTATAACTTTGACAGTTATTTAAAAACGTTACGCGAGCGAAGTTTTGGGTTAAAACTAGTATAGAATATAATAGTAGTAGAAGCTATATGAAAATTGGCTGGCTTATTTAGAACAACGGAGCCTTTTTGAGTAAATAAAAGCATACCATAGAGTATCTAAAGGTGTTATATGTTAAGATTAATGTAATTTTAAACATACCTGCGCGAATTTTCTGCGCCGATGAGTAACATAACGACATCACTTTTTGGTAACCGTCGATTTCGCACCCCATGTAATAGTGTTTCCGTAAGCTATTCCAGTATATTTAATATGTTTTTGGAGACAACTCCAAAAATAAATTTATATATTTACAAGAAAAATAATGGTGGCTCTCCTTCTTTCTTAAATAAACAGGGCTGTATTAAACAGTGGACTAGACTAGAATTATAATAATATTATAGTTAACAATAAATTTTATAATATTTAATGTTAACGATAAACATATATTAATAACACTAAGGGGAGTCAAGATAGTCGATTGGTTGGGTGGACGGAATTGCGAAAAAATATATTTATTTTATCTATAATAATAATAAGGATCGTTCGCTAAGGCTCGTTCTCTGAAGTAATTTTTAAGATAGACCTATATTCAGCATTTTATTTAGACCGACTGATAAATAGTGTTTAATGAAAGCAGCATTTCGTAACGATCATTAAAACTAAACGCAAGAAATCTTAACTCATAATTATAATTAATTGATAAAGAGTTAGCTTATAGTGCAAAAGCCACTTAACGTAATATCTTACAAACATTTAATGACATCTCCATACACCACTTTTAGTATATCAACCCTTTCAAACAGAAACGTTAATTAGGAAACTGTTATATAATAGGAAAGGGTAAAGCAATGTTACCAACATAACACTATTATTGGAAAGTTTCTTCGTAGTGAAATGCTTACTCGAGAGTAAATTTTCCCCTTAGTGTTTCGGTAATAAGAAAATCGTTTCAGAATACTGTCATATATTTTTGTTCTCACCACTTAATTTTTCCCTAGCGGTTGGACTGTAGCCAAAAAGCCGTCCTGGCATTTGAAGATTCCCGGAGGCTGAAAACGTCCGCTGAAACGACAACATTTCTGTCATTTGGACACAAAGTAAATAGATATTACACTGAACTGGACACTTAAAGAAATTGAATGAGATAGAAAGAAAGAAAATATTGTGTTCATGATATTAAACGAGTGTATATATAATAATCTGTTGTAGTTAAAGGAGTAAAAAGCTTTAGGGACTAATGCCAAATTCCTATCCCCTTAGTCACTTACGCAATCCTTATTTCACGTAACTCTTTGCGCAAGTCACGTGAATTGTATTTTTGGACTGAAAAATGTAATTTGGAATTAGAAGTTAAGTACCTCGATGAGAAAGATGTAGGGCTATTTATTTGCTGGGATTTTATGGGATTCTAGTATCCTATGTTCTATTCTACAAATATTAGAAATGCTACAAATAGTATAAATGCGGAAGCTTATATGTTGAGATATTTAGATGTTTATCTAATCGTTCAAAAGTCATCTAAACGAATTTTAATAAAATTTGGGTCACGGTTAATTTGACACCTATGTTTAAAACCTGTATTTTGTACATTTATGAAACATATGTAGCAAGAAAGTTAATATTCAAAGGTGTCGAAATTGCCGAAACTAACTATCGAAAACTTACTCTGAAACCGAGACATGCATGTATGAAGAAAATTATGAATTTTGTAGAAGCGAAAGCGATCTATTTTTTCTGGTCACCCCGTCAGGGACTGTGCGGGAAGATAAGTAACACAGTGGACCTTTTATCCCAAAACAACGCACAATTCCTTTGGGAAACTGTTAAAAATGATTTTTGTTAATGGCATTTGATTAAGATATAGGCTTATTTATATTCCGGGAAATTAAAAGATTCCGCAAGAATTTCGTTATTGTGTACATGCGTAGTTCGAGACAGAAATAGTCATTAATAATTTATTTAGAGATTTAATTACAGAATATTATTACATTAATAATGTAATGTAATGTTTGTATCGCTATTTTTCGTAATATTGTTTCGTTCTTGGTAGCAACCTTAACTCGTACAGACAAATGCAGTATAGGACGATCAACTACAAGATGGTGTGAAGACTTACAAAATGTTGCGGGAATTCGTGTGACGCAGGTAGTGGAGGACAGTTCATTGTGGAAAATTTTGGGAAGCCTATATTAAGCAGTGAACTTCTGATTCTGATCTGAAAGACGAAGACTTTGAACCCATCAATAGACCTTATTAGAGCATTTTACATCCAGAATTAAATACGGTTGTGTTTAAAGATTTTTATTATTATTGTGAGTAATTAGATAATTTATAGAAAATATCTATTCCATTTTAAGTGTAAGAAAGTAATAAGTCCGATACTTTGGCGGAACAAACTTACCAAGAAAGAGGAGAATCAGACCTAAAAGCCCACACCTAGCAGTAAATATGTGGCATGGAAGATGAAGATGATGGTGATGATATTTAATTAAGTGCAAGTCATCCAACAAATTTTGTACCGGAAAGTTTCTATCGGCAAATCGTAATATTATTGCTTAATTTAGAACCATAAATTGATGACACTCAGATGCAAATAAGTCAATTACCACTGAAAAATTTAAAAAAATTGTAACGTCTATAAAAATTTTGCGGTTTCCTTAGTTTCTTTGAAATTCCTTTATCAGATCCCGACTTGGTGTCAAGTCCTACAACCTACCCTTCAGGAAGATGATAAAGACAGAAAAGTAAAAAAAAATCAGTAAAATAGACTGACGCACAGTAAAGGTATAGATTGTATTTAGGTCATGATAGCCTGAGTATGCATGAGTATGATGAGTACATAAGATTAAAAAAAATCCATTGGTATATGCTTACCAATTGGTAACCCGACGAGGTTATTGGGATTCGACTCAACAGATCCCCAATTGGTAAGCACATACCAATGGATTTTTTTTAATCTTATGTACGATTTATGTCGTTGGCTTGGACATAAAGACGGAGATGGGCTCACCACCTGTCACGTTGTCCAAAAAATATCTTCGCTGAAAGGTGGATCGCAAAGGACTTAATTGTCAATCTAACCTTGACCGTTTTGTACCCCAGTTATGGAAATTGCGTAAAGATATGTCTTTTTTATTTAAGAGGCTATAATAGTCATTTTAAAGATTCTGAGTCTATTATCAAAAAAAAATCAATCATTGAACTCTCGAGACTTCTTGGGACCAGTGACCAATTTGGCTTCTGCCCAAGCACTATCAAACATTTTCGTACTTTGCTAATAAAAGACTAATGCGATGTTTTCAAAGTGCTTTACTAACTTAGTTTTTGAAATATTAATTTAATTAATATACGACCCGATAGTCTGGTTAGTAGTTTGTAGCAAGTCTACCTTCGTAGCTATGAGCTTCCGGTTCGAATCCCGCTAGGGCAAACAATTATGACATAAATATGTATACATATTTATGTCATAATTGTTTGCCCTAGCGGGATAACTCCATAACTCAAAACATTGGAGGTTTTGTCTATGTAAACATGTATTTAAGTATGTAAGCATATTGTACCGTTAGTTAAGACACTACGGCGATAGGCTACGTCTAGATCACTGCCTAACCTAATAGTCCGAAATTGCGTGAAGACAAAAAATAATATACATTACCTCGATGAATACAGCTTTTAGATAATTTTAATTAGTTACGATAGCCGAGTGGTTGGGTGATCGGAATTCGATTCAAGAGACCCGAGTTTGATCCCCTAGTGGCAGGCTGGTACCAATGGTTTTTTTTTCTTCAAAAAACTTATATACGATTTATGTTGTTGGCTTAGACACAAATACAGCGACGGGCTCACAACCTGTCAGGTTGTCCCTAAAATATCTGCTATGGCTCGTAACGACTTAATTGTCTAGACCTCTGGCTACCCCTGTATTGGGAATGGCGTGAAGATTTATTTATTTATTAGATAATTTTAAATACTTAATCAAATAAGCCTAAAGGTTGATTGCACTGAATTCGAATTTGCAGTATCGAACTTATTCCCCACGATAAAAGCTCTTATCGAGTACGTATGATTTTGAACATTGGCTAGTATGACTTGTTCCAAAGGTCCCCAAAACTTGGCTTGTAAAGATAGAGCTCTCTTAACATCTAACCACTGCAGGTTTGGAAATACGGACATGGACACGGATATACATATAATTATATGTGTATAGTTAGTATAGCTGATGTAACTTTCTAAATTGGATTTGGGTACAATTCAGAAATCTCTAAATAGTCTTATATCCTCTCGTTAAAACTATGATAATCCTCAAAAACTCATTTTAATATAGTATATATATATATATATGTATATATATATATATATATATATATATATATATATATATATATATATATATATATATATATATATATATATATATATATATATATATATATATATATATATATATATATATATATATATATATATATATATATATATATATATATATATATATATATATATATATATATATATATATATATATATATATATATATATATATATATATATATATATATATATATATATATATATATATATATAGTTATAATTTCATTATATGCTTTCCGAAACCTTGTCCCTTTTTAAGCGGTTTAAAAAGGCATAAATGAAATATAATATTTAGATTAATTAGTTAATAGTTTTAAGAGACAAAGTCCATTATTTCCTGAAAGACCAAACTTATATACCAGATATAAAATAATGTATATATCAGCTAATTCTATTTATGGAATCCTTTGACCATTCCTTACGACGAAACAACTTTCAGCAACTCAATTATAACGAAAATACAGTCCCCAAAGTTACAAATAGTACACTATCGTTTCGACAGGAAGACTTAAGTAATACAAATGTGATACAGCCGTTTCATAATGAATATGTGAATTAATTTATAATTTTGTCTCTTGTGGGAAATTTAATGTAACCAATACCAATACTCTTGGGATCTTCTTCCTTGAAACTGCTTTTCATTTTGGCTTTAATTTTAGTAATATTATAAAACCAAAGTTAAGTTTCCCATATGTAGCTTATTTGCGTTTGAATGGGTTTTAATAAAATTTAATAAGGATGTACTGTGTTTAATACTCATACACATAAGATACTTTTTCTTTATAAATCATAATTTTTATGAAGAATTCTTCAAGCAAAAATTACGGGAAGGAGCATAGGTAAAAGATCGTAAAATATAAGTTTTGATATTAATCAGTATAGGAAAACCTCTAAATCTCTTTTTCTATAATCCGTGTAGGATTAAGTAACAAAAGCCGAGTTGTTGAGTAATCGGAAGTCAAATCAAGAGACCCGAGTTCAATCTCCTAGATACCACCTATTCTCGTACCCAAGATTGTATCGTTAATGGTGGTAATGATAGTGATCAGAATTCGGGTCAATAGTGATTGGTAGGCTCTATTTTCAAAACTTAAGTACGATTTTTATCTTTAGCAGACAGACGGCTACAGGCTCACTTCATGTCACGTTGCCCCACAATAATCTCCGGCGAAATGTGATTTTAACTCACAAAATTCACGATATTGAGTGGTTGGGTTGTCAGAATTTTGATTCAAGAGACCCGAGTTTGATACCCAGGAGGCAGGATCGTACCAATGGGTTTTTCAAAAACTTATTCAGTAATTATATCACTGGCTTGGACATAAAAACGGCGAAGGGCTCACCTCCGGTTACCCCGAAATATTCCCGGTTGTCCCTAAGATATTTTCGTTGGAAGGTGGGTCGAAGGGACATAATTGTCTATACTACACCTCTGTCTACCCCCGTATTGGGAATTTCGTGAAGATATTTATTTATTTATATAATTTTTATTTTTATTTTTTATTTAATTGTCTAGACCTCTGGCTACCCCTGTTTTGGGAATTCATAAGTAGGGTGCAAAACGAGCTAACAGTTCACTTGACGGTAAGTGGCTAGTGCAACACATAGACCATTTCAGAATACGAAGGAATCAAAAGAAAATCTACTAACCAAGAGAAACAGGTAACGCCCGACAGATAGACAAACATTTCTTAAATATAGACGATCTAGATGAAAAAATATAATCACTGAAATAACGCCTATTTAGGCGATACTCTGGCGAGTAATTGCTTCGAATATTATCATAAAAATTGTATTCTTCTTAAGAAGTTTTTCTACCGTTGTGTTTTTCAAGAATATTAAGATGATTGAATATGAAAGGTATCGAAGCTTTATATTCCTAACTTCATATTCCTTCAAAATAAATTTGTGCCCTAACAAAAGCATCAAGGTTGTATTTTCAAATGCCAGGACAAATTTTGCAGTAACCGTTCCTATTTCATCGTATCATTTGATCCATTGCTTTGTTTTCCTTAGATCGATCATATTTTCACGGTTCTTTGGAATTTGTAGTACAGTTTTTATGCCCAAGAATTTGTAGTTTTTTTATTATTGATTTATTATTTGTTTAATTTACAATATTAAAATTATTTAATTGCATTTTTATGACACTAGAATTTATACAAAATATACATTATTAACAGTCAAAAGCAACATTTAAGGATTTTGTAACCTGGGTAACGAAACCCAGGACAAAAGTGAGTGGTAAATTTCAAACAGACTACACACGTCAAAATATGTTGTATAAATACTCGTATGCTGCGCATTCATTATAAGAAATTTTTCATATATTTTTTATTAGGATGGTTTGACCCTCCCTAGACTAGCTTACTAGTTCGTGGTTAGAATTTAGAGTGAACACTTTCACTAGACAGGTTCTACAGGCTGTTAGAAAAAGCACAAAAAAGTTAATATTGCTGGAAGAATAGACAATTTTTTTTAAATTCCTATCGTTCGTAAAATACTATTATTCACAATCTCCTTTCAAATTCCTTGAGTTTTGGTTTATCCTTTTTGTATCGTCTAAAAAGCATAGAAACATATTTTACAGTTTCTCATCAGTCGGCATAACTGTAGCCATTTTGGTAAGGAAATCTTACCATCTGTCAGTAAACATATTTTTAGTTATGGTCTGTAATGTGCACTTTATAATAAGTCACGATAGTCGAGTGGTCGGGTGGTCGGACGGATATCCCCTGTATTGGGAATTGCGTGAAGATATTTTTTATGATATGAAATTTTTTTCACGATTGTAAAATGTGAATATTTAAACATTTTTTCGCATAAAAACGAAATATTGTACGATCAGATTGATTTCAATTTTCATTAATCAAGAAAGACAAACGAAGGAAAACATGGCTGCTTTTACTTAACCGAGATATACATCGAAATAACAACATTAACTTCGTTACCGTGGAACTCTCAGCACAGAGTACCATTATTTAATTACATAGCAAAGGAAAACAGGGTAACAACGGGGGGAACAAATTGAATTATTCCAGTTTCACAATTGCGAGATAGCTAGCTCTTTTATTTTATAACTAACGGGGGAGAAACGAGCACTTAATTGCCTTACTTAATAGAACTTTAACCTTTCAAATTACGAAATAAATTCTGGGTTAAAATTCTGGCGAAATTTGCTGGAGAATAGTATATAATAAATATATCATGCATGTGCAGGGAATGACGTAATTTTAAATTTAGACTCTTATGTTATAAAGCATTTATTTATTTTGTGTATGTTATAGTATCAAGGTAGCTAAGATTTACTTTAAAAATGAATAGTCTGTGATGAAATGAAAAATCTCTGGTACAGAATCATCCTGAAGACTAAGAAAAAAGGCCACAAACTAAAAAAACCTGTTATCTACACTTTCCAAAACGAATTCAGTATGAATTCATCTTAGAACGATTTCACGAAATTTTACTTAAAAATTATATATCTAACATGACCTCTATGTGTATACAAGCTTTCAAAAACTGTTAAAATGTATTCCTCTTGCACGTAAAAATCCGCTAAGTATTTCAATATTGAAAAGTTGGCTAGGTATCAATTTCCTGCAAAATAAATTATTTACGTTGGAGTTCCGTATTATTTCAGTGATTACTGTGGCAAAATTGTTAAATTTATGTACTAGCTTATTTACTGATTGGTATATCATTCCGAAAAGACACGGGAGGTTCTCTGCAGCTATTACCTGGAAGGACTTGCTAAGTACGAACTTGATAAGTACATACCATTCCATATATTTCAACAAAGATTTAAGTTAGAAGCAGAGATTTTTATGATAGCATCTGATAACCTAGTTGGTAGTGATGATAAATAAATAAATATCTTCACTTAATTCCCAATACAGGGGTAGACAGTGGTCTAGTCTAGACAATTAAGTCCCTTTGACCTACCTTCCACTGAAGATATTTTTGGGACCAGGTGGTGAGCCCGTCACCGTATTTATGTCCAAGCCAACGATATAATTCGTACATAAGTTTTTGAAAAACTCAATGGTACTGCCACCTCGGGAACTCTTGACTCGAAATTCCGACCACCCAACCACTCGGCTATCGTATTTTTAATTAAATTTCAATATATCTAAAACAAATTTTCCTAAAAATTTACACTAATTGTTTTTTTTTATATAATCGCCATCCACATTCATTATAAGATTAAATTTCCTTACTATTGCGCCATCGACATGACATAATACAATTTAAAGTAAATACAGTGCAATCCTTTAACTCAATTCACAATAAAATTAACGAGCTTTGCTCTCATATGTGGTTAACGCAGTGCACAAATTATGACAACCACATTGTTTCGGTTCATTAGTGCGGAAACAAGAGATTGGGAATCACGAACGGCGTCAAATAATTACCTGTCAATAAATAACTCACTTTATTAACAATAAATAATAGTTAAAAAAAAAAAACTAAAAAACACGCTTATTGTAGAAAACCGAACTAAAAAATAGAAAATAAATTTTAATAAATTTAAATTAAGAATAGTGTTAAAAATTTCAATAAATGTAAATTAATAATAGTGTCAATAAAAAAATTATTTTATTTTAAAAAAGCGTGATCCTCTTAATTCTTCTTCTTCTTAATAGTTATAAATAGTTACACTGATAAATTCGAAGCGGGAAATAAATGGTTCATACAAAAAATAAAAAAAAAAACACGGTAACAACTACCTTAAGCATTTTTTGCTATTCTACGCGTTGAGCCAATAAATCTATGTACAAATATATATTTTGTCCAAAAATGTAAAAAAATACAGTTATCAGTAACAATCTGAGACATTCTTTGCTATTCCTTCGCGTTAGGCGAATATATCTTTGTACATAAAATGAAAAGGACAAAATACTATAACTGTCTGAGGCAATCTTTGCTATTCTTTCGCTATATATATATATATATATATATATATATATATATATATATATATATATATATATATATATATATATATATATATATATATATATATATGTGTGTCACACAGAATTGTAAATAACTGTTTGCTGAAATGAAATTATTATTACTATTAATTTCATCGCATTACATTTTCTTTATATATTAATATATATATATATATATATATATATATATATATATATATATATATATATATATATATATATATATATATATATATATATATATATATATATATATATATATATATATATATATGTATATATATATATATATATATATATATATATATATATATATATATATATATATATATATATATATATATATATATATATATATATATATATATATATATATATATATATTTCTTTATTTTTTGTACAGATATTTTATCACGATAGCCGAATGATTGGGTGGTCGGAAATTCGAGTCGTGAGACCACATTTCATTCCCCAGGTGACAGACTCGTACCAATGGGTTTTTCAAAAACTACAAATTATCGTATCGTTAGCTTGGACATAAAGACAGCGACTTGCTCAACACCTGTCATCTTGTCATGAAAATATCTTCAGTGGAAGATGGGTCGAAGGGACTTGTCTAGACTAGACCTCTGTCTACCCCTGTATTGGGAATTACTTGAAAATATTTATATATAAGACTAATCCATTTTATATGTATATATATTACTCAAACCTTGCGGAGCCAAGCGAATAAACTAATATTAAAGCCAACCTATTTTACACAGAGAAAGAGCTTAATTGCAGTAGTTAAGCGCATAATGAAAGTTTTAAGTGTGCATAATGACTGATAAGATAAAGTTTTATTTTAACCGAAAAGGTTTTAACTTCTTTTATTACAGCATATACACGACGACCCGATAGCTTAGTTGTTAGTGACACTACCTTCGAAGCAATGAGTTGCGGGTTCGAATCCCGTTATGGGCAACCATTTCTGTGATGAATGTTTGGGCACAAGTCATTAAATATAAATACTAATTTATGTCAATTGTACTGTATCGTTAGATTAAACACTAAAACGGCGATAAACTCGCCATATGTCATGTAGACTTCGCCAAGTGGACTTCGATGAATAATGGGTCAAAGATTTTAACTGTTTAGATAACTGTTTACCCCAGTATTGGGAATATGCATGAAGATAAAAAAATATTTATTCACATTGTATAAATTGCTGCTGGATAAATAATGTTGATAAAAGTCCCTTTGTAAAAGTCCCTGCCTTGTAAAATGCACTTCGTAAAAGTCGTGTGTGTCAGTACCTCAATCTTGTCTAGTTTTAATTAACTGTAGCCAGGTATTTTGGTAAGGAAATCTTACCATCTGTCAGTAAACATATTTTTAGTTATGGTCTGTAATGTGCACTTTATAATAAGTCACGATAGTCGAGTGGTCGGGTGGTCGGACGGATATCCCCTGTATTGGGAATTGCGTGAAGATATTTTTATGATATGAAATTTTTTCACGATTGTAAATGTGAATATAAAACATTTTTTAGCATAAAACGAAATATTGTACGATCAGATTGATTTCAATTTTCATTAATCAAGAAAGACAAACGAAGGAAAACATGGCTGCTTTTACTTAACTGAGATATACATCGAAATAACAACATTAACTTCGTTACCGTGGAACTCTCAGCTCAGAGTACCATTATTTAATTACATAGCAAAGGAAAACAGGGTAACAACGGGGGGAACAAATTGAATTATTCCAGTTTCACAATTGCGAGATAGCTAGCTCTTTTATTTTATAACTAACGGGGGAGAAACGAGCACTTAATTGCCTTACTTAATAGAACTTTAACCTTTCAAATTACGAAATAAATTCTGGGTTAAAATTCTGGCGAAATTTGCTGGAGAATAGTATATAATAAATATATCATGCATGTGCAGGGAATGACGTAATTTTAAATTTAGACTCTTATGTTATAAAGCATTTATTTATTTTGTGTATGTTATAGTATCAAGGTAGCTAAGATTTACTTTAAAAAATGAATAGTCTGTGATGAAATGAAAAATCTCTGGTACAGCATCATCCCGAAGAAACTAAAAAAAAACCTGTTATCTACACTTTCCAAAACGAATTCAGTATGAATTCATCTTAGAACGATTTCCCACGAAATTTTACTTAAAAAAATATATATCTAACATGACCTCTATGTTGTATACAAGCTTTCAAAAAACTGTTAAAAATGTATTCCTCTTGCACGTAAAAATCCGCTAAGTATTTCAATATTGAAAAGTTGGCTAGGTATCAATTTCCTGCAAAATAAATTATTTACGTTGGAGTTCCGTATTATTTCAGTGATTACTGTGGCAAAATTGTTAAATTTATGTACTAGCTTATTTACTGATTGGTATATCATTCCGAAAAGACACGGGAGGTTCTCTGCAGCTATTACCTGGAAGGACTTGCTAAGTACGAACTTGATAAGTACATACCATTCCATATATTTCAACAAAGATTTAAGTTAGAAGCAGAGATTTTTATGATAGCATCTGATAACCTAGTTGGTAGTGATGATAAATAAATAAATATCTTCACTTAATTCCCAATACAGGGGTAGACAGTGGTCTAGTCTAGACAATTAAGTCCCTTTGACCTACCTTCCACTGAAGATATTTTTGGGACCAGGTGGTGAGCCCGTCACCGTATTTATGTCCAAGCCAACGATATAATTCGTACATAAGTTTTTGAAAAACTCAATGGTACTGCCACCTCGGGAACTCGGGTCTCTTGACTCGAAATTCCGACCACCCAACCACTCGGCTATCGTATTTTTAATTAAATTTCAATATATCTAAAACAAATTTTCCTAAAAATTTACACTAATTGTTTTTTTTTATATAATCGCCATCCACATTCATTATAAGATTAAATTTCCTTACTATTGCGCCATCGACATGACATAATACAATTTAAAGTAAATACAGTGCAATCCTTTAACTCAATTCACAATAAAATTAACGAGCTTTGCTCTCATATGTGGTTAACGCAGTGCACAAATTATGACAACCACATTGTTTCGGTTCATTAGTGCGGAAACAAGAGATTGGGAATCACGAACGGCGTCAAATAATTACCTGTCAATAAATAACTCACTTTATTAACAATAAATAATAGTTAAAAAAAAAACTAAAAAACACGCTTATTGTAGAAAACCGAACTAAAAAATAGAAAATAAATTTTAATAAATTTAAATTAAGAATAGTGTTAAAAATTTCAATAAATGTAAATTAATAATAGTGTCAATAAAAAAAATTATTTTATTTTAAAAAAGCGTGATCCTCTTAATTCTTCTTCTTCTTAATAGTTATAAATAGTTACACTGATAAATTCGAAGCGGGAAATAAATGGTTCTTACAAAAAATAAAAAAAAAAAACACGGTAACAACTACCTTAAGCATTTTTTGCTATTCTACGCGTTGAGCCAATAAATCTATGTACAAATATATATTTTGTCCAAAAATGTAAAAAAATACAGTTATCAGTAACAATCTGAGACATTCTTTGCTATTCCTTCGCGATAGGCGAATATATCTTTGTACATAAAATGAAAAGGACAAAATACTATAACTGTCTGAGGCAATCTTTGCTATTCTTTCGCGTTAGGGGTCAAAAATCTCTTATTATTATTATTTTATTTATATCTTCACGCAATTACTCAGTTTATAGTTAGGCAGAGATGTAGACTATGTCCTTTCGACCCACATTTCACCGAAGCTTATTGGGTACAACGTGCCAGGTGGTGAGCCTATTGCCCATTGCTCTTATTATCTAAATCATCCAAAACTCAGTTGTTAAAATTATTTGCGACTTCTCTTCATTTATGTAAATAATAATAATAAAGTTATTTCAAATTTACCCAAAGTAATGGGTTTTACGATGTTTTTCTGTTTTCTTTTGGATAACTTATTTGACACAAAACTATCTAAAATTTTAAATTTTTTCATATTTTACTGCTGATTGGATTAAAACATTTTGTGTGTACGTAAATTTATAAATAAAATCACTCATTCACAGGTTTCGCAACTCTTTACCTCCAAAATATCGATACTGCAACGATAGCTGTCCTAACGTCCTGTCTGGCGTACCCCAGGGTGGAATCTTGTCACCATTACTATTCTCCATCTTTATTAATTTTACCATTTATATGCTGATGATCTGCAAATCTAAACTCACGCAGACGCCCATAATATAAACGAAGCAGTTGAGAAAATCAATACAGATTTATTAAATTTATGTAGGTGGGCTGGTAGGTTTGGCATACAAGTCAATCCTAATAAATGCCAAGCAATAATATTGGGGAGTATTCGACAACTTTCAAAGATCAATAGTACTTGTCTCTCACCTGTCACGATTGATGGGTCTACTATACCATACACACCACACGTAAAAAACCTGGGTATTTACTTTGACTCAAACTTAAATTGGTCTACCCATATACAAAAAATAAGCGGTTCAATCATCTCAAAACTGAGTGTTTTGAATCGACTCAGAAACTTTCTCCCGGTCAAGGTAAAAGTAACTCTGGTGCAATCTCTTATTTTGCCCATTATAGATTATGCTGATGTGTGTTATACTGATCTTAATGAGAATCAATTAGATAAGCTGGACCGCCTAGTTAACAACTGTATCCGTTTTATCTTTTGTCTTCGTAAATTTGATCATGTTTCTTCATTCCGTTGTCAGCTTAAATGGCTTCCTTTTCGAGAACGAAGACATACAAGGATACTACTAACAGTTTTCTCAATTTTATTCGATAATCTTTATCCAGATTATCTGAAACATAAGTTTCAATTCCTGAGTGATATGCATAACCGACACCTTCGTTCTTCAGAGAATTTGACTCTCTCTATTCCCCTTCACCGTTCCGGTTTCATTTCTTCGTCGTTTGCTATACAAGCTGCGCGTCTATGGAATGCCCTGCCAGAAAAGTTAAGACAGCCCTGTAATAAAACCACATTTAAAAAGAACATTAAGGCTCATTTTCTGCAAAATTTTAAAATTCCTGATTTGTCGTCATCATTAACAGCTTAATTATAATCTTTTGTTTTGTAGTTATATGTTTTTATTTTGTATATTTGTATTTGTTTGTGTATGTATATGTTGTATATATACATGTCTGTGTGTATGTACGTATATACATTTTTGTATGTGTGTGTATGTATATATGTATTTATGTGAATGTAGGTATTGCGCTTTTATATATAGATATTACCATAGCGTTATATTTTTACACAATATATTTTTTTATTGTACGTAACCGCCTTTATCGTTTTCCCAGTCCCTAAGGTTGACAGGTAGAGAATGCTCTTAGCATTATGTCCGCCTTTTGATCTTACATTATGGTAATGTTCAATAAAGAATAAATAAATAAATATATGAATAAATAAATAGCTTGATACAATAAATGTCATGCCAAAAAATGTAATGCGATGAAATTAATAGTAATAATAATTTCATTTCAGCAAACAGTTATTTACAATTCTGTGTGACACACACACACACATATATATATATATATATATATATATATATATATATATATATATATATATATGTGTGTGTCACACAGAATTGTAAATAACTGTTTGCTGAAATGAAATTATTATTACTATTAATTTCATCGCATTACATTTTTCTTTATATATTAATATATATATATATATATATATATATATATATATATATATATATATATATATATATATATATATATATATATATATATATATATATATATATATATATATATATATATATATATATATATATATATATATATATATATATATATATATATATATATTTCTTTTATTTTTTGTACAGATATTTTATCACGATAGCCGAATGATTGGGTGGTCGGAAATTCGAGTCGTGAGACCACATTTCATTCCCCAGGTGACAGACTCGTACCAATGGGTTTTTCAAAAACTACAAATTATCGTATCGTTAGCTTGGACATAAAGACAGCGACTTGCTCAACACCTGTCATCTTGTCATGAAAATATCTTCAGTGGAAGATGGGTCGAAGGGACTTGTCTAGACTAGACCTCTGTCTACCCCTGTATTGGGAATTACTTGAAAATATTTATATATAAGACTAATCCATTTTATATGTATATATATTACTCAAACCTTGCGGAGCCAAGCGAATAAACTAATATTAAAGCCAACCTATTTTACACAGAGAAAGAGCTTAATTGCAGTAGTTAAGCGCATAATGAAAGTTTTAAGTGTGCATAATGACTGATAAGATAAAGTTTTATTTTAACCGAAAAGGTTTTAACTTCTTTTATTACAGCATATACACGACGACCCGATAGCTTAGTTGTTAGTGACACTACCTTCGAAGCAATGAGTTGCGGGTTCGAATCCCGTTATGGGCAACCATTTCTGTGATGAATGTTTGGGCACAAGTCATTAAATATAAATACTAATTTATGTCAATTGTACTGTATCGTTAGATTAAACACTAAAACGGCGATAAACTCGCCATATGTCATGTAGTCCCAAGTGGACTTCGATGAATAATGGGTCAAAGATTTTAACTGTTTAGATAACTGTTTACCCCAGTATTGGGAATATGCATGAAGATAAAAAAATATTTATTCACATTGTATAAATTGCTGCTGGATAAATAATGTTGATAAAAGTCCCTTTGTAAAAGTCCCTGCCGTGTAAAATGCACTTCGTAAAAGTCGTGTGTGTCAGTACCTCAATCTTGTCTAGTTTTAATATAACAATAATATCTTCACGCTATTCCCAATACAGGGGTAGACAGAGGTCTAGACCATTAAGTAGTTTCAACCTACCTTCCACCGAGGATACTTTTGGGACAATGTGACAGGTGGTGAGCCCGTCGCCGTCTTTATGTTCAAGCTAACGATATAATTCGTACATAAGTTTTGAAAAAACCTATTCGTACGTGTCTGCGACCTGGGGACCAAACTCGGGTCCCTTGATTCGATTTCCGACCACCCAACCACTTGGCTATCGTGACTTTTTGTCGTCGTGAGTTTTGCAGACAAATAGCAGTGTAACAAGTATTCGAAAGATGTAGAGAAAGATGGGATCCACTTAAATGAAAACATACTTTCAACGATATAAGATATATCCAATTACAATTACATTGTTATTCTTTAATCTACCACCGTTTCCTCAGGCGGTTCCTCTAACGAAGAAGTAACAGGCGAAAAAAAAATGGATCTCAATATTGAACATAGACTAATTGGAAATGAAATAACGGATTAGATATAACAAATAAGAACGCATCTATAACCTTCTTCTTTTTTAATTTTAACAAGTGTTATAGATTGCAGTAGCTTCTGGCTATCAGATGGGCTGACCGTCCCTTTTTCACTCAAATAGAAAAACCTTGTTTTTTTTTTTCTTTAATAAACTAATTGCGACCGCGTACAACAATCAATTCTTACTACTCACATTCGTAAAGCCAGCACAAAGTTATATAAACTAGAAGCGTCTTTCGAATATGAACTCATGTATCTTAACTGAGTCAAGTGACTATTAGCAACATCTGACGGTTCCATTTCCACTATTGTGCCCATTTCGTCCGATCAAAGCGACGTCAT